>JAUPFV010000002.1:103807168-104266055 GCA_036936605.1 Limnanthes douglasii subsp. nivea | reverse complement strand
ATAAGTTTTATAGGAAAAAATATTATTTATTTGTTAGTTAATAGTTTTGATTTTATTTTTATTATATATTTATATATATATATGTTAAAAGATATTATTAATGTAGGAAATATCGTTAGACAACAGGTTAAAAATTAAATATTTGTGATGTGCTATAATTTAGATAGTATCTCAATATGTTGGGTTATACTTTGGATATGCAGTGCATATTATGTGATTTATTCAATCGCTATTATTGTTAGATAGAGGTTTGAAGAATCTTGAATTTTAAAAGATCAAATAAATAATTTAGTGAGTCACTCATTAAGCAGAGTTAATAACCATTGTAATCGTTTATTCTTTTACTGTGTGTTAAACTCTATATAAAATCAATAGCTAGGTTTTGTGAGTGTATAAAAAAGACAGATTCACAGAGTAATTTTTAATAAAATCGACATGCAACAATTACAGAGACGTAGGCATAATTTGATGAACTCTGTTAACAATTTGTGTGTTTTCATTTTACTGTTGTTTTGTATTTTCCTATTGATCTAACTACAAGAAAATTGTGTATTTTCTCAAAAATTAGTATCAGATCTCTAGATTGGTAGCGATCTAAAAGAGGTCAGATTTGAGTGGGCGCAATGGCTACAGACAAAGGAAATGTGAGACTCAAAAGGTTTGATGGTGCAGACTTTGGGTTTTCGAAGATACACATTGAAGACAACTATACGAGAAAAAGCTTTATCAATCCCTCTAAAAAAAGCCAGAGAGTATGGAAGATGAATAATAGACTCTTCTTCACAGACAAGCCCTTAAAGTCATCTGATTGACGTTATCTCACAATGTTTCTTTCAACAACATAAAAGAAACAACCACGACGGTTCCTATGAAGGCTCCCTCAAGTATGTATGAGAAGTCCTCATCGTCTAACAAAGTTCACTTGATGAGGTGTTTATTAAATTTGTGAATACTAGAAGACGCATTTGTAGCTCAACACTTCAATGAACTCAATACAATCACAACCTAGTTGAATTTAGTCAAAATTGATTTTGATGAAGAAATACAAGCATTTATACTATTCTCTTCGCTACCAGAAAGGTGGAATACTACTGTCACGACTGCGAGTAGCTCATTGGAAAGTAATATGTTGAATTTTGATGATGTTCGTGATCTGGTTCTTAATGAAGAGATTTGGAGGATAGAGTCAGGTGAATCATCAACCTCATAAGTTTTGCATACAGAATCAAGAGGAAGAAATTCAACAATAGTGAACGCACATGGAAAATCAAACTACCTATGTAGGGACACGAGTTCCAACTCTAGGAATTCTCAAGGGTAAATAAAATATTGAATGATGGAATTGTAAGAACACCAAACACTATAGATTTCAGTGCAAGAGAGCACCAAAGGACAATGAGACAAATATAAAGGCAAATTTCACTTCAGAAGAAGATGATGCACTAATATGCTTATTGGAGAACAAGGAAGAGACTTGGATGTTAGACTCTGGAGCATCGTTCCACGCTACTTCGAAGAAACAATTCTTCGAGAGGTATGTCCCTGTAAAACCTTGGAAATGTATATCTTGGTGATGATCAACTTTATGATATTATTGGTAAAGATGTAGTGAAGATTAAGATGAATGAGTCTACTTGGGCGCTGAAAGATGTCAGGCATATCCTCGACCTGAGAAAGAACTTAATTGTAGTAGGACAGTTGGCTAGGTAAGGATACATTGTGGTATTCCATGGTGATAATTGGAAGATTTCAAAGAGTGCACTTATGGTTTCCCACGAAAAAAAATGGTACTCTTTACAAGAAAGCAGAGGTGCGTTGTTCAATTACAATTGCAACAGGAAACAAAAATCATAATATGTGGCACTAGAGACTTAGCCAAATGAGTGAAAAGAGGATGAAAATTATGCACTAGATGGGGAAACTTCCATGTCTACTTGCAATTAATGTAGATATGTGTGAATATTTCATACTTGAAAAACATAAAAGAGTTACTTTTCAGACAAATGACAGAATCCCAAAGAAAGAAAGGCTAGAACTTGTTCACTCTGACGGTTAGAGACCAACAAATTTTCATCTATATGAGGGAAACACTACTTCGTGACTTTTACTGATGATTGTTCTCGAAAGGTATGGGTTTATTTTCTAAAGCATATATCTGGGGATGTCAATTTTTTACGCGTCCCATAAACCCAACACGGACCCGACCCGAAATTTTAGGGTTGGAGACCTGATATATACGACACGATAAAATTATGATACGACACGAACCTGACCCGAAAAAAACGGGTGGGTTCGGGTTGGGTTCGTGTCATCCAAAACTAACTTGCAAAACCCGAAAAAGACATGTAAACCCAAACTTGACCTGTAAAACTCGAAAAGACTTCCAAACCCGAAACACGCCTGTAAACCCCACAAAGACCTGTAAACCTAAAACGAACCTGTAAACCCGAAAAGACATGTAAACTTCAATGCCATTTATCTAGTCTCAAATTCTATAATTCTAGAGATAATACTATAGATAATGTTGATATTATCTTAATTTATATAATTTAGATTTCTATAGATTTATAAAGAATCCATATATAAATATATAATTCAAAAATAAAAAAATATAAATTTAAATCAAAATATTTAAAAATAATAATTATTTTTAAAAATATATTTAGGTTTAGGTTATTTATAAAATAATTTATATATATATGAGAAATAAAAAATATAAATTTTAAATCAAAATAATTAAAATTAATTTTTATTTTTTAATATATATTTAGGTTTTAGATTATATATATAATCTAAAATTGACGGTAAATAAAATCTATAAACATATTTTATCCCAAAATGTATTTCTAAATAAAATCTAAATAAAGTATAAAGTATAGATACGAAAATGATATCTAAATATTTATTAATAAAAAAATATTTTAAATTTAAGAAAATATGAAAAAAATTATATATCACAATTCCTATAAGTCAATACCTCATATTTCTCTCTTTCATCTTATATGCGGTCTTTACTATATTTCGCTTTTACTTGTCTGCTTTTGTTTTCTCTATTTTTTCGTTCTAAGTATTTATTTTTCTCTATTGAATTTTTTTATGTTTTGATTGAATCTTTAAATCCCGTTAGACGTGTATATTAAATTTTATCGATGCACACTTTTAGATGTTTTGATTTCGAATCGATATATAATTGTTGTTTGTTTGTTTTGATTCATAAATTGAGGATTTTTTTTTTAACTTTTGAGAATATGAAATTTTCAATTTTTTTGAACGGGTTGAATTAAACACTCGTTTGTGAATTATTATGAGTGTATATGTGTTTTTTTAGATATACAATGGTACATGTGTGTGTTTCTATATGTTTCCAAAATAAATCTAAGTAAATCAAAGAATAAAAAGTTGTAGAAATTTATCTACAATAATATACTAAATAATTTATATTATTTTTTTGTAATTTGTTAAAATAATTTATATTAGTTTCTTGTAATTTGTATTAATACTTTGTTTAAAATAAATTATATTTGTTCAAATAAATAGTTTATGTTAGTTTCTAAATAATTTATATTAGTTTTTTTTAATTTTTTTAAAGAATTTATATTGATTTCTTAGTAATTTGTATTCATAACTTGTTAAACTAATTAATATTAGTTTATTGTAATTTATATTATTTTGTTTAAATTGTTTATATTAGTTATACATTGTTTATATTAGTTTCTTATAATTTATATTAGTTTTTTCAAGTTGTATAAATAATTTATATTAGTTTCTTATAAGTATTAATAATTTGTTTAGATAATTTATATTTATTTAAATAATTTATATTAGTTTCCCGTAATTTTTTAAAATAATTTATATATGTTTTATTTTAGTATTTATAATTTTTACGTGTTTATCTAATTTATCTCGTGTATTATTTCCATGATTATGTAATATGGATTCGTTTACTAATGAAAATATAAGTACGGACCACATAGATTACTTGTGCTTTTTCTGGAAGCAAGTATCCTACATCGAATTTATATTTTTCTTTGGTTGCTATGACACATTTGACTTTAAAATAAGAGTTAAGAAGTTAAGACGAGTACATAAGAAATATGGCTCATCAAATGTGAGAAAAAATTAAGAAATATTGGTCTGATTTTAGTCTAATTATGGTTATTGCCATCATAATAGATCCTTGTTACAAACTTCAGTTTGTGGAGTTTTCTTACCGTAAAATATATGGTGATGATGGTTATGAATATGAGTTTGAGAAGGTTAAAAACAAGCTATATTCTCTTTTTGACGAGTATACGAACAAGAATTCTCTTGAAGAGACTTCTTCCTCGGATAATATTGGAAGTACTCGATTACCATCGATTGGTGGACTAGCAGATGACTTCATGAAGGTATTTTTCATACATAATATGTTATTATTGTTAAATTAAAACTATATATGAAGAACATTAATCTATTATATAATATTAATTCAATTTGGTTCAATCTATAGTTGATTGTGTTTGTGCAGGTATTTGATGATTTCAAAAGTGATGCATGTAGTGTTTTATCAAAAACTATACAACTCAAACTATATAGATGTATCGAAGGTGAAGAGAGATAAAAATTTCAATATCCAAACATATTGGAAAATAAATTAATATAAATATCCTGAACTTGCTAGCATGGCTCGTGATGTTTAGTCAATTCCTATATCTACAGTCGTGTCAGAGTCAACATTCAGCGTTGGGAATTGAGTTCTTGACCAATTTCGTAGTTCACTTAAACCGGATACAGCCATTAATTTGCACAAAGGATTGGTCATTTGGAGAAAAATGTAAGTTTTATAATTTCTAAAACTTTAATGTTTACAAGTTTATATCTATTTTATATGATTTCAGTATCTTTTGTTTCAAAATATATTGTAGCTTTGCAAGAAAATAAAATGAACAAACTCAAAGAGGATTGTTTGAGTTTCGATTTTGATAATAACACAGATGATGGTTCCGCTAGTTGATTTCATTTAAGGTAAATTTATGGTATAATTGTATACATATGTCATCAAATATAATATATATTTGTGATCTAACTTTTATTTTATTTTATTTTTGTAGGAGTATCAAGATAAAATTTGATTTTTATTGGTGAAATCAACTTCGAAGTTCATATTTTTTTAATTTAATAATTTGTTGTTCAAGACAAAATTTATGTCATATTTTTTTTAATATTATATGAATGGAATTTAATACTATATAAATTTTATGTTTTGCATTATGTATTTACGTGAGGTTTTTAGTTATCATATTTTTGTGTCTAACAAATCGTGTTCGTGTTGAGTATATGTATCAGGTTAATTAAAATTTCATGTTAAACAGGTCAGGTTCGTGTTTTGGGTTGATTTAAATTTTGTGTCAAACAGGTTGGGTTCGTGTCAAACAGATGTTTCGTGTTGTTTACAATTTCATGTCAAACAAGTCGGGTTCGGGTCCAACATGTTTTTAACAGGTCGAGTTCCTGTCTACGAAGCTGACACGAATTTCGGGTTCGTGTCACGTGTTTTAAAATTTTGGGTTGGTCAAACCCGACACGAACATGACCCAAAACCCGAAATTGACAGCCCTACATATATCTGAACTATTTAATATTTTTAAGAAATAGAAATCTATGATTGAGAATGCGAGAGGTCAAAAGATTAAAAAGCTCAGAACCGATAATGGTGGTGAACATGAGGACACCATATTCAAGAAGCTTTGTTATGAGAATGGGATTATGATGGAGATAAATGTGCCAGGTACGCTTCAACACAATTCGAGCGTATGAACCGAACATTGATAGAAAGAGCCATAAAAATTCATATATAGTCAGGTCTACCAAAGCATTTTTTGGCATAAACAGTCAACACATCGACTTACTTGGTCAACCGAAGTCCATTGGTTCTCTTAGATCATAAAATACTCGATGAGGTATGAAGTGGTAAATAGATAACACTGTCACATCTAAAATCTTTGGTTGTACGACATACGTTCATATCAGTGATCAAGGTAGGAAAAAGCTTGAACCCAAATAAAACAAATACACCCTAATCGACTATGGTGATAATGAGTTTAACTACCTTATTTTGGATAGGAAAACGAGAAGATGATTGGAATGAGAGATGTGATCTGCAACAAAAAAAATTATGTACAATGATATGCATAAAACAGTCACAAATAACTCAGGATTTAGTGGGTCAATATTTATAAATGTTGAAGATGTCATAGTTAGTCAAGAAACAAAGCCAATCAGATAAAGCCCCCAACATAGAGAGTTAGTTGGATAAAGTAATACACAAAAGTTAGACACACTATAATTGACCGTAACAGCTCATGTTTTGAGAAGATCTTCTTGACCGCATGTGCCCAACATGAGATACTTGAACTATCTGTTGTTGACCAATGAATGAGAGCTTGAATAATATGATGAAGCTTGTCAGACTAGTGATGCAAGCAAGTGGGAGTTTTCCATGAAAAGTAAGGTGGAATCTTTAATCTCAAAACATGCATGAGAACTGGTTGAGTTATCCAAGAGTAAGAAGGTACTTCATAAAAAATGGGTGTATCATGTGAAAAGACGACCATAATGGCTCTGAGAGATACAAAGCTTTACTAGTTGTCAAAGGATTCTAGAAAAATGAAGCAATTGATTACAAGATGTGCAATGCTGACCATTGTTGATATTTTAAAATATATAAGTCTTGAATATCATTTTGCTACTTTATGTTGATGATATGTTAGTAACAGGTTCATATAGAGATGATATTATAAGATTGAAGAAATAACTTTCAAAAGAATTTAACATGAAGAACTTGCATCTAGCGATATAGATCATTGGAATGCAAATCACAATAGATAAGCATAAAAGAAATTTGCAGTTATCTCATTCATAGTACACCGATTATGTTTTGCATAGATTTAACATGAGTGATGCCAAGCTAGCTAATACACCATTGGTAGGTTACTTTTGTTTATCCAATCATCATTCCCATGAGACAGAGGAAGAGAAAGATTTTATGGCTAAGGTTCCCGATGCCTAAGCTATTGGGAGTTTGATGTATGTCATGGTCTGTTACGAGACTAAATATTGGTCATGCAGTGGGAGTTGTGAGCAGGTTTATGTCAAACCCATGGAAAATTTATTGAGAAACTGTAAAATGGATTTTTAGGTACCTACGAGGCACCACGAGAAAGTGTTTGTACTTTAGTAAGGGTGAGTTAAGGGTATAAGGCTTGTAAATGTAGATTTTTGAGGTGAAGTCAATCACAGGAAAAGCACCACTGGTTATATATTCACTGTTCGAACATACATCTGTTAGTTATATGTCAAAGTTACAGAAAATTGTTAGTGTGTTCACTATAGATGTTGAGTATGTAGCAGTAACCGTAGCGAGTAAAGATATTATATGGCTTCAAGATATGTTAACCAAACTAAGATTCAAACAAAAGAAAAACATTATGAATAGTGATAATCAGAGCGCAATTCAGTTGACAGAGAATTCAAATTTTTCATTCGCGAACCAAGTATATCAGTCTTCGTTATTATTTCATCAGATATTTAGTGTGAGATGAGGTGATAATACTAGAAAAGATCCAATCAAGCAAGAATCCAGCCGATATGTTGACAAAGACGGTAACCATTAAAAAACTGAAGTTTTGTTCAACTTCAGTTGTCTGCAAGAATAACAAGACAATGAATCAAAGGTGTGAAAATATATTGAAACTAGTTTTCAAGTGGGAAATTGTTAGACGAGGGATTTTAGAAACAAATACTTGTGTCGTGCTATAATTCGGATATTTAGTGTATTGCATTGTACACCAATGTGTTGTGTTATAGTTCCGATAGGCACTGCACATTGGTGTGATCCATTTCACACTATTATTGTTAGACGAGGGGTCTAGAAATATTTTGAATTCTAAAAGACGAGTGAAATAACTTAGTGAGTCATAAATGGCTCATTATAAATTACACTTATAATCGTTTCTTCTTCCGATGTGTGTTAAACTCTATATAAAACGAATAGCTAGGTTTTGTGAATGTATCAAAATGACAGAGTCATGAAATCGTTTATAATAATATTAATCTATAGCAGGTCCGGAGACGTAGACGTAATTTGTCGAACTCCGTTAAGAATTCTAGATGTTTTAATATTGCTATTGTTTTTTTTCCGCTAATCTAATTACATGTGAAAATAGTGAATTATTCAACAAATATGAAATAAAAAAAAACGATAAATTTTAAAAAATAAAATAAAATAATTTACTTACTTTAAAAACTTAGCTTTGAATTAGCAAAAACTATTATCACGGCTTTCTTTAAGATAATAGGGTCTTATCACATAATTCGCAATCAATTTTTAGCTCGGTTTAGAAGATTTATATCAATCCCATTTATATTTAGTTTAGTATTATCGAATTTGAACTCGTCATAATTTTTCAAACTCATTGGCTCCCCGACATCTAATTAATCTAGTCAATCATTTATAAGACTAATTGTGACCGTTTAAATCAATTAATATTTTATATTATTTTTCTACTGCATTTTCATCATTACCGGCTAGTTCAATTTTTAAAAAACACTAATAATTACCGACTAGTTCAACCAATATAATTTTTAATAAATAAATTATAATCGTATAAAATAAATATTTTAATACTGCTGAAATTCCATAATAATTATTTAAAAAAAATATCCATCAATTCTTGAGATTAAGGGGATATGATTGTTTAATTAAAACAAAACATCCCAATACATGTGGATGTTAACCAATGTGATTTTTGTATTAAGCGAAGAACTTCAATTAAGCGTGGATAAACGACGAGAGTAATTATGATTCTCTTAAAGTAGCAAAATGCCTCGTCATCTAATTAGTGACGCACATGAATGGATTAACGCGATTCACATTGTTCCTGTCAACTATCTAGGGGAACCACAATCAAGGGAACGAGTTTGGCAAAATCAGCGGAAAAAAAGACTGTATGGTGCTTGATTCTAGTCCGATTTTATGATATGACTTGAGAGGTGTAGGATAAGTGGGAGCCGGCAAAGGCAAAATTAAAATAACGTTATTTTATTTATTTTGTGAATCGGAGGCGGAGTACTGCCCTTATTTTTGGACCTAAGGTTCGCTTTTGTGGGCCAATCCGGACGGAGAAAATTATCAGGTGGAAAGTTTGGCTGGGGTATCATATTTATTAAAAGATAATACATGTGTCCTAAGACAAGCTCCATGAGAACATAAATATTGTGTGAAACAAAAAGGTAAAAGCTCGTTTTATTCTGATTTTCAGCACAAATACGAACCATGAAAGTGTGGCATATCGATCCTTTAAACCTTTGAAATTTCAAGCTAGAGGTTTCTGAAAAGTTACCACAAAGATAATTGGTTTATGGCAGCCAAACGTTAATAGTGACGTTGCTTTTTTATGATTCGATGTCGGCTCTTCCTATCATTGTGAAGCAGAATTCACAAAGTGTTGGATTGTTCACCCACCAATAAGGAACGTGACCTGGGTTTAGACCGTCGTGAAACAGGTTAGTTTTACCTTACTGATTCCCGCGTCATCATAGTAATTCAACCTAGTACGAAGATGAACCGTTGAATCACACAATTGGTCATCTCGCTTGATCAAAATATTATCGTCATGTAAATGTAAAAAAATAATATGGAATAAAAAAATCATTTGATTCTGACATTTGAAGTCAAAATTACGGACTTGCAAAGTTGATGATAACAAAATAATCATGAGCTATAACCCATTGGTTCGTCTTCAAAAGACCGTCTTTTATATAGATTAAAAAATACTGAAAATTTACCATCACGTTGATGTTGAAAAATAATATGGAATAAAAAATGACATGATTCTGAAATCCGAACCCAAAATCACGGACTTGTAAAGATTTAGAGTTGCAGTGTTATAAAGTAACCGAGCTACGAATATAAGTGAAACAAGGAACAAACAATAAATAAATAAATAAAACGAATCATTGGGTTCAAACTAATGTAGTTGGGATATAAAAATTTACTACTTCACTAACCACTAGACCAAACATACATTAACGACATAACTTGAATGTACTAATATACACACATACGATAATAATTTTATAAAGTTACTATTTTCGGAAATTGATTCGATTTTCGGAGAGTGTTGGCTATAAAATATAAATCTATATGGTGAAATCGGAATTCAAATCAATAATAACTATGGATTTAAGTAGTATTAAATATTTATTTTATATTATAATGATTTATTTAGATACTACTTAAATTCCATAAAGTTACTTAAATTCTTTAGTAATTGCCAATCGGCTGACAACAGTCTAGTTGATAAAAATGAGACTCGATTTTCTTCCTATAACATATTATGACATCACGCATGCAGCTTTAGTTGCTACAACTCCTCCATGATCTTGAATTTTTGCCTCCACTTGGTAATATAGATTGTACCTTCAATAAGAAATATTTGGTCAGGTGTGACCCTGCCTAACCATTGTTAGTGATACAATCAATTGGTTATCCTTGAATAGCCCAAATAGATGCTTTCAAGTAATATAATAGCCTTTAAAGGGGCATGGGATTTAATTGAAGTGAAGACACAATTGGTTTTTAAATTGAGGGTCTATTTGGCCACCCAATCAGCAGCATGATTCTAATGTCTATAAACATGTTTTACAACCATTTGAGAAGTGATTAAGCTCTTGTAAAGCGAAGTTAACTATCTCAGATACCAAATAGATTTACCAACACTAAGAATTTTAAATAATGCTAATGAATCAATCTCAATATCTAAACAATTAATGTTATTTGAATTACAAAATAATAAACCTTCTAACAAAGCTCTTGATTCAGCAATTAGTATAGTAATTTTACCAAACAGAGTGCCAATTGCATGAAAAATGTCTCTTTTGTGATTCATAACGACAAATATACCACCGGATTCATCAAGTTAAACAGAATCCGTCATAATTTATCTTTATTCTATGGTAGTCATGAGGTTTCCATCAGACATATGATATATAATAGAAGACATGAGTATGGTGAAAGCAACCATGTGTGTTAGTTATTCTCATATCACTTGTCCAATGCTTTAACTTTAAAATACCAAAACAATCAATATTTATAACAATATGGATAATGCTGTTAACTATGCTTTTGGATGAATGATTGGTATTGTTGTGTTTAGAGTTGTTTATGGCAGCACAAATGGCTCAACAAATTATATAAGGTAGAATAACTCGTATATGAATGTTCGTCGTGGTTGACATGAACTAAATATTAATTAAATGACTGATATTCATATAATTATTAACGAGAATTCCAACAGGGCGACAAAGTATTGTTGAACTTCTCAAGCCACTTTGCAGTTAACAAAAACATGGTTAGTATATTCTAAGTTGTCACACTGCTGGAACTTAGAAGCTAAACTAATATTTCTCTTCTGAATAATTGAGTCAATAGATTTGAAGCCATTTAGAATCCTCCAAAGAGTGAATGAAGATTTCTTTGGAGTGATTCCATTCCAAAGCTTTTTGTGAATCAAAGATTTAAAGTGCTTATGTCTAGAATTATATCAACTGAATTATTATTAAGATTAATCTTAAGAACTCTGTCTATGTCAGATTTCAAAACATTGTCATTGAGTTTAATGATATTCCATGAGTTCATTTGTCAAAAATTAAAGAGCTTTGTTTTGTTATACCAAGTTTTGTCCTCATTAAGAGAAAATGTGATAAATGGATGAGAATTATTCCATTTGTTCAGCTAGAAGTCAACATTTCTATTACCAAGCTTCCAAAAGATGTGATTTTTACCTAAGTATTTTATATTTAAGATTCTTCTCCAAACTTTAGAATTAGTTGGTTTGGCTTTGGTTTGAAGAGGGCGAGAGTTATGGTGATAGATAGAATGCATACAGATGGACCAAAAATACTTGTGTTTTCTAAAGTTCATCTATAGGTTAAATGAAAATAACATTTGAATATCTTTTAGGTTCCTCCAGTTAAGACCATTTTCTTCAAAAGGTTTGTAAATTTTATACGATGTAACCCAGATAATAAGTTTTGATTTTTCCTTATAATTCTATAGGAATTTGTTAATGAGATTATTAGTTCTTGAGATAATAGATTTGGAAAGGAGACTGTTTTACATGTGATAAATATGAATAGAGAGAATAATGGATTGAGACAGTATTAATCTGCCTCCAAAAGACAAATTTTTACAGTCCTAATTAAGAATTGTATTCATAATTTTAAACATTAAATCATCATAATGAATAGAGATACCAAGATATTTAAATGGGACGTTACCATGCTTAAAACCAATTAAAGTTTCAATAAATTTAGATATTGTTCTGTCCATTTTGTTTGAGTGAATGAATGTAGTTTTTTGTTTATTAATTTGTTGACCATAAACAAGTTGATAATGCTAAAAAATGTCACATAATTTTGTGATATTGTTAATGGAACCATTCATAAAGATAATGACATCATCTACAAAAATAAGGTAGGGGATGTTAATGCATCCTCTCGACTTGTATTGCATATGGTTAAATTTAAGGAATGCGTTTTTAATTCCTCTTAAGAGGAATTCTTCAGCAATGATGAATAGCCTAGGTGATAATGGATCAACCTACCTAACACCATTGCTAGAAGGAAATTAACCATATGAAATTTCATTAATGATGATGGAGTAGTTTATGTGATCTATGTCTTATTTATTAAATTAATAAATTTATTGTTGAATCCAAATGCTTTAAGGACAGAGTATATGAAATTAAATTATAGTTTGTCAAAAGCCTTGGTCATATCAAGGTTTAATATGACATTGTTGCCTCTGGTTTTAATGTTAAAATATTGAGTGATTAGGATGTTATCATGGATGTCTATGGACTCCACAAAATCACCATGAACATCGAAAATAATATTGGGAAGAATAATTTATAACCTATTTTTAATAAGCTTGGAGATTATTATGTTGAATACTGTATAGAGGCTTATGGATCTGTAATTAGGCCAAGATTTGGGAGAGTTGTTTTAAGCAATGAGACATATTTCGGTGCAAACATATACCTTTAGGGGCAGATATACCACTAAAATATGCACAAATAGCAGCACAAAGGTCAGTTCGAATTATAGATCAACAACTTTGAACAAATCTGGAGTTGCATCCATCAATTACAGATACACTATTAGGGTTTGAGGTTTTGACTACAGTATGAATTTCATAATTTGATAGAGTTGCAGTGAGGAAGTTGTTATCATATACATTAATAATATTATGAATTGTATAATTAATGTTGTCAAAATTAGGTATATTGTTATTGTTGTTTAATATGGACTTGAAGTAATCCACAACAAAACTACTAACTAAGGAAATATTCTCAGTCCAAGATCCATTGATATATTTATCATTAATACGATCTCTTTTTCACGTAATTATAATAACGTTTAGAGTTTTTATCTCTATCCTTGATCCAGAGAGTAGCACTCTTCTGATGCTAGAAATATTCCTCTGTGGCCAAGAGATTTAAATGATTTCCTCTAGCCTTATTAAGATTCATTTTGTTAGTTAAATTATTGGATTCTTCAAGGCTGTATTCAGCAAATTTGACTTCTTGTTTAGTTTTGGAAATACTATAAAAATATTTCCAAAAACTATTTTGTTCCAAATTTTTAATCTCATTTTAAGTCTTTTTAATTTAAACTAGAAAATAGATATGATGTCTCCATGTATATTTTCTTTCCAATTTTTCTCAACAGTGTTGAGGAAGTCAGTGTGGAGACACCATATATT
This sequence comes from Limnanthes douglasii subsp. nivea, assembly GCA_036936605.1. NCBI lineage: Eukaryota > Viridiplantae > Streptophyta > Magnoliopsida > Brassicales > Limnanthaceae > Limnanthes > Limnanthes douglasii. The sequence continues at coordinate 104,252,251 of JAUPFV010000002.1, read as the reverse complement.
TTGGAATTTAAAGGGGCTTTCAGTTTATTTGATATGGATGATAAAGTTATACAGATAGGTGAGTGATATGAGCCAGTTTTGGCCCGATGACTCACCTTTGTAATGTGAAGAGTATCTTTCAAGGAAGAATAGTATAATACTCTGTCGATACGCTTCCACTTATGATTATTAAACAAAGTGAATGGGATCTTGTGAAGTCAGGGTCCTCAAGGTTACATTCAATGATCATGTTATTGAAATCATCCATTCCTCTTAAGTTGAGGATGGACTATGAAAGGTGCTCAGTGGTATTGGTAATATCATTAAAGTCTCATAGACATTCTCTTTCTTTTAATTTTTTAATTTAAATTTTTGAGGTTTATATCTTTTAAACTGTAACTCAGAAGAAAAAAATCCAAAAATACTATTGGATTTTTTTTAAGATGACAAAACTATATTCATTCATGATATGTTTTGAATTTTTTCTAGAAAAAGTATATTTTACACTAGTTTCTCATTGGTTTCACATCTATGATATGTCTACCTTCACATATAACATCTATCATAGTTGGCATAGTTTAACATCTATCATACTTGGTATGGTTTCGCATCTTGTATCTATCATAGTTGTCTGATTTCGCATCTAGTAGTACAAAATTCAAAAATGTTTTGCATCTAGCAAAAAACGGTTTCGCATCTTCTTCGTAATAGTTGTCTTTTTTGTTCACACTATAACATTAAAAATTTAAAAGTTTGTATATTTTAAACTGTAACTTGGGAAAACATCCAAGAATACCATTAGTTTTATTTTTTTAAGACGAACAAAACTAGATCTATTAATGATATGTTTTGATTTTAAAAAAATATATATTTTCACACTATTTTCTCATTATATGGTTTTGCATCTATCATAAACCTATTTTTGCATCTAACATCTAACATCTATCATAGTTGACCTGATTTCTCATCTAATGTTACAAAAATTAAAGAGATTTCGCATTTAACGAAAAAGGTTTGGCATATTCTTCAACAATCATCTTATTCGTTTCAGTGTAAAAGCATTTTCTAACACATTGACTAAAACCTAATACAACATTTTAACTACAAAATTAAATTAAAAACAGATAAAATACCAAAAATCACAAGTAACACACATTTTGAAACTCAAGAACAAATCTGGAGAAAAAATCGACTTGTATAAATTAGAAATAAAAATCAAACGTCGAAATCATATGAAAACACAATCAAATATGAAAACTACAAATAAAACCATATGAAAACAAAACAAATCAAGGAATCGAGTTATAGTTCAATCGTCTCTATAGTTCCTAAACCCTAGAGAGAGAACAAAAGAGAAATAAAAGTTAAAATATAATATATAAAAAGTTTTATATATAATAAGTTAAAGGTATTTGGGGTATTAAAGAAAATAGTTGGATCTTATATGGTAAATAGATGATTTGAATGGGTATTTCTAACAAATATATGAAAACATGAATAATAGTTTGGTTTTGAGTCTTAAATGTTACTAAATCCTTATCTAAAAAATCAAACTAAAAGCATATATTATATCTTAATAAACTAATTATTGAACTTAATAAAATAAAGATAAAATTAAAAATAATATATTTCTTTTAATTTTGACCATCTGTGTATTACAAATCAATTTTATTTTCAGTAATCGAATTCACATTATTTATATATTAAAAAAATTGATAATTTCAAAATAATATAGAACATAAACAAATTAGAGTTGAGTGGAATTATTATGTATTGTTGATCTTGTCCGGTGAATACATGATACTGATTACTAAGAGGTACAATCTACTTGACATCTTTATATAATGGTGTTTTACGTTTGAACTCAGGATTTTTTAGTTGATGATTTAAAAATCATAGTTGGTCTTTGTTGGGTTCAATTATGCTAGCAACTAATTTTATGTTTTCTTATTATTTTGTCATTGATCTCAAATGTCACAGACTCATATGAGTGATGTATTTATAAACTTTTTGGATGTAACCATTGTTAGAGCATTGGCAAATTTGTAAATACAAACAATATATTTAGTATTTAGTTAAATTGCGAACATATTTTTGTATGATTTTTAATGGTAATTTTGATGACATATTTGATTGGATGTTAAAATATACCATCAAAATTATTACATTTTAATAGTAACATTGGTTGTTATATTTTTTAAATGGTTGTGATATGTTTAGGAGACCCTAAACGGATAATATTAACATTTGTGCAATTATTTCAAATAGTTGGTTTAATGTTGTACCAAATTTGTTTCTAACGATATTTTCAAAGTATGTTAGTGATGATACGACGTTGTTATATATAGTAAAATGACTGGGTATCATAATAGATCTTATGAGAAGACTCGTGATTTTTTTTTAAGTTGTGAAAGCTAAAACAAATATTGTGATGCTTAAAAAGACGATATGCTGGTATTTGGAAGATGCTTTGAGGAAACTTCAGCAATAAAATCTTTTAAGTGCAAGTTGTGCTCAATATCATTACAGCCTCACGAATACCAGTATACCTTACAATTTTGTTAATCCATTAGGGTGTTACAAAGAGTGTTAGATTTCTTATAGTTCATTCGAGAAAATATCGCGCGAGATTTTATTTGTAGCATACAATTTCTATTATGGTAAGTGCAATAACTAGTAGCGATAATCATGATAGAACGACATAAATAAATCCATCAGTACAATCGATTTTGAGAAAAAATCGACCCGAACATGACTCAACCAAAACACTTAAATCACATTAACATCGTCCTTCATAAAAAGACGAGCTTCTCACCATCATAATAGCGTTCATTTTATATTCATGTATATGAAAATTAATATCGTGTGATCATTTTGTTGAATTATTTTAAAAATTTTGTTAAATAAATCAAATAAATCTAGTTTACGTTAAATATGTGGTCATATTAAAAAGTAAATGTTGTATAAATATATTTTGAAATAATTTTTTAAGTAGCATGTTGGGAAATTCCATTCATCTAAGATAAGAACCGAGGTGTGATTTATCGATCTTTCCGGAATAAACAATTTCCATGTAAAAGAATTAGAAACAAATAAAAGAAAGCGTGAACTAAAATCAAGCACACAAGGCAGATTAACGTGGTTCAAATTTTGAAGAAATCCTACATCCACGGACAACGACTCTCTTTTATAAAAATAATTGGGTTACAAAAAGACTCTCAAATATAAAAGATTCAATAAATCGTTGTTACAAAGATGACGTGATTCACAAAGCTCTCTATTTGGTGTTTATCTTTCACATTACTTCTCTCCCAAATGACATCAAGCTATTTCTTTAGCTTAGAAAATATTATGCTATCAAAATTGTCTCGCACTAGCACAACCTCGCATATCAACACTTCTTCAATTTATAGATTTATGGAAAAACTTAATTCTTTAACAGACACCTCTGATGGAAGACCATTAATCAATGGTTGTAATAAGATCTTAATCTCTTAAAATAAAAAACCTTATAAATTGAAAATAAAAATTAATAGAAAACCTAATTAATATAGAAAATCAAATTCAATATAAAATCCAATTAATATAGATATATAAAAATAAATGACCTAATTAAATAGGAAACTTATCCAGTAAAAGCATCTTCTTTGGACTAGCTCTCATGCTTTGGTCCAATTCACTTTAGATCATATACTTCATACCAAATAACTTCGTACTAGCCTACATCAACCCACCCTGCTTCAAATCAACCCGTCTCTCTCTTTATTCGATAGTTATCAGTATTGTTAGCTTGTTCCAACCCTTAGATTATAGTAGATTTATCTGTAAATAAGGCACGACCCAAGCTTCACTGGGATAGTTTCAATAGTTATTGCATATACATGTAATTGGCATATTTAACTACGCCTATGTAGTCCATTGATGGTATCTTTGTCGATGAGTTACTTATAGTCTACACCTAAAACTTCTCCACATAGGTTTATAATAACCCCAACATTTGTTGCACCCAATGTTATACCTTTATAGGCTAGCTTATCTATATCATTGAATTGCACTAATATCATGTATTTAATGCGGTTTGAAATCGAAAATACCTTGTTCAGAGCATTCAAAAGGTTTTCCTCGCACCAAATATTAATCACATTCACTTCCCCTCTCTCCAAACTTCTCGGAAGAAGTGCAGCTTGATATCTACATGTTTAGTTTGCTCATGGGACTTCGAATTCTTCATTAAATAAAGTGAACTAGTGTTATCATAAAACAGAACCATATTTCTCTCTACAAAAGTGATTTCACTCAATTATACTCTCGCCCAAATAGCTTCATTCGTGAATTCCGTAATAGTCATATACTCGGTTTCTATAAATGAGAGCCACAACCTTCTACATATAAGACTTCTAGTTAATCATTCCTCCAAGCATAGTAGATAGTTAGTTTAAAGTAGACTTGCTTATGTTGAGGCAACCTGCATAATAAAAGTTCAAAGCACTTCACTACTATATCACTCGTATCTCTCTGATTATAACACAACTATATAGCATCAGATCCTTTCAAGTATCTCATGAGCCACTTGAGTGCATGTCAGTGTAACTTTCCTGAATTTGACTTGAATCTGCTGAAAACACTTACGATGTTGGAAATATCAGGTCTCGTGCAAATTATAGCATACATAATGTTACCGATAATATTGGCATGAGTTATTTCGAGCATATAATTCTTATCTTCTACTTCGGTTGGTGTTTGAGTGGTATGAAGTTTGAATATGGAACCAGTAAGAGTTCCAAATGCCTTTGCTTTGGACATAGAGAACTTTCTTAAAATTATATGTACATATTCCTCTTGAGATAAATATAAATACCCCTTTAGCAAATTCCTCTTGAATATCCATTTACTCCCAATCATCTTCTGACTCAGGTTGCTTCATAAAAACCTAAATGTTCATCTTCTTGAGAAATTTAAGTTCTTCTTTGATGGTCGTAAGCCACTTCTATTTATTGTTGGTTTTGATTGCATCATGATATATTTCGGGTTCAAGAATATATCCCTACGTCTCAATAGATTAATTATAACCAATTACATCAGCAAAATCATACATTTACAACTGTTTCCTTGGTTTTCGTGCTCATTTTTTTCCAGTTGATACATATAAAAATCATGTTTCTTTCACATATGAGCATCCAAAAGCTCTGGAATACTAGAACCTCAACTAGCTTAAAACTCATGAAATGGTTGACCTTTTTTTTATATGACTCGAAGCGGAACTATGTGTAAAATCATCTTCAATAAAAGCATACATAAATTCACTTTGTAGATCACATGCATTATCAAATTCATATATCTTCCTAATAATATTAGATTAAGCCTTCACTTTGTTTTTCAACGACATGTCCTCCTCCTTGTAAACCACGTTATTTCTTATTAAAGACTTCTAAAGTTGAGGTTCAAGATACCACAACATATAACCTTTTACTCATTCTATATAATTAAGGAACACACATTTAAATACTTTTGGCCTATGCTTAGCATACTTCACATATGTGTAGGAAATACATCTGAACACCCTCACATGTTCTAGTTTAGGTTTATCTCCAGCCTAAACCTCTTAAGGATAAAAGAATTTATTCGTCATAAATAAACCTATTCCAATTGTATGATTCATGCATCAAACATGTTCTATAAAGGTTCAGTTCATTCGCTCAGTAAGCTTACTATGTTGCGGATTCTCATTTACGGTTTGATGTCTGGAAATTCCAAGCTTTGCACAATAGCTAGTGAGCTTATTTTTCATACATTCCAAGTCATTATCTGTCTAAAGCTTGTTTACCACTTTCGCAGTTAAATTTCCTAATCAAATTCTTTTAGTTCAAAAAGGGACCAAACGCTTGATATTTGGTCTTTAAAACTATAACCCATACTTTCCTGGAATAGTGATTAGTTAACGATATGAAGTAAATTACACCACCTATGGTAGATTCCTATGCTCGAGCCCAAAGTCCTGGATGAAACAAATCAAGTACTATATTGGTTGTTTGGTTGATGAGTAGAAACTTCTCCCTTTTACTCTTACATAAGACAAAACTTTCAGAAATGCTCAGCTTCTGAACTATGATCAGCAACCCTTGTTTACTTAGTTCACCTAGTCCAATCTCACATAAGTTCCTCAGTTGATTATAAAAAAACCTAGTAGAATTACTCACCAGACTGGACATACTCCCTACAATTACATAACCCGCAAAATTACAGATCATTAGTCCTATTGGTTTTCCATATGACAAGGAAGCATTGCAAGACCCTAACTCTTCAATATCTACCACTAAGGTAAATCATTTCTCATCTAACATCCCCATAAAAAGAAAGTTACGTTTAACTTTGGGTACATACCTTATATTGTTAATAACTCTCTCAATTCTTATAGAAAACTTGATCCAAATCATTCTAATCCATTTGACATCACATGATTTGTCATTGCCTAACATGACCCTTTCACTGTCAATCATTCTCATGTTTTTCAAACTAATTCTTATTGGAAATTATGTGGAATACTGCACGTGAATCAAGCACTGGCTTATCATTGTACCTGTAAGAATAAGAAGTCATTAACCGATCAGCGTACTCACAATCATCAAACACTATTTTAGCAAATTCGGCTTTGGTCTTCAAATAGTTGTTTACTTTTCCTTTCTTCGAGCAGTTTTGACTCACATGTTATTGTTTCTTACATGTCTAAAAAGTTAATTTTGAACCCATCCTAACCCTTATAGAATTTGGAAAGGATTTTTATATCATTTTTCTTGAATATATCTTCAATGACGGATCCCTCAAACTCAGTTTGTGCCCTTTTGAGTCGTCTTTCAAAATAGTCTTCCTCTGAATATCTTTGTATTTCAAGGAGCTCTTAAATTATTCTGTCATAAAGGATAATTTGATGTAGATCATGATGTCCATGAAGTGTTCATACTCATTTGGCATAGAGCTAAAAATGATGGTTTATTGGTCCTCCTCCTCTACGTTCAAAAAACTGCATTTAAGTCGAGTATGATGTAGTTGTAATCATCTAGTTGTATTTGGATCTTTGTGGTATTGGTTATAAGAAATATATAAATATTTTTCTTCATATATAATATGTTTGTCAAGGACTTCTTCAAGTATATTTCCTCCACCTGGTTCCATATCCCCAACGTCATAGGCTCTTCAGATAACTCTTTTAGTACTACATCTCCCAAGCTCATTATGAGGGAACTATAAGCTTTAGACAGTACCATAACATTAAAATATGTATATTTATCTCGATAGTAGCAAACAATCCCTTTTGATACTAGTTAAGCCTTAGCCTTAATTCTCCATAGGTTAAAATCATTTGATCCGTCAAATATTTCTAGGCTAAGCTTCATGGAACAACTCTTTGTGACTTTTAATATCGATCTTTTATATCAGCGACTGATGTACTTCTTCTATTGTTTCTCTAGGCTTACCATACCACTTATTAGAAAATTCCGTTCATCTGAGGTAAGAACCGAGATGTTATTTATCAATATTTTTGGAAATTATTTTTACCATATTTAAGACTGAAAACAAATAAAAAAAGGTTAAAAAAATTAAGCACACAAAACATATTTAATGTTGTTTGGATTATGAATAAATCCTACATCTACGCATAATGGACACTCTTTTATAAATATAAGTAGGTTGCAGAAATACTCTCAAACACAAAGGACTCCGTCACTCTTTGTTACAAAGATGATGTAATTCACAAAGCTCTATTTTGAGTTTCTATCTCTCACCTTACTTATCTCTCAAAAGAACAAGAGTTATTTCTTTCACTTAGTAAATACTCTGCTCTCAAAACTGTCTCGTCATGTTAAACCCTTGCATAACAATTCTTTCTTCGATTTATATGTTTATGGAAAACCCTAGCTCTTTAACAAACACTTAAAGCTCATAAATAAACAATTATAATAAGATCATAATCCATTAAAATAGAAAACCTCAAAAATAGAAAATCCAAATTAATAGAAAACTAATTAATATTAAAGATCCAATGTAACGATAAATCTAATTAATAAGACATTCAATTAATATAGAAAACGAACAAAATAGAAGAACTAATTAAATAAGAAATCTAGCAAGTGGAAGAATTTGACTCGGCCAAGCATGCTTCGGTCGAGCTTTCTTCAGACCATACTGCTTCAGACCAGAACATTTTGGACCATCATGCTTCAGATCAACCCATATCTCCCTCGAATCAATAGTCTCCACTCTTCCCAAATTGTCTCAGTCGCTAGGTTCCAACAGAGGTCTCTGTAACTAAGTCACGATCTAAGATTCACTGAGAGTTTCAACAGTTCTTTCATATATATGTAATCGATAGATCCAACTATGCTCATGTCGTTCCTCGGTAGTACCTTTGTTGATGATTTACTTCTAGCCTACACCTAACATATCTTTTATTCAAGAAACAATTGGATTGTAGCTTTTGGTTGTCTGAGCTTCTGAAACTGAGTAGTGACTCATAGATTTATGTTGAATTTAATATGAGTATGTTTAGTCTGTTGATTAAGCATTTCTTGTCTTCAAACTAGTGTTTTTATGTTTTTTTACTTAGGTTTTTCTTGTATTCGATTTTATTTTTTGTAACTTTTTTATATAACCTTATGTTTTCTACTAATACGGGCTTGTGATTTTTCTAACCTATGTGTATTATCTTAACCTCTTGGACTGTATTACTCATAACTTGTGCCTTATATATTTAGAAAACTGTGTCTCATATTATCTATTTTCTCATATTTCTTAATGTATGTGAGATATTAAAGAGGTTTTGTATTATTTTTATGAAATCTTATACATTATAACACACTCCCATTTGGTATGAGGTTGATGTTAAAAATATTATTAAGATAAATAACTCATATTTAATGAAAAATTAATTGGATACATTTTTCCTAATTCCCAATTTTTATAAAAGGTTGATAGAAGTAGATAATCTTGATGTTTTTGTTATTGTTGACTTGTGTGTTTTGTTGATTAGAAATAGTTTATGCTTGATTCATATGATGATGTGAGATGACTGAGGTGTGTCATGTTTATTGTATGAGTCATCGTGGTCATATCCTTAAATTTTATTTTTATATTGCTTCTTTAATGTATAGTATTTTTTTTATCCCAAATCTCGATCATAACACATGAGTTCTCATTTTTTTAACATTATTCTTTAATTTGTAGTATTGGTAGTTTGTTGTCTCCCATGTTGGTCCTCAAACGTGAGTCTTCAAATATTCATTTTTGTATGTATTTTCTTTAACATGTAAAATTTAATAATTTTTTATTTAAAACTTATGATCCTCATACGCGATATTGCATTTCATCAGATGTTTTTTCTTTGACATGTTGAAATTGATGATTTTGATCTAAGACTTTTGATATTTGGACTACAGTCTAGTATATTTCGTCCGGTGTATTTTAGTTAACATATAAATTTTTATGATTTATATTTTAATACTTTCGGTACTCAGACTAGAGTATTCAACATGCTCTCATATATTTTTTTCTAACATGTATAATTTGATGATTTATGACCTAAAACTTTTTATCATTAGGCTATAGATTGGTACATTTCATCGTATGTGTGTAGAATTGTTTATTTCTAACATATGAATTTAGATAATGAGGTCCCAGTTAGATATGTTGTTTTATGTTATTTTTTTTGAAGTCATTACTTTAGATCTATAACATCTAATACTTAAAATCAAAGTTCATTATCATAATATAATATATTATTTTTTAATATGTATATATTGACTACTTTAGACTTATCTTTTGATATTCAAGCCAAATTTCTTATTATCTATCTAAATATTTTGTATTTTCACTTTATTTCTGATGATTATTGTTTATTTAGGTCTTTTATCTTCATACAAAACTTTTTATAACGTCGAGTATATTGTTTTTGTGTTTCATAATTGTTGATTATATTGATTTAGTTCCTTTGATCTTCATTCCAAAAAAAATTATTTTCTATTCAACTCTATTATTTTATTAATTTGTATATGTTTGTTTAGATCATTTTTTTTCGTCGTATACAACTTCTTTTTTTGGTATACCAATATTTATATATTTATTCCTCAAACTAAAAGTATTTATCTTCTTTTTAAAGTTAGATCTTTAGACTAAATTTCATACATGTGGTGTCATTAAATTTGTTTATATTTGGATATCTTCTAATGTTTTGTCTGAACAAACCGAACAATGATTGTTGTTTCCTAGTGAAAAAATATTATGAAAGTTAACAAAAAAAATATATAATATTTTTAATTTAAAATGATTCTTTTACTATATTATTTCTAAAGTCTAATGTCAAAGTTAAAACCACAGCCAATTTATATGTTTTGTTTTCATTATTTTTATCATCGGAATTATATTTGATTCAAAAAATGCTAAATATTTATCATTTCTTTATTTGTACTTATAGATAAACTATAACATATAATAAAAACAGTTGATTTTTTTAAATATTTCGTATAAAATATAATCAATTAGTAAATATTTGTTTATTATTTTATAAATATTTGTTTATTATTTTATAGTAATCTAATTTAATTGTGATACACTTAATCATTTGGAATAGATATGAAGACCACTTAATAATCTTATTGTGATAGACTTACTTATTTGGAATAAATATTTGTTTATTATTTTATAGTATTCTAATATTGTTTTTGGGCGACGCTAAACCGAGACCCGTTTTGGTTATAATAAGACCCCGTTATAATGAGACCTTCTTCAGCTATAATGAGACCCCAAATTTTACTAAAATACCCTTAATATATAAACTTTTTTCAGCCGACTATCTCTCTTTTCTCTTTTCCCTTTTATTTTTTTTATTTTTTTATCAAATTCAAGTTGCAGCTCGCATCTCACCAATCAAAATCTGAAAATTATTTCTCCAATTAATTTCTCTCTCTAGAGAACTCATGTCCTAATCAAAATCAACAATAACACCCCGAGCAGAAAAGAAGCCGACTAAGAAGAAGGTCACCGAGAAATATCCTTTGGCCGCCGTAGCAGCTGAGAAGAAACTAAAGGCTAGAAAGAAGTTACCAAAAGAAGCTAGTGCCAGAGCTGATAATAAGAAGAAACGATCCAAGAAAAGCGTTGAGACCTACAAGATCTACATCTTCAAGATCTTGAAGCAGGTTCATCCCGATATCGGTATTTCCAGCAAAGCTATGAGAATCATGAACTGTTTCATCAACGATATCGTCTAGAAATTGGCTGGTGAGTCTGCGAAGCTTGCGAGGTACAACAAGAAACCAACTATCACTTCAAGGGAAATCCAGACTGCGGTGAGGTTGGTGTTGTCTGGTGAATTGGTTAAACATGTTGTATCTGAAGGAACAAAGGTTGTTACAAAGTTTACAAGTTCTTAGGTTATGGAATTTGAGGATTTAGGGTTTCTGGTTGTAAATTTAATTCAAACTTAGAAATCGATTTGTTGTGGTTTTGTTATCTAATTGATGTTTCTGATTTTGCTATAATCAAAGATCTTGATTTCAAATATTGATTTCTTTGATTTTTTTTAAAACAAAATTGCAGCTCGTCCTATCTTGCCATCAAGATGATCGGGTTTCGAACAGGATTGCCATTACCATCAGGCTGAGAAATATTTTCACAGTTACTAGTTTATTTTTTATTAGAAAATTATACAAATTACTGGGTCCACAGATTACTTCATTGTAATATAATTATGTAAAAAACAATTGGCTCTTCGACTAGTGTAATTCATTCTTTTTATGCTAATGAAAAGTTCTAAAGTTCCACAAGGCGATATTAAAATATAATTAAAAAGTAAAAAGAAGTTTTGTAAAAGAAGAGGAAGAAATTAGTTAGATTTTTATGTAATTCATTCTTTGGGTATTATATTAGTTTTAGAGAGAAGTTTGGTTGGAGAAGAGGACGAATATTGTTTAGATTTTTGGTCGAAAACTTGGTTTTATATGATGGGTAAAATGGTCATTTTGCATAAAGTAAAATAAAAAGTTTGATTTGAGGTCTCGTTATAGCCAAATGAGGTCTAGATATAGCCTTGCCTATTATTTTTTATGTTTGATGTCGTTAATTATGGGACACTAATGATAGTTGAGATGGAAATTGGTAATGAGCGTGGTAATTAAAAAAAGATACTTTAGTTCATAAATGATCGTTAGACTTTTATTTAAAGGTTTTGTGTTACAATTTAAATATATGAGGAGATAATGATTTACATTTTTCTAACTACTTAATTTTGCAGTTAAGTGTATCTTTGACTAAGGCTCTTAGATATTTATAAATTTTGATAAGCTGATGGACCTATAAGTTTATACTGGACTAATTATATCCTTATCAGAAGTTCATCTAGTCTCTGTGAGAGTATCCAGGAAGAACTAGCTCAGGATTGCTCAAAGTGTGTTTGTTATCGACCGAAACGTTCTTTGTATTTTCTGAGAAACCTATCGCTTATTCTACAGGATCTATTATGATTTTAAGCGTATGTTGTCTTTTTATAGCTTTTCTTGTTTTGACAATGTTTGATCTTTAGATTTGTAGTATCTTGGAAAACTTCAACTTGTTGTTGACGATGTTTAAATAACTCCCTTATTACTTGCTCAAGGTTTTTTTGTATTTGTGGATTATTATTTTCGTTTCGACTTCATTTGTTAAGTTATATTCTAATATATTTGTAGCGGTATTCAGTGAATCATGAGGGAATGAATGTGATTCTTTTTTATATTTGAACGAATTTACTATTTCATTTTTATTTTCATTTTTGGGTAACCTTTTTAATCCTTGATGAATATTGAAGTTAAGGACTAGAAAATATGTTACATTTATCTATTTGGCCGAAGCAAATATTTCTAATCTTGAAGCAATTATTATTTTACTGAGTACATTGTTCTAACATAATATATATATTTTTAATTTCTATGTAACTATAGTTTTAGAATATAAGAGGGTCTATTTTTATTTTTCAATTAAATGCAAGTTGATTGTGAAACTTTACATGTCGCGATAACTTGTTTTTGTTACGCACATACGTTCATTTTAACTTTCTAAATCATGAGTTTTATTTAATCCATACCGCTTATTCTTTGATTGATTTATGTTATTCATTCAAACAAGATCTATGGTTAGTTTTTTTGCTTGGGGTTAAATTATATGTTCTTTTTGTCTTTCAACCTTCTTTTATTCATTATTTTTTCCTTTTCTTTTTTGAATTTGTTTTGAGTTTATTTTGTTAATTTGTGATAACATTTAAAAAAAAATCATGTTTTATAAAAATTGAATCATAAAATATTTTTTTAACTGTTTGAGTTACTAGTATTGATGAATCTTTGCATTATTATTCTAAAATAAACATAGTAGTTTGAATGAAGAGCGAAAACTAAATTTGATAATGCATTCATATAAAATGTTGTTAGAGAATGATTTTTCTATAAATTTTGAAGATTGGTTTATCAGTGAACACGTTCGTCTTCGATTTCCTAAGGAGGTGGAAACCCTAATTGATGTTTATGAAGATGATGTTATTTTATCTACCTATTTTCTTGATCACTGGGTTCGTCTTGAGTTAGAGATCGATTTTGTTAGGTTTTTTCATATCAATCGAATTTGTCTGAGCCAATTGGTCCCCCACTATTGGATCTTGTTTCTTTTGACTATCATTTTGTTAAGACGGTGTTTATCGCGATTTTATGTGAACGATTTATTAATCGTTGTTACGTTTTTAGGTTGTGAAAAATTATTTCTTTTATGTTATTATTGATCATTCTAGAAATCTTTAGAGGAAGTTTATGAGTAAAATCGTGTTTAGAGGACTAAAAGTGTTATTCAGATTACTTAACCAATATTTTAGAGAGATAAATACGTATTTTTAGAGAGAGAAAGTCCAAGTAATAATTGCTTAATTATTTATCAATCACCCATTTCCAAGAAATGGGTGATGTTTTTATAGTACAAATAATAGGTCCCACAAGTCTAACAATTCACTAGTTGTTGTACTATCCTCAAGTCTATTGTTTGTTATAAATTGGTCATTTTCCCTTACATAATTAACAATTTGTCCTAAGAAACTTTCTTTATTAATAAAACACCCATATATTTCTCAGATCTTTAATCTTCCTTTATCAAGTATGACTATATTTACACATATAGTTAACGATATCTCAAGTCTCATGGAGAACTAGAAGAATATTTTATCTATGCTAGTTGTAACTAGCCGACCAAGATCAAGAACCAAGATCGTATCAATCTTTCTTGGAATGTTCAACGTGAGTTCTAATTTTCTTAACTTGTTTTTAATTTTTGTTGTATTTATTTGAATTTTACTCAGTCTATTTTTGTTTTTCAGTTCATATTCTCAAAATTCCCTATTATTATCTTATATTGGATAATATGTACATGAGATATGCCAAAATTATAAAAGAAATGATAAGGTTTTTCATCTTTTGTTCCTTCATATTGGTGTCTAAACAATTTGTGTTGCCCAAATTGTGGCTTAGTGAGGAATTTATAGGGAATTTTGTTGTTGTTTCTTTCTCGGAGAAGAGTATGACTATCAAGTTTTCTAAAAAGAGAGGTACAGACAACCACTCTTCTAAGAAAATAAAATTATAGATTTTAATTCCCATACGAATTTTTGTAGTAACCCGAAGAGACATACTCTGAAGAAGGCACCATATGTTTCATTAAATATTGTTTCTAGAGCACATAGTATTTCCAGAAACATCATTTTGGAAAACTTATGTTCACTTTTATTTCAAAGCGGATGAAGTTGATGAAGAAAAATAATGTTTATCTCTTATAATGCATAAGCACTCGGATAGTTCATGTAAGTTTCAACATATTCCTCAGTTTATTAAAAAAAATAGAGTTGTGTGTCCTAAAATTGTGTACCTTTACAATATGCAACAAAGTGGCAGGGTGTATTCCCTACTACCATACCTCATTCAACTCTTATAAAAAATCATGCTCTGACTTCTTAGAAGGAACACGTGTTGTTGATGATTTATATCATTTTTTATCTTTCGAATATATTGTTACGAAATTCTTAGTCTTAGAGGATGCTCTTGTTGACTTTGATACCTTAATCATGGGAATAACTTCTTTAGTTATGATTCATGCTTCAGTTATTTGATAAAAAATACAATGGACTGATTCTCCAAGCTAGAGGATTTAGAAATGATGGCGACGATATTGTAAAGATTACATTATTTAAGCAAAAATGTTGTGACCAAGGTTGTTTTGTATATTATCCAGCATTGTGACTTGGTTTTGCGTTCTCGACGTAACGAATATAAGGTAATTTTTTCAGCTTGCAGACTATTTGTTCTGGAGTTGGTTCTCCCTGTTAACCACAATATTTTTACCTTAGCTTCGACGAAATCTAGTAGTTGAACCACTATTGAGGTTATCCAAGATGCTAAAACTGATAAAGGAAAATCTACATAGCTGATCAATATTTTGAGTAGTGAAAATGTTAAACATCAGATTATTTTGAAGGAATATATACACGTACTCCCACAACGCGTCATTGATTATTCCTCAATGACACTTGTTTCCAGTATTTCTCTTGATAATTATTCCAAATTATCTAAGTGTGTTCTTCCATTAGCATCCATTCATAGTGTTACTTTCAGCAGTAGCATTAACTTGTTTCTAAGTATTTGCTGTCATTCAGGTTTTTTTTTTCAAGTAGAGCTTCTGCTTCCTCTCTTTGTCTTTTTTCTTTTACTCAGATTCTTGAGGTGATTACTCAGTTTGCTGAACTAGGAAGCCAAAGGTCTCTACCCATCCATCTTTCTCTATTAGATCTTGTGAATCATTATTTAAACCTTGGATTTGAGGTAATGTTATTTCCTCATGTGTTTTGTTTATTTATAGCTTTGTTCCTATTATGTATTTTTATTTTCAACTTATTATTAATGACTTGACTATAACCATACCAAAGTTAATCATTCAACTCATCTTTCAGATCTTCAGTCCCTTCTCAATGGTGCTACTGAATCTATAGATGGACATCTAGTTTAAGATTTGTTGTAGAATCTAGCATTAAGAGTGAAAAGCAGTTACAAGCAATGTTTAATGGTATCCGAGAGAGGAAAAAAATTATATATCTTTAATTGAAATTTCATACTATTTCGAGAGAGAAAAAACCTCTTGCATTTTCGCAATGTAAGGAGGCTATGATGGTTTGAAAATCTAAAGTTATTGCTCTAAACATATGATGGTAGTTTCAAAATATGCTTTTTTATGCAAAGTTTGCAACTAAACTTGCTAATTTAGAGCTGCAAGACGAAGCGAATGCTAAGTCTAAAATTGAGGCTTCAAAGTTTTGGATACATTAGCAATTGGATTCTATAACAGAAAAGTATACTACCATTCTAAAGTGAATTTTTGATGAATGTAAAGGTCGTTAATCTGGATTTGATAATTATTAAATTGTAATAATTTCCTCCGCATAATAATCTTTTATTAAAGCTCGTTACAGATTAGTGTTAGATATATATAAGTAACACCCCAAACTAAATATTGTTTATTTTTTACATAGTTTTATTGAGCCAAAGTGGATGAAGGGCATGGTTTGGACTGATAAGTCTCCTGAATCTATTTCTCTTTTTTCAAGATTGACTGATGAAGGCAAACAAATTTGCAATATCCTTGAAAATATTTAGGAGAATAAAAGTAGAGATAAAATGATGGCCAAGTTTGGTGAAGGTCATGTATGTAACTTTACTAATAAGAATGTGTATGAAGCAAATAATTCCTAAGTGATTGACTATATGACTGAACGTGATATTGTGTGGAAGAATGTTACTTCTCAACCTAATAGTTCAATTTTTAGTTTTTTGTATGAATTAGATTTTTGCCTTTCTCTATTTTTTATAAGAATTGTTTTTTATGAGTATTGTTTTTGTATGATCGAGTCTTTGTGTCTGGGACACATCTTGTATTCTCTATTTTTCCTACTGACGGATTAGCTTTAGTAGGCCAATAATTGTTTACACTTGGGTTTTTTATTTGGAATTTTCTAGAATTTATCAAGTATGATGAAGGTGCATGACATCCTCATATAGTTGTTTCCCTTTTTTTAAAAATGCAGTTTATATTTATGATGGACTCTTAGTCCTCTATATTTTATTTTATTTGTTCTTATCTTTCATTGTATCAATTGGTAATAATTTTTACTTATTTTGTTAAAGAATATATTTACTCAAAGTAAAGCATTTTATAGCTTAAGTAATTTTTTTTGTTTATTGATAAACTTTGTATATGTTGTATTCTTTTCGAAGGATATATTCGCTTTGGCTTGTTATTTTGTTTTTATCATAGTTTGATATATTACATCGTGCAAATAAAAATAAGACACATATTTGGTACTAAAATCCTTTAATTAATGTCGAACGCATCATTAAAATATTATCGCATCACCGAGAGAGGAAATAAAACATCCTCATATGTTATACAAGAGTAGTAAATTATATATGTTTTTAGTTTGTAGGACTATGGTAGTGTTTTAAATGCTTAATATTGCAGGGGTATCGAACTTGATTTCCATTGTCGTCCAGCAACGTATCTGATTGCCTTTGTTATTATTTTAAACAATGATGGTGGGACTTGTATTGAATTTTCAAATATTTTGCATGTATCATATGTTTTTACATTATATTTCTCGTCTTTCATGATTGTTGGCCAATAATAGTCTTTGAGTAATATTATTTTATGTAAAGCGGTGTCCCTAATGAGCGTTTCCTTCTCCTTCATGTAACTTTTCATTACAAAGTTTTCTCCATATGTGCCTAATAATATTAATAGAAACTTTTCTAGTCTTATCTGGTACAATATGTCTGATGTTTACACGTACCTTGCACACTTCTTTTTTTTATTTTTTGTGCCTCTCATCTCCATCGAGGTATCACTTCTTCTATCTGGTGTGGATTATTTTCAACTGAGGGTAGATTTGTTAGATGTTTTGTGGTGTTTCAAAGTTATTTAATGTTTAAGTGGTTTGTAGTGAGAGATTTGACCTGTCTGGTTGTATTAAATGTTCATTACCCTCCTTAATGAAAGTGGTTGGGTATTTATACCTTTAATTATGGGCCACATGGGCTTTCGGGTCAAACTTATGAAATCAGGTCGAGTTTAAAAACCCATTAGTTATTAAGCAGATAAGCAATTAGCTTAGTCATAAAGTGATTAGTTTTTAATACATTAGTCCTGTTCGGATGGTTCAGTGGGTGGTTTTTGTCCGAATCGCCCCTGTGCGGTTTTTACAGTGAGTGGTGAGAAAATCCTGACTCATCAGTAGCCCCTTTTTAGGTTATGTTCGAAGGCCTTTGGCAAGACCTAAAAAATAGCTCATGAGTACCTGTAACAATGTCCGGACAGATTTCGATTTGTGTAAAGGATTTCTCCGGACTGGCAAAAACTCTCAGAAGCTTAAAGGTTTTACTCCCAGCCATTTTTCTCCTAGAACGACGCTCCCACTCATTTCATAAAGTAACTTCTTCAATTAATGCTGGTGACATCAGCGCCGCCTTTAATCATTACTCCCATCTTTTCGTATTCTCCTAGGTTTCAAGGCATCTTTTGTCTCTTTAGTATAAATTAACCCATTTTTCACTGTTTTACCATCTTCATCATCTTCTCACTTTTAATCTTCAAAGCTTTTATTTCTCTTTTGCAAAAACCCTTTTCTGGTGTAAATTTATATTTACAGTAAGAAACGCACTTGTAAAAGGTGGGTGTCTTAACTTGTCGGAGTTAGAGAAAGGTCAAAGAGTCGAACGAGAAAGGCACATTGCTGCAGGCCTTCCAGTTTCTCCTATCGACAAATCTGAAACACCAAGTTCAGAGCCCGATTGAGGTTCGTCTTCTGCCAGAAGTTCTAAACCCAGAAGGTTATTCCAACCTAGTCTTTCACCAATCGTCGCAGGCTCATCGGTCCAGGAATCAGAGCCTATTGTTGAACCAGAACAAGTAGTAACAAGTACCAAGAGACCCTCCCCATTCATTTCCATGGGATCGGATGCTGACATCTCCCCAGAAAAGCTGATAAATCGACGAAAAGGTCGTCTAGTAAAAGGCCATGTTGTTGCTTCACAGTCTAGATCTCCAAAATCCATGCCTTCTAAGTCTGGGGCCAAAGATAAAACTACAGGGTCAGAAGCACCCATAAAGGTTCCTAAGGACAAACTGTCTGGTCCGAAGGCGACCAGTTCAAGCCTTCGAAACGAACCATCCAGATCTGAGCCTCAGCCGGACTCCAGACCACAAGAGGAAAGCAATGCTCAGCCATCCGGAGGGCTTACTGAGCCAACCACTAGCACTTCTCTCCCCAAAACGACTGATAATCCTTCCATGGTAATGGAAGACGTAATGGAGGACAATGTTGAAGAAGCCCCTTTAGAGACCGACGTCTCCGGGCATACGAGTGAGGATGCCATTTTCAAGAAAAGCAAGGGCAAAGAGAAGCTATGTTTAAAACACCCAGAGCTGCCGGAGTGCCTTGTAGGAAAGGTGAGACCTTGCTTCCACAAAGTGAGTGTAAAGTACCTGATAGCCATGCAGAAGAACAATTATGCTTTTATTCACACAGCTGAACTTGGCCGGATCTGGACGAAGTGGAGGATCCCAGAAAATGTTAAAGCGAGGATACCGATTGATCCGGAGACGCCAATGAATTGCAAGCTCAGTGAGATAATTTTCTACACTGAGTTATTCAACTGGGGCTTAGGTTTCCCTTGAGCCCTAACGCCTGGTATACCCTCATGGCCTGCATCATGGCCTCTAGGCTCTCCGGAATTCCACTTCCAATGGAGCAGTTTGCTGCTGTGGCCAGCCTTTGCAAGAACCACATCATCCTCTTCTACCATTTTTAACATGGGCGACAATTACAAAGTGGTGGATGACTTGCTTGAGTCGGAGAAGAACTGGAAGACTCAATTTTTGTTTATCAATGGTTCTTGGGAGAATGTGAGGAAGATTAAAGCTGGTGATAACCCAAGCATGCTTATCAGCAGATGGAAAAGCACAGGTAAATATTTCATCACTTATTTCTACCTTTTCTTATAACAAGTTTGTTTATTTAACTTCTCTTCCTTTGTTTTTTGGTAGTGCTGCCGAAGGAGTTCAATGACTACTTAGAGGAGGGGCAGACTACTTGCACCAAGCTAAATGCTTGGACTGCTGAGAAATAGGGAAATCGCTTCTACAACTGTTTCACCGAAGGCAACTTGGTAAGATCCCATCTCTGGAATACGACTGGCCGGAGAGACTTGTCTTGTGAGGAGTTAACCACTCCACCCCCTCCGGAGGTAATTCTCAAGAAGAAAAATGCAAAGGATGGAAATCTAGCCTTGACAGGTAGAGCTAAAGCCCCAAGAAAAATGAAGGGCAAGTAAGGCAAGGATAAGCAAGGCGTGGCTGAGGTCAACCCGAGTGATGTTGAGGAAGCTGTCCCAGCAAACCCGAAGGGACAAGACCAAGGAAGGATTGATGCTGCTTTGCTACAAGTGGTAGAAAACGAGAGTACCAAAGAGCTAGTTGGATCTCTAAACCTCCAAAGGCTCCCAAGAAAGACAGAAAATGGGGAGCAAAAGGTGGAGATAGGGAGGCCAAGGAGAAGAAACCCTCTAAGGGAGATGAAGTTGCTCTCCGGCCTCCGGAGTCTCTTCCTCCGGTTGACCTAACAGACCCAACTCAAGCAGAGGAAATCCCAAGTGACTTTCACACTGGAGAAGGCGCCGGAGGGGACATCAACATTGATGGAGTAGACATAAGTGGGCTTCAAAGGATTGGTCTTTACTTTGAAGACCTTGAGAAGGATGACTTCGCTGGCCCTTACCTCCCCCCAAGATCTTTGAACATTGTCACTTTCAACGGTAAATCTTTTTTCTGTTTCAGGTGAGAGAGAAATTGTCACTCACTCCTTGTTGAGCAATATTCAGCCGGTGCTCAACTTGGAGGAGCAAGTGCGAAACCAGTCAGCCATCATCAACGCACTCAACTCCGATAAAGAGAAATTGTCTAACGACCTTCTTACTGCCAACAGAATGCTGAGGCATTGAAGAGAGAAATTGAGGAGTTGAAGAAGGGGAAAGAGGATTTGGCCACCAAGCTGGCCACTTCGGAGGGAGTTGTCAAAGAACTCCAATCGAAGCAATCTGACTTGGAGAAGAATCTTTCTACTTCAAAAGAGGAGGTGAAGGCCAAAAACAACGTCATTCAGACCCTGACTAATGACAAGACTTCGCTTGAGGATGTTGTGTCTAAGGCTAAGCAAGAAAAAGCTAACTTGTTAAAGGAGCAAGAGAAGACAATGCAAGCTAGGATTCATGCTTACACCAATGAGGTGATAGAGTCCTAGGAGGAAAGGTATGCCGAAGTCAAGTCAAATATGGTCTTTCTTTTTCAGGAGAAATTTTTGAAGAGGACACTAGGAATCTATGGCGGTTTGTGGAGTATGCGGACATCCCATTCCACATGATGGCGGATGGTGATAATAAGACCAATTCGAGTGGTTGGGATGACACAAATGATGAAGATGAACGGACTGGGGAGAGTCGAGATGAGGAAAACAATGACCCTAAGAAGAAGCCAAGTGAGGTTGGGCCATCTAAGAAAGCTCAGTCTTAAAGTATCAATTATCTTTCAATTTTTGTGTTTGAACTAAAGTCCTTGGATGGCCAAGACATTAATGTAATCGTGTCCAGCCCTCATTTGGACAACCCTTTTTTTTGAAACTTCAAAGTCCTTGGGTGGCCAAGGCATTTCACTTATTTTAATGGCCCGCTTTATTTTACACAACTCTTGCATTGTTTTATAGTTTTCCAACTTTGATGGCTAATGTTCACACAACCCTTAGTTATTTTACAAGTATTTTAAAGTGAGAGTGTTTAAATTCTCTGATGACAAATGTTTAAGTAGTCATCACTCTACCAATTCAATCCGATCTGCTTTTAAAAATTTTCAAAGAGGCTATCAATTGAGACACTCCGAATTTTTCAAAAAGCCATCAAATTTTATTGAAAAGCCTAGACACCTCATTAAAACCTCCCCGCACCACCAGGGTAGGAAAGAGTATGCCCCATAATATTTACATGAACTTTAAACAAGTAAATATTTACATAGTTTTCATTCTAAATACAACCGGAGGTGTTCAATTTCCAGGGGTGATTCAAAATCCTTCCATTTTTTATCTTGGAGCATGTATGTCCCAGGCTTAAACTTTTGACTGACCACATAGGGTCCTTCCCAAGTTGGAGCTAGCTTGCCGAACTACTTCTCCTTGGTATGCAGAAAGACCTTTCTCAGTATTTTATCCCATGGTTGAAAATCCCTCCTCTTGATTTTAGAAGCAAACCTGTTTCTCATCAAACCCTGATAGTGTGCGGCTTTGAGGTGAGCCTTAACTCTCCTTTTTTCCATCAAATCAAGCTGGCTTCTGATTGCCACTTTGTTAGCTTGTTCAGAAAAATTATGGACTTGAAATAAAGATGGAGTGGCCTCTATAGGAGCTATGACATCCATCCCATACACCAAGGCAAATGGAGACTCTTGTGTTGCAGCCCCGAGAGTGGTTTGGTAGGCCCATAATACTTCTTGTAGATAACTTGGCCATTTGCTAGCAGCTCTCTCTAGATTCTTTTTAAGACCGGACAGGATGGTCTGTTAGCCATTTCAACTTGACCATTTTCCTGTGGGTGGAAAGGAGAAGAGAAGCAGTGTTGAATGCCTCTAGAAGCACATAAATTATCCATCTCCTTGTTATCGAATTGTGGCCCATTTTCGGTAGTTATCTTTTGTGGAACCCCAAATCTGCAACAAATGTTAGCCAGGATGAATTTTATAACAACTTTTAAAGTAGTTCCTGCCAATGGGGCTGCTTCGATCCACTTGGAGAAGTAATCAATAGCAACAATTATAGTTCTGCACCCTCCGGATGCCATGGGTAGAGGTTCCACTAAATCCATCCCCCAACGAGCAAAAGGTATTGGCTCAGATATTGACTCTAAGGGGACAGCTGGGGTATGAATTTTATTACTGTATCTTTGGCATGGATCACACTTCTTCACCGATTCCTTGGCATCTTGCGTTATGGAGTGCCAGTAGTACCCAGCTAACAAAACTCTTCTAGTTAGAGCCCTGAATCCACAGTGTGCTGACCCTTCGCCATCGTGTAATTCAGAGAGAATTATTTGGGACTCTTCGATCCCCAAACATCATAAGAGAGGTTTACTAAAGGATTTTTTATAAAAAAAACGTCTCTTAATATGACAAAACCACGAGCCTTGTATTTTACCTTCGTTGTTACTGCTTTTTCCGGAGGCAAGATGCCATCTGAGAGATATTGGAGGAGAGGAAATCTCCAATCTTGGGGTTGTTTTACTTGTATATTCAAACTTTCTTCTTCCTTATGCGGATTGATTTGAATGGATGGGCACTCTTACATATGAATCCAAGGGTAGGACTCTGAATAGGCTATGGTTGCCAAGGAGTCTGCTAGTGTATTTTCTGTTCGGGGTATGTGCTCAGAGGTGATGCTTTTGAAATTAAGTGCCACTTATTTGAGAACAAATAAGTATTTAACCAGCTACTCATTTTTTGGTTCGGATTGACCTTGTGCTTGATGGATAAGAAGCTGAGAATCGCTCATTAACCTGACCCTTTTGGCTCGACAAATAAGAGCTAATGTCAAGCCTGCTATAGCAGCTTCATACTCAGACTCATTATTGAAAGCCCTGAAATCAAAACATATAGCCTGGTACATCTTGTCGCCGTACGAAGAGGTTAAACATATCCCAGCACCACAACCCATGGTGCTTGATCCACCATCAATCCGGACAACCCATACTTTTTTATCTTTTTCATCGGTTGCTTGCTTAGTATCTCTGTCTGAATGGAATTCAACTAAGAAGTCAGCCACAGTTTGAGCTTTGACTGCTGTTCGAGGGGCAAAGTCAATATCATAGTCTCCCAGCTCCACTGACCACTTGGTCATTCTGCTTGAAATGTCTACCTTTTGAAGAACGTTTTTCAAGGGAAAAGACGTTCGGACAATGATAAAATGAGACTGAAAGTAGGGCCTCATTTTCCTTGCAACAATTACTAGGGCTAGTGCTAATTTTTCAAGATTTAAATACATTTTTCTGCATCTATCAAGCTTTTGTTGATATAGTACACCGGACGAGGATAATTATCCACCTCCCTTACCAACACTGCATTTATGGCACAATCAGAAGCTGCTAAGTATATGTAGAGTGTTTCTCCATCAATAGGTTTAAACAAACTTTTAGGGGAAGATGAGTGCTTCTTAATTTCATCGAAAGCCTGGTCACACTATGGAGACCAATTAAATTATTTTGCACCTTTCAAAGTTTGAAAAAACGGGGCACACCTATCCGAAAACCTTGAAATAAAACGGTTTAATGCAGGTAACCTCCGTGTCAATCTTTGTACTTCTTTAATATTCCGAGGAGGCTCTATTTGTAACAAATCATTAAGTTGGTCTGGATCAGGCTGTATCCCTTTCTCACTTATCATATACCCCAAGAATTTTCCGGACTGCACTCCGAGAAAACACACTTCTCTAGATTCAATTTTAAATTTACTTTCATCAAATTGGCAAACGTTTCTTGGAGATCTGCCAAGTGTAGCTCTTTGTCCACACTCTTTACTATCATGTCATCGATATAGACTTCCATATTTCTTCCAATCTGATCAGCAAAATCCTTGTTCACTAACCTCTGATAAGTAGCCCCAGCATTCTTTAACCTAAACGGAATCACCTTGTAACAATGGAGGCCCCTATCAGTAACAAATGCAGTATGTTCTTGGTCCTTCGGATCTACTTGAATTTGATTATACTCGGAGAAGGCATCCATAAAGGACAATAGCTTCTTTCCAGATGTGGAGTCTATCAACTGATCAATTCGGGGGACCGGATATAGATATTTTGGGAAAGCTCTATTGAGATTTATAAAATCGATGCACATACGCCACTTTCCATTTTTCTTCTTTACCAACACCGGATTGGTTGTCCATAAAGGGTATTGAGATTCCTTTATGTGCCCCATTTTAGTAAGCCGGTCAACCTCTCGAACTATGACATCAGCTTTCTCTTTAGAAAAAGCTCTCCTCTTTTGTACAACGGGTACTATATCTCTCCGGATGGATAGTTGGTGTGATATAATGTTTGCTGACACTCCTGTTACATCAGCATTACACCCAGCAAAAACATGCTAATGGTCTTTCAAAAAAGCTAACATTTTACCCTTTAATTCTGATGTCATCTTGGACCCGATCTTAACACTTTTTCCTTCAACTAGAGAATGAGTTTCAACTTCTTCCATTGCTATTAAAATACCAGGGGTCTCTCTGGGGTCATCAATTTCACCATCTCCCCCAGAAGGCCCCTCAAATTGCTAATCCTCACTGATCCGGACTGTCCCCAAAGTTCGAGGGGCCAGTGCTGTTGCATAACACTCCCTTGCGAATTTTTTGACTGCTTCGGACAACTCCCACTTGTCCTTGTACAACGTATTTCAAACATCGGTGGACTGTTGAAGCCACAACATGCACCATGGAGAGCCAATATCTCCCCAAAATGGCATTATAACAAGTGGGACAATCCACCACAATAAAAAGTATCCTGGCCATCTTCTTAAAAGGGCTTTTGCCCAACAAAACCTCCTCCTCAAACTCCCCGATCACATCTGCTGAGCTTCCAGTGAAACCCACAATTGACCTGTTCGAACGCTGAATTACTATTGGGTTCTTCATTTGTTTGTAGGAAGTTAAAAAGAGGATATTGGCTGAACTACCGGTGCCCACAAAAATTTGTCTAATATCGTTGCCCCCAATGGATGCTCCTATCACAACAACATCTTCATGGGGACCAACAATGTCCCTCAAGTCATCCTCATCGAAAACAATGAAGGGAAATGGAATTTGTGATTGATAGGAAGTCATGCCTCCTTCCAGTTGGGTAGCTAAAGTATGAACGTGTCTCTTTCTCAAAGAAGCAGTTGGTGCAGTCATGGTGTCTCCCCCGAATATTATAAGTGACTCAAAAAAGCTGATAAATCCGGATACCGTCTTGCAGTGCTCTGTAATAACACCCACCTTATTCCGGGTTGGATCAGGGTCCAAATATTCTGACTCTACATCAAACTTTTCAATTATCACCATAGCCCCATCCGGAGCCGATGTCCCTCCATTGTTTGGACCAGTCCAATGAGCGTTATCAGGCCTATTTCCACTTCTTCTTTTAACATAAGCTCCCAACTTCCCTTTTTCAATCAAATTCTGCACTTCTTGTTTCAATGCAATGCAATCTTCAGTGTTATGGCCAATATCATGGTGATACTGATAGAAATAATTATTACAGCTTTCCCTGGGAGATTGTAATGCAGCCGACCTTCTGAAATGTACTTCGTCTTTTGTTTTGTCATAAATGATGGCTACATTTTATTTCAACTCAGGAAACAACTCCGGTTTAACCCAAGGCCCTCGCTTATTTCTAGATTTCTAGCTCTGGGTTGGTGCAGCTGGATAGGATTGAGCCTTGGCTCTGTTATGACCCTGTCCGGCTTCCTTGGCCTTGTTCCCGGACTGGTTCTGGTTTTGATTTGGTGCAGCTGGAGCAGACCTCACCTACCGGTGCACCCTGGTTTTCTTTGTTTCATCCACATTAATTTGTTTGTCGACCTGATTCAGTAAACCTCCCCATGTCATGGCCTTTATCCTGGTTATTGAATCAGCCAAATTTCCAGGGTTCAAGCCCTGCCTCAGAGAAGCTATTGCTACTTGTTCAAAGCAATCATCTAATCCATTTTTGGTATTCACAAAACGACTTATGTATTCTTTCAAGCATTCGTTTGGTTCTTGGGTACAATGGATAATAGTGTCTCCATTGCCCTGTAATTCTTTACTTCCAACGAACTGCCTTCGAAAGGCCACCCAAAAAGTGTTAAAATTTCTGATACAGCCCTGTGGCAGACTATTGTACCACTTCAGAGCACTCCCCGTCAAAGATTGGGAGAACGCTCGACAAAGTAACTTATCATCATCATCAAAATTCATCATAAATTTTTTGAATTGTTCCAAGTGGTTATCTGGATCTTTACTGCCATCATATTTTTCCATTTTTATGCTGGCAAACCTCTTAGGAAGGTTTCCGGCCAGTATCTTAGAAGACAATAGAGACTGTCTCTAATTTCGGCCGCGACTAAAAACAGTATCTTCGTTGGGAGTCGCAAAGATACCCGGTTCATCATGAAAGGAAAAAGGATCCATTAACAAGCAGTCTACGTGTCTCCAGCCATGGCTGTAACTATGAGACGGTCCTTTACCCAGATGCCTTTTCAACCTTCCATGCCTGTCCCTTTTTCTTGAATATTTTTTTACCAACTTTTGCTTTTTTTAGAACGGCCTTCATTGCTGCTGGATGAAAAGGATTCTTCAACTCCATCTTCATTCGAGGAGCTACTAGAAGACTCTGAGTCTGAATCTGATCTCCATCGGTTTACACCGGTGAGACTTCTTTGAGCTAGCATGAGTCTTTTTAGAACTCACATGGGTCTTTGATGGCTCATGCTCTCTTAGATTTTCAGTGGGATGAGCTGCTGACACTTTAGACTTCTCTTTCAAGCCCATCTCTGCCCTTTTGGCAGCCCTCAAAGCTTCTGTTTCAACTTTTAACCTATCTCGCTCCTCAATCGTATATTCATCGTTTTCTCCCACCACTTCTGCCAAAGCTGGTGGCACTTCCTGCTCGTCCGAATTCATCCGAACTGGTTTTTCTTGATGGTTTCGAATGCTAGATTCAGGCACCTTCTTCTCCCACTGTGGTCGCCAATTTGGTGTGGATTATTTTCAACTGAGGGTAGATTTGTCAGATGTTTTGTGGTGTTTCAAAGGTATTTAATGTTTAAGTGGTTTGTAGTGAGAGATTTGAGCTGCCTGGTTGTATTAAATGTTCATTACCCTCATTAATGAAAGTGGTTGGGTATTTATACCTTTAATTATGGGCCACATGGGCTTTCGGGTCAAACTTATGAAATCGGGTCGAGTTCAAAAACCCATTAGTTATTAAGCATATAAGCAATTAGCTTAATCATAAAGTGATTAGTTTTTAATACATTAGTCCTGTTCGGATGGTTCAGTGGGTGGTTGTTTTCCGAATCGCCCCTGTCCGGTTTCTACAGTGTGTGGTGAGAAAATCCGGACTCATCACTATCAACTAGTTTTTTGTTGGTGTTCACCAATCATTATCCTCTTCTTCTCCTTCAATTACTATCGTTCTTTCAGATGTGAAGGTTGAGAATAAGAAATATGGCAGTATGATGGAGCGATTCTTTCAGTATTATCCATAGTGTTGGAGATGCATAGGCCGAAGAAGCTAGTGTATTGACTTTATATTTTCTTCCCTAAAGACTTGTTTAAATCCAAAATGTTTGAATTAGGAAGTGGAACATTGTAGCATCTTTAAATACTCGATTATATTCTTCTTTTTTACTTCAGTGTGCCATGCTACTTGACTAGCTCCAAATTGGGAATTAATTAAGAGTTGTACCTTTTTTCTCCGCATATTTTTTCTATGCAAAACCCGCAATGACAGCTTTGTATTATTCTTTATTATTTGATGCTTGAAATCCAAACCGAATAAATTGGTTTAGGCTATCCCCTGTTAAGATACAACTTGGACTCATAAACCTGAGATCTGATTGTGTTACTTCCCTCATCGGTCATAATTCTCTATGTGTTTTATGAATCATCATTTATTATCATGGATCTCTTGGATTGGAACTCCATGTACCTTTATTTCCGCTCTAGGCTCGGATTTTATATCATAATCTCCTAAATCTACTGACCGTTTTGTCAATCTTCACAAGACATCAGTATTTTACAATATATTTCTTATGCAGAAATAACTTTTAACAATTATGGAATTAGCTTGAAAATATCGTCTCATTTTCCTAGTCGCTACTAACAATGCCAAATCTATTGTTTTATAATTGTAAGTATATAGTTTTTGTGGTAGTAACGATTTTACTTAGATAGTATACAGATTTTGATTCCCTTTATTTATCTCTTATCAATATTGCGTTGATTGTGTGGTCTGAGATTGCAAAATATAACTATACGCTTTCTCTTTTCTTACGCTTAGCTTGTACTTCCTAAAAGACCACTAGTTTATTGATATTGTTGAACGCATCGTTGCATGCTCAAGTCTATTGGAATTCTCGTGCTTCTTCCAACACTTGGAAGAACGGTTGATATTTGTCTGAGGATCTTAGTAAGAACCTATTAAGTGATACTAGTCTTCCAATTATTAAAAGGTTGGAAAGCTACATTGGATCTGCTTTAATTTCTTTTTCTTTCACTGTATATTCTAGGACTGTTTTAGACTGAACACCAAAGGTGTATTGGGTTGAATTTTAGATTTACACCCCTAAGATTATCAAACGTTTTGTTAAGGTATTCCAGTTGATCTTCTTCATATAGACTTGTTACGAACAGTTCATGAAAATAGGTTTGTATGTTTATACCTGTCTGAGTTGGAGAGATATTGTTTACCGACCTTTGATAGGTTGATTTGGTATTGTTTAATTTAAATGACATTACTTTATAGCAATATAGCCCTATTTTGGTAATGAACGCTGTTTATTCCTAGTCATTTTCATTCATTTGTATTTGATTATATCCTCTGATGACATCCATATAGGATAGCATTTTATTTTTTGATCTTGTGCCTACGAGTTGATCAGTTATTGGTAGTGTAAATGACAAGCTTTGTTTAAATTCGTAAAGTCTACCAACACTATCCATTTTTATTTTTTATTTTTGACCAAGACATGATTAGTTGTCCACACTTGGTAATAAGACTCTCGTATGTGGAGAATAAGATATTCTTTTTATAGGGTAAAAGTTTTTGTTGATATTCAATTGACGACATATGATTTATTTTGGGACTCATGTTATGTCATGTGTACTCCATGTAAACATATATAATTTATTTTTCAAAAATTAAATATTGAATATGAGATCAATTTTAATGTTTCTATCAATCTTCAATATTTTTCTTTGTTCAGTGATTAATTATTCCGCTTCTTCTCCTGGGTGCACCAGTCGAGAGCTTTCTCTGGAGACATCTACCTCCTCTGAGGCGGCCCCTTGACTTCCTGGTTGCTATACTTTAAGGGCTAAGGATGTTGCATAGTACTCTCTACTTGATTTTTAGTTTCCCATTATCACAGTCACTTTACCGTTTACATGATATCTTATACACTGGTGGACCGTAGATACTAAAGTATACATTTGACTAAACTAGGACTGGTCCAATATTATATTATATGAAGATGGTGCATCTACCATTATGAAAATATATTATATCTTTTTTTTAATTCTTGTTTTCCGACTGCCACGTTCGAAGTGAATTCTCCTAAAATGGTTGCATTTACACCTTTGTATCCTATCAGGACTCTCTAATTTTATATAACTATTGGCGGCCCTCTCATTATTTTATATGTTCCTATATATAATATATTTTTTGGGTGCCAGCATTGATCATTACCCATTTGATCTCTACCCCTTCTAACTCCACTTTTATTAGTATTGTATAATTATAGAGAGATGTCACTCCCCTCGGATCATAATTTGTGAAGGATAGGTTTGGGCATGGGTTTTTGTACAAGTGTGGGGATTTTTTTCATTGACACATTAGCGTACATTTTTTTTAAATTATTGAGTATGGGTCTCCCCTGATAATTAATCTAATTGTTGGTCTATTCGGATCTGGGTCTAGATAATCATCTTTCTCTTTTGGTTCGGTCTCCATGATTGAGCTTGTAATTAATGCTCATTG
This sequence comes from Limnanthes douglasii subsp. nivea, assembly GCA_036936605.1. Classification (NCBI taxonomy): domain Eukaryota; kingdom Viridiplantae; phylum Streptophyta; class Magnoliopsida; order Brassicales; family Limnanthaceae; genus Limnanthes; species Limnanthes douglasii. The sequence continues at coordinate 104,221,374 of JAUPFV010000002.1, read as the reverse complement.
AGCTTCGGCTGTCTCTGAGTCTTATTTTACTGCATTACCTGAACCGTATCCTGGTTATTCCCTTGTTTTCTTCCTTATGAATTTATTCAGTTTTCTTCATCTATTTAATTTGGACTTAATCTTGCAAAGCTCAATAATCGTGAGTAAAGTTACCAACGCCACCGTAGAGCTTACAATACTTTTTTGTCTTTTTTCTTCTTTGGTCTGATCAGCTTCCCAGGCTGACTGTACTTGATAACATCTTTGGTCTTTTTCTACATCGTTGCCAATGACTGTGTCAGTTCTGTGAATGGTCTTATCGTTAGCCGATTTATTCTTTTGTTGCTTCCAGCGTTGTAGCCAACTTTTAATTTTCCTATTTGGAATTGATTTGATATTAGCCTAGATGAAACCAAATCGCAATTTTTTCTTGGTTATTCATATTTTTTGTTAATATATACCATAATATATATTGTGTTGGTTGAAACACCTCTAGTTTGATTCTCTGTGTTTTCTACTTTCTTTGTTATGGACACATGATTTGTTTTGATGAGTCGTTTTACTTGGGCCAATATATCTCCAGATTTTAGTGTTTTTTTAATATTTCATTACATAAATTTATTTTTTGAACTACTTATCGAAATACATGGAAGTCTTTAATTTGTTATTTTGTTTCAATACATTTTGGGATACTCCCTTAGACTCACATTTGCTCTTTGCTTGCATTGGATTATATAATTCACATTTTCTTAACTTATCTTGAACCCCAAGCATCTTATAGATTTTTCTGCACCATTTCAATAGGTTGTTGAACCATTACATTGCAATTCCTCTAAAGGTCATGATAAAGTGATGTAGTTAAGACTGTGGACAGAATGGTTTCTCGCTCAGGTATCGGTAATTTGGTCAAACAGGTATTCAAATCGAAGATTTGGACAAGCCCGTCATATTTAAAAAATGTGACTTTCCACAAAGTTTGATACCCAAATTCGACCCATAAAGCCAAAATAACGAGTTTAAATATTTAGACCTTATTTTTATTTATTTGTTTAATCTTAAAACATCTATGTAATTTATTTTATTTAGAATTAGGATTTTAGATAGTTACTATATAAAGCATTTTATACCCTATTTTACCGTCAGAATTTTATGAATTATTTTTGAGATTATTTTTCTCTAAGTCCTTTTTCTCTCTAACATAGGGTTAGAGTATATATCTTTTTTTTCCGTTTCTTTCCTTGATTTCTTGCAGCCCATAATTCTATTTTGACTATCCCCTCTATCATTTGGTATTAGAGCGACAAAGCTCATACGACGTGGGTTAAGAAGATATGCCATCTAAGAGAACCATTCGCAGGAATTCCACTCTTACAATTGCAGATCCATTTGGTCGGAAGGAGATGCAAGACCGATTTGACCAAATGGGTGAACGAATGAATTTGATGTAACATTAAATGAAGAAATTTATAGAAGATATTGAGAGGTTGACCACCACCGGATTTAAAACTCCAATCGGAAATTTAAAAGAACAAGTATTTTTCACTGAATCCAACCCCAGCCATAGCTAAAATTTGGAAAAACCAAAGGGGAAGGAGTGCCATCAAGTAGCTGCTGGTGACACAGAAGGTTTGCCGATACTCGACTATCCACTATTTGATGAGTATGAGGCTAACTACCATAGTGAAATTTCTTATGAAACTTGGTCGGAAATAGAATATCTAATTTATGATGCATACGGTGATGAGTTTGAAATCAGTATCAAATATGAAGGCGTTTAGGTAACACTAAAAAATGTCTATCCTTATTTCAATAAGGTAAATAATAATAAACAATCCTATGTTTCAATTTCTATTGAATAAATTGTTAAATATTTGGTTGATAATTCTTTATATAATCCTAAAAACTCTAAGAAAAAAATATGATCTAATATCAAGAATAAATAATTAAAACCTTCCAAGAAAATTAAAAAATTCGAAACCCAATTTTTTTGTAAGAAAAGAAAAATTTCAAAATCATATTTTTCATCAACAGTGGATAAATTTAGAGATTTTTCAGCACTGTCCTTGCCACCACCCAGACCTCCTGAAGACACTCACTTAATCTTCATCTCATCATGGATAACCACTATGATGGACTCAATCGAACCATCTACACCGTCTTCGTCGCAGGAACCTTGCCTAAATCTTAATCTAATTTTGAATTTGCTAATCCACTAGAAAAGAAAATCTTTCGAGCAAGAACTTCTTCCCATACCCAAACTTATTTTCACAGACCTGATCCAAAATTTAGCATCACTCCGGCAGAATCTCGTGGCTGGGTCGAGTATTTGTGTTAGTGCCACCACCTTAGCAGAGACTCTTCAAATCTCAGTTGACCATGCGAGGCTCATCCTTGCCACCCTTGTATTGGTGCTCCACTCGGATTATGACCCGCTTGTACATGTCAAACCAGACAAGGTTGACTATGTTGAGGCAAATATTTGTGATATGATTTTGTTTTTGTATATATAGTTGTATAAGAGGTTGTTGCCTCGGACGCACAAAGACTCTGCTTTCGTTGTCGATATATGGCTGTTGATATCTGCTTTCGATAGGTACTTGTTTGCATTATCGCCGCTTCAACTTGCATAGTAACAACCGTCGATTTATGTCATCTCAGGCTGATGAAGAAGCTCATCACTATCCTACCTACAAAAGAAATTTGCTAACATTCTCTCACTTCTAGCATAGCCTATTGAAGAGGTTAAAAGGAAGATTCTGGAAAATCTAGGACAAGTTAGCGGTTGGAATTATCAATACTCCGGTCAATATTCAGTTACCAAATTCGACCCATAAAGCCTTCAAAAACTATTTTTTATATTTAGGCGTTATTTTCTTTTTTAAGACATTTATGTAATTTCCTTTATTTAGATTAGATTTTTGGGTCATTGTTATATAAAGCATTTGATACCCTATTTTATCGTTAGACTTTTATGAATTATATTTGAGATTACTTTTCTCTAAGTTTCTTTTCTCTCTAACGTAGGGTTAGGTTTATATCTACTCTTTTTGTTTTTATTTTCTTGATTTTTTGCATCTATCAATTCTATATCGACTATACCCTCTATCACAAAGGTTCGACACTGTATCTAATCATCGACTCCATACTGCAACATTTCGATGTTGAACTACTTGATATGGTGTTTCACATCTCTTTTACCATCATATTTGTCTATTTTGTGATTATCATAAAACAATGTAACTATGCGAAACAATATTTTTGAGACCGGTGGGGACTCTTCGTCTGGATGAGCCTCATCATCCTCATGATAATCATTTGGACCATCCATAAAAGGGTAAGCTTACTGGAACCCTAATCCTTTCCATTTTTTAATCCTTGGTTTGGTGTTGTGTTTTGATATGTTAGCCTGGTAACTTGGGCCTCGGTTTATGTACCATGGTTGATAGTGCGGGAGGCCTTGAGACCATCTAGGTATCTCAGTTGGCAAGTTTTTGTTGATATCTCGGTGGACTGCGTATGTGTTTTAGGTTCTTATTTGGTGGAGCATCTTGGCTCATCTTGATTAATTTATTTTGCAACCGTGTTTTTTTTCCAAAAAAACATGGTTATTTCATACACAATTTTGATGTGTTGTCTTTCTTAATTGATTTTGATTCTTTCAATCCCATAGCATCGCACTTATATCATCGCATCTTAATATGTAAAACGAATAAAAAAATTATTCGATCCAAAAAAAAAAATCAGTTTTAGTGCTTAAAAACTTTATTTTTTTTCTAAAAGCTTTTAAAATGTTTGAAGCGGGGCTAAACATATGTAAGAAAAAAAAGAAAAAAAACTGTTGTAGACTTATAGTAAACTAAACCCAGGCCTACTAAAGATGACAGCGCAAAAACAAATAGGAGACAGCCAGAGAGATACGCACTTGCTTGTGCAACGCTTCCATAGCAAGTGACCCAGCTTCAGCGTCCTTAGCAAAGCATTTGGAATTTCAAGCTGCTAACAGTGGTTTCCAGTAGTAGTTTGGAAAAACGATATCGGTTTTTTCTGCTAGGATGCGACGATCTTAGTACAGATAAGTCAAATCTACCATAGTTTGATATACAGAAGGCAAAATACTCCAGATGGAATAATGCCTATATTAATGTTCTTTTACGTGACTGCGAGCGCACAGTTCTCATTCTCATGCTATAAAATGCCTAGAGGCCTTGTACTCAGAATAAATAAGCAATCAATATCACGATTCGCTTACCTAAAAATGTTCCCGGATGGCGAAGTCTTAGAGAGCCGGTCTTTTTTCTCCGACCTCTTTTATCTAAAAACAAATTGTGCATTTTCAAGTTTTGATTCGTCAGATTTTTTAATTTCGAAAAAAAAGAGAGATAGAAATACGAAGGCACGATTCTATTTTCAAACAAGAGGTCATTTAGTTAACAAAAATGAAGATGCTTTAATTGGTCGAAACCATATTTCCTTCTCTCGTCTTAAATGATCAGCGCTCCTATTTAAAAATAGTAATTTAAAAGCTATATTTTCAAACTCAAAAATTAATATTTTATATAAAAATAATATAAATATATGCGATAATTGTATGAAATTTTATATGCGAAATATTTGGAGTCCGATTTTTTTTTATTTAAAGTTAATTTATTTAAAAATTTAAAATTGATGTTTGGGTACAGTAGAAATAGCGCCAACTTTTGCCGCCAGAACCAAACAAAGCCTAGCTTCTAACAAAATCTAGGGTTTACAAATATTCAAACAAATTTTCAAAGCCTATTAGCGTAGAAAAAGGCTAATTGACCATGAAGCACAACCCTCTTGTAGAATGCTTCAAACAAATCACGACCTGAGAAGCTTCTCAAATCAACAGCCAAATCAATTTTAACATTTCAAGAACAGTTCCATTGCGTCAATCACCAGCACTTCATTTGATAAAGGGCAGCCACAAGCTTAACGACTTCAGAAGATTCATTGAGACCATGTGCTTTGACAGACAGTTCAGCCAAGAGGGTTCTGAATCAGCAATCCATGCTAGCTTGGACAAATTTCAGCCAATTCAATTCGAGCCTGTTGCTGCCACCAAAATCGAAACTATCGAACAACCTGAATGCTCAAAGCTTACAACAAAACTTGATTAAACTGGCAGCCTTAATCAGAGATATTTATATATGGTAAGCCAAGACTTTCTAAAACAAGAATTGATTTAAGGTTAATAGGAGCCGAAATGTAGTCATAATCTTGTCTCAGCTTGTACTTTAAAGTCCAACGAGCCAGCAAGTCCGCTGCTCTATTTTGATCTATAAAAACATGCTTAAGAGACATTAAAGGACTTAACATCATTCTACAACAGTTAATAGTAGGAAAAAGAGGCCAAGGAATAGCTCCATGATTGCCATTCTTAACAAAATCCACGAGCAAAGATGAGTCAGACTCAATGTCTACATTGAACAAACCTTTAGAGTTACAAATAATCAGTCCATCCATTAGAGCACGAGCCTCAGCCATAAGAGGAGTAAGCTTACCGTAAACATTACCAGAGGAATGAATTAAGTTACCTTCATAGTCTCTAATAATAATGCCAGCACTAGCCTCACCATTATAATGCACAGAAGCATCCATATTAAACTTATAACGGCCAATAGAGGGAGGAATCCATTTAAGAACAGTAGGTCTTTTGATGGAGCCACAACATAAGTTTAAGAAACCAAAGTTCTTAGCCACAATTCTATCATTAGACCAATGAGTAGTTTTAAAAATACCAGCAGCATTCATATAGTTAAGAATCCTATGAACTTCATTGATAATAATGTTAGAAAAAACTTTGATGTTTTTGAATTTGGACTGGTTTCTATATTTCCAGATCATGTTGTAAATTAATGAATGAATAACATTCCTTATATGATTTTTCTTGCTAGTAGACCACGACCAAATCCTAGACATGTGAGTAGGAGTCATGTATCTAAATATTTGAACATTTAAATGATCAGCAAAATGGAGCCAAGTAGCCCAAGCTAATTCACAAGAAATAAATGTGTGATTAGTAGTTTCACAGTTTTGACAAAATTGACACTTGGAAACAACAAACATATGTATTTTCCTAAGGATAGAATCTATAGAAATATAGCTGTTAATCAATTTCCAATGAATGAAAGCATGCTTTTTAGGAGTTAATTCATTCCAAATGTTTGAAAACAAATTAGATTCAACATGATGATTACGAAGGTAATCCCAAGTATTTTTAAGTCTAAAATTACCAGTAGTGGATAAGCTCCAGATGATCTTGTCTTTGCTGTTGTGGTTGATAGAACATTTGTTGATACGCTGCATGTCCTCCTGACTAATAAGATTATCAATACCAGTAACATTCCATTGAAAGTTATTCCAATATTGATTAACCTTTTCCTCATGGTGCAAACAATTATCCACAGAGTTGTCAAGAGTTAAAAGAGGTTCAGAGTTGGACCATTTATCCAACCAGAAGTCAATACAGCCTTCTCCTAACGACCAACAAATAAATTGCTCAGCAATTAGCTTAATCTTCATGAGTCTCTTCCACACCATGAAGCCTTTCAAACCAGTAGAAAGCTGCATAAGGTGCTTCTTTTTATAATAGATGTAATGAAAAAGGTTGGCCCAAAGCATCTTATTATCCCTAAACTGGAGCCAAAGCTTACAAGAGGTAGAGTTTTGAACATCAACCAAGTTTCTGATGTTCAAGCCTCCCTATTTGAAAGTTTTACAAATGATTTTACAACTACACTAATGAATTTTATGGTCGATGCTGGTAGAACCCCAAAGAAAACTGTTAAAAGCATTTTCGATCTTATTGATAACATTATTAGGGATGACATTACTTTGCATCCAGTAGAGAAAAATGTTCATTAGGACAGAATTGATCAAGATGATTCTACCCGAAAAAGATAAATGTTTAGATTCCCATTCAACAATTCTATTATTGATCTTTTTGAGGAGATTGATGTAGATAACAGACTTATTGTTGGTACTAATGGTGATGCCAAGGTAGTTAGTGGGGAGCATGGCAGTATTAAAACCAGTGATGTTGGAGATTGAATTGATTCTAAGATCATCAATAACATTTGCAGTAATAATTTTTGTTTTACTTTTGTTAATGACTTGACCAGAAGTTTCTTGGTAATCCTGCAAGAAAAGATTAAGTGAAGCTAGAGTAGCTTCCTTGCTGTTAGTAAATAGGAGTATACCATCTGCAAAAGCCAGGTTACTGATACATATGCTATTACGACTTCTATATCTCATATACTTGCTATCCTTAAAGAGAAATGTAATGACTCTAAGCAAAACTTCCTCAGCAATAATAAAGAGGCTAGGTGAAAGTGGATCACCTTGCCTCAGACCTTTGGCAGTTTTAAAGAAACCAAAAGAAGCATCATTAATTAAGATAGAGACATGAACATTGGATATCATTCTACTGATCAGATTGATAAATCTTTTAGAGAAACCAAAACAGCTCAATATCTTAATAAGAAAAGGGTGACTAAGCTTATCAAAAGCCTTGCACATATCTAATTGAATGATAATATTTTGATCCTTAACTTTCCTATTCAAATCATATAGTAATTCTTTGGCAATTAAACATTAGACTGAATGTTATTACCAGGCACAAATCCACCTTGAGAGTTATAAATTATCTTAGGCAAAAGGGTAACTAGTCTATCATTTAAGATCTTAGCCATAATACGATTAAGCAAAGTACATAAGCTTATAGGCCGGTAATCATTCCAACTAGTAGGGTTAATTGACTTAGGTATAAGGCAAATGCCTGTAGCTAGGATACCTTTGGGAATGCTATAACCTCTAATAAAATGATGCAGTGCAAGAATAAGATCATTTTTAATAACGTTCCAACACTTTTTATCGAAGAATAAGTTGAATCCATCCATACCTGCCACACTTGAGGCCTTTAAGTTGTTGATGGTTTTTAAAACTTCATCTTCTCCAGGAAGCTTGAGTAAACTCTTGTTGTCTTCTTGAGTGATGATACTAGGAATGGTGTTAAACATTGAGTGATTCATCATATCCATCTCCTCTTACTTGTCTTTATAAGGGTTGCTAGCAAGGGCATTAGTGAAAAAGGATACAGCTGATTCACCAATTAAATCCTTGTCAAGAATCCAAGTATTTTTTTCATTGATACCATTTATGACATTCTTCTTCCTTTTTTTGGAAACATAATTGTGAAAGAACTTGGAGTTGTTGTCACCGTCCTTAATCCAACTAACATTGCACTTCTGAAGCCAGAATTCTTCCTCCATTTTGTAGACATTTAACAGCAAAGCATTAGTCTTATTAAGCTCATCTTTAGAATGAATGGAGTTTTGATGTTGATGGATAGTTTCCACCCTAAGCACTTCATCCTCCAAAGCCTTAACCTTACTGAAAAAATTACCAAAGTGATGCTTGTTCCAGTCAATGAGACCCACCTTTAATATTTTTAATTTGAACCAAAATTTATTTAAGGGATCTCCATCAATATCCTGATCCTAGTCTTTAGAAACAAACGGAATAAAGTCATCATAAAGAGACCACATGTTCTGAAATCTAAAGTTCTTTTTAGAGTTATAAGACAACATAGAAATATTGATTAGAATAGCCATATGGTCAGACCCAGTTCTGGCTTTTTGAATAACATTCGTGTTATTAAAAAAGTCATTCCAAGGATTTTTTATAAAAAAACCAGTCAAGACGTCTCCATTTTGACTTGTTGGACCAAGTAAATCTAGACCCAGCATACCCAACATCCAGCAGCGTGCAATCACTGATCATCTTGTTAAAATCATCAGCACTATTCTAGCAAAACGTGGAGTAACCTATCTGATCATCTACTGAACTAATAGCATTAAAATCATCACATACAAGCTAGGATTTATCAGTACAAGATATTCTACGTAAAGTATCCCAAAGATCGAGTCTATTTAAACGTTGGTATCTTGCATAGACAAAAGTAAACAGAAGATTTTATTCAGAATATTATGGTTAGCTTCAATATGTAAACATTGAACATGGTCAATCAGGATATTGACAGAAAAATTATCATGCCAAAAGATCCAAATTTTGTTGGATATATTCGAAGCACTGTGATTAAAACCAATTTTAGAAGCAATGCAGTTAAGATTATCATTGTTAATCAAGGGTTCTTGAATAACAACAATAACAGCTTTATTTTTGTTAGAATAATGCTTAAGTCTTCTTAAAGAATATTTATTTTTGATACCTCTTATATTAAAATTTAAGATGCTAATCATAATTAAGAGAACGTTTAGAGTTACTTGTTATAGAGAATTGGTGAGTTTTCCTGGCAATCCTTTTCTTTTTCGCTTGCTTCAATTGCCTGTCTATAATAGTGCTGAATCCATCTTCCTCTTCAGATAGCTCTTTTCTTTGTATCTGACTCCTTGTTAGTCTTTTATCATGTTGATTTTCCTTTGTTTTGGCAGACAGATTAGCTTGGCTTCTTGAAGAAATCTTAGGGCTTTCATTACCAACTTTAGGAGATGAATATTCTGATGTTAAGTTTTCGTAGTCCATGTTATTAGCAGTATTTTCTAGAGTTTGTAAGGCTCCTATGATTTCTTCTTGTTTGTTATTGATATTAGAATCAATATCACTATGACGATCCATTCTGTTAACCTCATCATCTATTATTTCCTTCTGATTCTTAGATGATTCATACTCTTGACAAAGATCAAAATGAATCATATCACCAATTCTATTCTTAGGAGAGGGTTGAAGATTCCCAACATTAGAATTCTTAGGAGACGAGTTATTTTGGTTTTTGTTTATGACAGTATTCGAAATATTGAACACAAATTCAAGAGTTTGAATAGCACCATTAATTTCAGTAGGAGTAGGCATGTTAACATTAACTTCTTGGAGTTGTTCTTCATCACCTTTTGCATTATCCTTGTCCTGACTGTTTTCTATTTCTTTATTAATTTTCTTCTCTTTATCATTGTTTTTCTTACATTGACCAGTGTCATGGCCAATGTGATAACAAGATTCACAATATCTAGGAAGGTTTAAGTAAATAATTCTAACCCGACATCCCTGGTTGCTTCCAAAGCCAACCCAAACGTTATGGAGAAGATTTTTGGTGATGTCCATTTCAACCCAAGCCATGCAATGATTGTAAAATGCTTTATTATTTAAAGGGACTTTTATGTGCATAGGTCTGCCAAGAGCTGAAGCAATGTCAGTAATAACCTTTTCATTGTATAAATGCTCAGGCATATTTTCAATCTTGATCCATATTGGTGTTAATGGACATTCATATTTGACATTGAAGTTTTCTGTCCACTTCAATAGTCGCATAACAGTTGAACCGATAGTCCAAACACTCTTTTTCTACAGTTTACAAAGATCCATGTTTGAATCGAATTTGAACTTATCGAAGAAATTAAGAAGTTGAGACCTCTTAGGCAAACCAGATGAACATTTACCAACAAGAGTATATTTCGACTTAGATTTAAGATGTACCAAGAAGTTCTCTCCATATTGCAGGGATATGTGATCGTTCTTTAGACATATATTTTCTGGGTCGCTTTGAGGGTTAGGGTTTAAGGCTTCAGCGAAGGATTTGTTTCCCCACAATCCGTTCTTTCTGTCGATATCCTTCGACTCTTTGATTGAAGAAGAGCTAAAGACTTCTTGTATGGATGGAAACTGATCCATCAATGAGGAAATAAGCAGTTAGAATTCAAAGGTCAAGTTCACCGAGGAAGATTAACGATTTCTTTTTTCTTGGAGCATGCGTCATTTCCTTTGGTCCAATGCGTTTTATTCCACTTCAATAAGTATCGTCTATTTGGAGTACGATCTTAAATTAACATATATATGTTTAAATAAAATAAAGAGAAAAATATATAGTAAAAAGTTTGAAATTTGTATAATGAATGAACAAATGATTTATTAAATTTTATTAAATTTTAATTTATAGAGGGTTATTACCATTTATATTTTAAGAAGATCTAGTCTTATTTTTTTAACTATTCAAATATGACTCTTTAACATATGCTTGACTAATGTTTTTTAAAATTTAAGTATTTGTATTGCTCATAGGCCGATGTATAAGAACAAGACTATGTATACCCTTATGAGTACCGAACCCCTCCCCGGTTCTTGTGCGAGTAACAAGAAATGACTAACTTTAATTTTTAGAAATTATCCAACATTGGCCAAAGATCTGATATTATTGCTAAAACATTTATTTTCCTTATCGAATCATATATTTTCTTGTGTAAAGTCCATTCCTTCCTCTTTTATTGGCATTGCTCTGGTTTATAGTTTGAGACTGCAAGGTACACGTACAAGCTTTCTATTAACTGAGGTTTGGTTAACATTTTTGGAAATACAAAAACGTTTTTATATTTTCGAATGTTTCATCACATACTGGAGTCCATTCAAATTTTTCATCTTCTCCTAGTACTTGAAAGAATGGTTGACACTTGTCTGAGAATCTTGAAAATAACTTATTGAGTATTGCTAGGCTTCGAGTCATGATTTGAATTTATTTGGTAAATCTTGTGACTTCATTGCTGCTAAATTGGAAAACTTTATTAGATCAACCTCGATTCCTCTTTAACTTACCATGTAGCCCAAAACCTTCCTAGACTGTACGCCAAGATGCACTTTGCTGTATTCAACTTAAGTTTTACTCCCCTAAGGGTGCCATATGTCTTGATAGGTCTGTTAGTTGTTATTTTTGTGAAGGCTTAGTATCAACATATCATCAATGTAAATTTTTATGTTTATTTCCAATAGAATTGCAAATATCTTGTTGACTATTCTTTGGTAAGTTGCTCGAGTGTTGTTCAATATGAAGGGACTTATCATGTAACAATGCAACCATCTTTCGGTGATAAAGGTGTATGTTTGTGGTCATCATCTTGCATTTTTATTTGATTATATCCCCACAAAACATCATAAAATATAGCATTTTATTTCACGATGTTTCAACTACAAACACAAACTGGTCAGTCCTCGACAGTGAGAAGGGGTCTTTCTGACATGGTTTGCTTAAGTCTGTGAAGCCTACACAAATTATCCACTTTTCATTCTTCTTCTTGACCAACACAAGATGTATTTTCCACATTGGATAGTGGTACTGTCGTATATGTCATATAACCTTCAATCTGTCTACGTCTTCAACGATCTCCTCCGTATCTGTTGGGAGTAAGACCTCATTTTTGTATGATAATTCGAAAGTTATTGTTGATACTTAATTGATGGAATATGAATTATTTTGGACTCATGTTATATATTTCTTACTTTATGCAAAAATATCTAAATTAGTTTTCAAAAAAAATTAAAAAAAAATTACCTGAGATTGGTTGGGATATGTCCGCTATTCTTAATTGTTTTTCCATCATCAATCATTACATCTTCTGCACCTTCTCACAACTGGACCAACCAAGGTCATTCTCTTGAGTCATCCATCCTTTCGAAGAAGACCACTTCATCATTTGGCTACTATACTTTGAGTGTTAGGGATGATGCGTAACCATTTATGGATATTTTATGGTTTCCTCTTATCATGACCATTTTTCTATTCGTACGTTATCTCAAGCACTGGTGATCGTGGAAACTATGACATGTGTTTGATCGAGCCAAGACCTTTCAAATATAATCTTATAAAATGATGGTTCATATACCATCATGAATAGACGTTATACCTTTTTTCTGAACTCTTTCTTCCCTATAGTGACATCCAGAGTTAGCTCCCCTCAAACACCTACATTTTCTCTAATGAACCTAGTAAGGATTTGAATTTGGGTTAGCGCTTGAGCTCATCTCATTCTTTCATAGGTACCTATGTATAAGATGTTCATCGAGATTTCAATATTGATCATTACTCTCTTCATCTCTACCCTTACTAGTTCCCCCGTTATAAGCATTGTATCATTGTGTTGAGATATCACCCATCTTAAATCATCATCCGAGAATAATAGGTTCGATATAGATTTCAATACAAGTGTGTAGGCATCTATCCTTAACATACTGCCTCGATCTCTTTTACATACCTCTTTCTTGAATTTTTGTAGACTCCAAAGTATGAATTTTTTTACAATCATTCATATGGGTTGTTTGTTTAAATCTGGGTCCTAATGATCTTATTTTTCTTCTGACTCGGCCACTATGATAGAATTTTATTCAAGATCCTTCATTCTTATGATGGGGTCGAGGATTATTTCAAAGCATCACTGGAACCTTATATTGATTCCTATTTTCTTTCTTCTTAACAAACTCGTTGAGTCTGCCTTCATTAACTACAGTGAGGAATTGATCTTGGAAAACTTATTAATCTCGGGTAAAATAACGAATATCACCATGGAACTTATAGTATTTATTATTATCTCGGTTCTCTTTTTATCCATGTAGATTTCTTCAATATTTTATTAGTTATTTGCTTATAATAGAATATTTAATCCTCATCCCCATTTATCTCATTTGAACCTAAAAAATATTTCATGAATGTTATCAGAAGCATCCTGTGAATTTTTATGCGTTCTTTTTTAAGATTGTCGAACCGGAAGAGTTAATATCTCTATTAGCTAAACCCTTTCTTACCCTGCCTCCATTGCATTGCACTTCCTTGGAGGTTCGTGGAAAAGGCTTGACATTTTATCCCATCATTAAGTCTATACAGCAATATCTCATGTTAACTAGTAGATGTGATGCTCTAAATCTTATTTTCCATCTTATAGTTATCAAACAATGATTACATTATACAATATAAAACCTCAGGGCCAGTAGGAAATATTTATAGGAATGGGCATCTTCATCCTCATAATAGTCATTTAAAGTGCCTTTGAATGAGTATGTGTGTTGAAATCCTAGTCCTTTCTAATTTTTTATCCCTAGATTTTTGTTACATCTTGATATTTTTGTTTGATAGTCTAGATATAAATTAATGTAGCCTGATGGGTACTGCGGATAACCCTGAGCCCAGTTTTGGTATGAAAGAACACCGTTTGACTAATGTTCATGTCCCTGTGCAATTTTCGGCAGATAATTTGGTTTTTCTCCATGGATGTTCTGGGGCATCCACACCTGAAAGGTCGAGGTTTGTTTTAAGTTGGAGGGGAACTTTTTATGGGACAACTGGATTAAGCTAAAATCCATTATGATATCGAGGTAACTTATGGTATCCTGGTGGGGGTAGCAGGTATCATAACGGTATTCTATTTTGTGATTTTAAGTTAGTGATACAATGTTTTGTGTGGTTTATTTTTGTTTGAGGGTAATTTTGAAAAGTGTTTTGGGAATTTAATATTTAAGGTAGAGAGTAGTGAGATAATTAAGCTGTGTGCTAGCAGTAAATTTTGATTATCCTCATTAAGGAAAGTAGTTAGGGTATTTATACTTAATTTATGACCCATGGATTTGTCGGGTCGGATTACGGAGTCGGGTCAAGATTAAGGACCCATTAGCCTAAGATGCCAGGTGTCCAACACCTAACTTAGTCACACTCCATTACATCTATCATGTTTGGTTTCTTATAATAGTGATTATATTCGAACAGCCCTCCGGATAAAGACAAGTTGTAGTGTATAAAATATCCGACCTCATTAGTGTTCACAATTGTTGGAATTAATGGGCCTTTATTTTTCTTCCTTCAATTAATTTGAGTCTCCTTACCTCTCTCCTATCTTCCAATATGCATAGAAGTTCAAGTTTCACTTCTTATTTCTATTCCGACGATATTTTCCTTGCTTCTTGCTTCGGCTTAAAGACGATGCGGGTTTTGTTTTCCCTTCTTATGAGATGCCTTGAAAGTATGCTTTTTGTCCTTGTTTTTTTTCTAGATGATCTTTCAAAAAATTTATTACTTGCATCGGCTCCTTTCTCATTGTCTACAGTCTCCATAATAAATTTGACCATGGGAGCTTACAAAATTAGTTGCTCCCGCAATGAATGAAAACTATGTTCATCTCTCAACTATTGAACAACTTGCTTAATTTTAGTATGAGCCTTTGTGGCCAAAAGTTGTCCATCGACATCAACTAGTTCGAGCTTGCAATTTATTTTGGTTTTTTGGATATAAAAGCTTTATTTTCCATAAATGACGCCGATTGTCGTGTAAAAGTAGGTTGATCTGAAGGCGAAGTTAATCCGAGAATAAGTTAAAGGGATAAATAAAATAATAATAATAATAATAAGCCTTAAATTATAGATTAAATGAGCAGATGATTTATTAATGTTTGTTGAACCTATATTTATTTAATATGTTGTTATAATAAATATATTATATATATATTAGAAAGATTTAATCTTATATTTCACTAAAAAAAATTAGATAATGTATCTTAGCATATCTTTGACTGTGTTCTAGACTTTACATTGTAAAAAGTTTTATCGATGATTAGTGTATATACATCATATTATCTACATCTTTATCAATTCTGGTTTTTTTATTGATTATGCTTCTAAATATTGAAAAATAAAAAATAAACGTAACATCAAATATAATATTATAAATCATAATTTTTTCACTATAAAATTAAAGATGGGATCATTATATAAAGCACAAGTACCATGAATATGATTATTTGAAACATTCAAAAAAAATTGACTCTTGTAATTTATCGAAATAATCTATGATAGAAATATATATATATATATGAGTCCGAAAACTGCTTCCTCTCCGGACAGGGACAGATCGGACCAAGGCCACCAGACCAGACAGGCCACTTCGAACACTTAGCCCATTGGACTGTTCGAACTATGACAAAAGTACTAAAAGACCTAAACACTTCTTGACTAAGCTGCTTGCTCTCCTACTAAGAGCTCATGGGTCTTTAAACATGACCCGGGTCCATTAAACATGACCCGAAAACTTATAAAGCCAAGATATAAGGGTATAAATACCCAACCACCTGCATTAAATATGGGTAATAAAAATTAAATACAACCAGGCTGCTTAATTCTCCATCTACTCTCTACTCAAAACATTAAACACCTACACACCTCCAAAAACTCTAAAATAAATTACCAAATTACCCTCAGATATAAATTAACCTCACCAAATTGGCGACCACAGTGGGAGCACGAAGGTGCCTGAATCAACCATTCGAAACCAACAAGAAAAGTCAGTCTGAATGAATCCGGACGCCCTGGAAGTACCACCAACTTTGCTCGAAGTGGTGGGTGAAAACGATGAGTACACCATCGAGGGGCGCGATAGGTTAAAAGACGAGATAGAAGCTCTGAGGGCAGAAAAGGCTAAGATGGGTATGAAAGAAAAATCGAAAGCATCAGTTGCTCATCATACCGATAACCTTAGAGAGCATGAGCCTTCAAAGACTCTTGTGAGTACCAAAAAGACTCATGCCAGCTCCAAAAAGTCTCACCGGTCTAAGCCAGTGGGGAGGGTTGTTGAATCAGGTTGGAAAACAGATTAACGTTGATGAAACAAAGAAAACTAGGATGCACAGGCAGGTGAGTTCTACCCCGGTGGCACCAAACCCCAATCAGAATCAGTCCGGGAACAAGGCGAAAGAGACCGGACAGGGGCATGGCCGGGCTAAAGCTCAATCTCAGCCAGCAGCACCTGCCCAGAGTCAACAATTCAGAAATAAGAGAGTTCCTTGGGTTCAACCGGAGTGGTTTGCAGAATTGAAAGAAAGTGTGGCTACCATTTATGATAAAACAAAGGAAGAGGTGTACTATAGAAGACCGGCCACACTGCAATCTCCTAGAGAACACCGCAATAACTCTTTCTTCCAGTATCACAATGATACTGGCCATACCACCGATGATTGTATAGCTTTAAAACAAGAAGTTCAGAACTTGATTGAGAGGGGAAAGCTGGGGGCTTATGTCAAAAGAAGAGGAGGTAATAGGCCTGACAATACTCACCGGGTTGGTCCAAGTAATGTTGCGCCGGAGGGAGCCATGGTTATAATCGAAAGGTTTGATGTGGAATCTGAATACTTGGATCCTGATCCAACTCGAAATAGAGTGGGTGCCATTGAGGAATCTTCTAGGACAGTCTCCGGGCTCATTACGTTCTTTGAGTCACTTACAATTTTCGGAGAGGATACTATGATAGCTCCTACTGCTTCTTCGAGGAAAAGGCACGTTCATACTTTAGCTACCCAGCTAGAAGGAGGCATAACTTCCTATCAATCGCAAATTTCATTCCCCTTCATTGTTTTTTATGAAGATGATTTAAGAGATATAGCTGGCCCTCATGAAGATGCTGTTGTCATAGGAGCATCCATTGGGGGCAATGACATAAGACGAATTTTGGTGGATACTGGAAGCTCAGCCAATATCCTTTTCTTAACCACTTACAAGAGAATGAAAAATCCAGCCGTAATTCAGAGTTCGGACAGATCAATTGTGGGCTTTACTGGTAGCTCAGCAGATGTGATCGGGGAGTTCGAAGAGGAATTTCTATTGGGCAAGGGCCCTTTCAAGAAGATGGCCAAGATACTTTTTATTGTGGTAGATTATCCCACCTGCTATAATGTTATTCTAGGGAGGTCTTTGCTCTCTAGGATGCATGCAGTGGCTTCAACAGTCCACCAATGTTTGAAATATGCTGTTCAAGGACATGTGGGAGTTGTCCGAAGCAGCCAAAAGGTTACAAGGGAATGTTATGCTACAGCCCTGGCGCCCCGGACGTTGGGGGAAGTTCGTATCAACGAGCAATAGCAATTTGAGGGGCTTTCTGGGGGTGAGGGTGAAATTGATGACCCCAGAGAGACCCATGAAGTATTAATACCAGTCGAAAAGGTAGAAACACATTGTTTAGAAGAAGGGAAGAGTGTCAAAATAGGGTCCAGAATGCCACCCGATCTGAAAAGAGAGATGCTAAAGTTTTTGAAAAGCCATCAGCATGTTTTTGCTTGGTGCAATGCTGATGTTACTAGGGTTCCAGCAGATGTGATATCACACCACCTATCTGTCCGGAAAGATGTAGCATCAGTGGTTCAAAAGAGAAGGGATTTTTCCAAGGAAAAGGCTGATGTTATTGTACAAGAGGTTGACAGGGTCACAAAGATGGGGCATATCAAGGAGTCTCAATATCCTTTGTGGACTGCCAATCTGGTCCTGGTGAAAAATAAAAATGGCAAGTGGCGTATGTGCATTGACTTCACAGACCTCAATAGGGCTTGCCCAAAAGATCTGTATCCAGTTCCCCGGATTGACCAGCTAGTAGACTCCACCTCTGGGAATAAGCTGCTATCCTTTATGGATGCTTTCTCCGGATACAATCAGATCCAAGTAGATCTGAAGGATCAAGAGCATACCACATTTGTCACTGACAGGGGTCTTCATTGCTACAAGGTGATGTCGTTTGGATTGAAAAATGCTGGGGCTACTTATCAGAGATTGGTGAACAAAGCCTTTGCTGATCAGATTGGAAGGAATATGGAAGTATACATCGATGACATGATGGTGAAAAGTGTGGATGAGCAATTGCACTTGGCAGACCTCCAAGAAACTTGTACCAACTTGGTAAAGGTGAATTTGAAGTTAAATCCAGAAAAATGTGTGTTCGGAGTGCAATCCGAGAAGTTCCTAGGTTATATAATAAGTGAGCAAGGGATACAGCCCGATCCGGACCAGCTTAATGCTCTGTTTCAAATGGAGCCTCCTCGAAATATTAAAGAAGTACAACGATTAAGGGGGAGGTTAGCTGCTTTGAACAGATTTATCTCAAGGTCTTCAGACAGATGCGCCCCGTTTTTTCAAACCTTGAAGGGTGTGAAGGGATTTGACTGGACCTCACAGTGTGATGAGGCTTTCAATGAAATCAAGCAGCATCTGTCCTCTCCCAAAACCTTATTTAAACCTGTTGATGGAGAGACACTCTTCGTATATTTGGAAGTTTCAAGTTGTGCCATCAGTGCTGTGTTAGTAAGAGAGGTGGATAATTACCCCCATCCAGTGTACTACATCAGCAAAAGCTTGATAGATGCAGAAATGAACTATTTGAAACTTGAAAAATTGGCATTAGCCCTGGTGATAGCTGCAAGAAAGATGAGGCCTTATTTCCAGGCTCATCCTATTATCGTCTGAACATCTTTTCCTTTGAAGAATGTTCTCCAAAAGGCAGACATTTCAAGTAGGATGACTAAGTGGTCGGTAGAATTGGGGGATTTCGATATAGGTTTTTCTCCTTGAACAGCAGTCAAAGCCCAAGCTGTGGCTGATTTTTTAGTTGAATTCCACTCTGATAGAGATTCGGAGTAGACTACTGAGAAGAAAGACAAAAAGGTCTGGGTCGTCCGGACGGATGGTGGATCCAGCACTATGGGATGTGGTGCAGGGGTGTGCTTGACTTCTCCATATGGTGACAAAATGTACCAGGCTATATGTTTTGCTTTCAGGGATTCCAATAATGAGTCTGAGTACGAGGCAGTTATAGCTGGTTTGAAGTTAGCTTTTATTTGTAGGGCTTAGAGGGTCAAGCTATTGAGTGACTCCCAGCTTCTTATCCACCATGCCCAAGGTCAATTTGAGGCTAAAAAAGAGCAGCTAGTAAAGTATTTACTTCTTAAAAATGAAGCACTCAAGTTTAAAAGCATTATTTATGAACATATACCCGGACAGAAAATGAGTTGGCAGATTCATTGGCAACCATAGCATACACAGAGACGTATCCATGGATCCATGTGCTGGAGAGCCCCTCCATTCAACTTAATATGGGTAATACAAGTGAAACAACCTCAGGATTGGAGATTTCCTCTCCTGCAATACCTCTCTGACGGCATCGTGCCTCCGCATAAATCACTGGCAAGAAAACTGAAGCACAAAGCTCGTGGTTTTATCATATTGAGAGACATTCTGTATAAAAAGTCTTACAGTAAACCTCTTTTGCGCTGTTTGGGGGATGATGAATCTCAAGTAGTCCTCTCCGAATTGCATGATGGGGAGGGATCAGCTCATTGTGGATTCAGGGCTTTAACAAGGAGAGTTTTACTGGCTGGCTACTATTGGCCATCTATCATGCCGGATGCTAAAGAGCTGGTAAGAAGGTGTGACCCATGCCAGAGATACAGCAATGAAATTCATGTCTCAGCCATTCCTCTAGAGTCAATTTCTAAGCCTATACCTTTTGCTCGATGGGGGTTGGATTTAGTGGGGCCTCTCCCTATGGCGTCCGGAGGGCGCAAAACTATAATTGTTGCAATTGATTACTTTTCGAAATGGATTAAGCAGCCCCTCTGGCAGGAACAATATCAAAAGCCGTTATAAAATTCATTATATCTAACATTTGTTGCAGATTTGGTGTTCCACAAAAGATAACGACAGATAATGGGCCACAGTTTGACAATAGGGAAATGGAGAGTTTATGTGCCTCAAGGGGTATACAACATTGTTTCTTTTCACCTTTCCACCCACAAGAAAATGGTCAGGTTGAAGTGGCTAACAGAACTATACTGTCCGGTTTAAAGAAGAATTTGGAAGGGGCTGCTGGGAAGTGGCCTAGCTATTTACAAGAAGTTTGTGGGCCTACCGGACAACACCTGGGGCTGCAACACAGGAGTCACCCTTTGCTTGGTCTATGGGATGGATGCAATAGCTCCCATAGAAGCAACTCTCCCATCATTTCGTGTTCACAACTTCTCCGAATGCGCTAACGAAGTGGCAATCAGAAGTCAGCTCGACCTAGTAGAAGAAAGACGAGTTAAAGCTCACCTTAGAGCTGCACACTATCAGGGTTTGATGAGAAGCAGATTTTCTTCTAGAGTTAAAAGAAGAGATTTCCAGCCGGGGGACAAGGTATTAAGGAAAGTCTTCTTACACACTAAAGAGAAGCTACTCGGCAAATTGGCCCCAACTTGGGAAGGACCTTATATGGTTGTTGAAAGGCTTAAACCTGGAACATATTGGCTAGAAGACAAGGATGGAAGACTTCTGACCCACCCTTGGAATATCGAATATCTCCGGATGTACTTGGAATAGCATTTGTGTAAATATTTACTTGTTTAAACATCCATGTAAATATTTGGGGGCATACTCTTTCCTACCCTGGTGGCGCGGGGATGTTTTAATGAGGTCTCCGGGTTTTAAATGAAATTTGATGCCTTCTTAAAACTTTTCCGAAGTGTTCTTAATTTTTCTTTTGTCATACCATCCGGATCGAAATAAAAGAGTGATGACCACTTAAACATTCGTCATCGGAGAATTTAAACACTCTCACTATGAAATAACTGAGGGCTATTTAAACACTAGCCATCAAAATTGAAACAGTCTATGAAAGAATGTGAGAATTGTGCAAAACAAGGATATTCATTGAAATAACTTAAGTGCCTTGGCCTTCCAAGGACTTTCAAATTGTCAAGCAGAGTAAAGGATCTATCCGGTCAGATACCGGACACACTTACAAAAAGAGTGTCTTGGCCTTCCAAGGACTTTAGTTTAGATAACATGAAAAGTAAAAAGTAATTCATAATTTAAGGCTGAGCCTTTGAAGATGCCTCAGCTTCATCTATCTTCTTCTTCCCCTTGGGATCATCATTCTCTTCGTTTGAGCTCTCCCCGGTGTTCTCTTCGTCATCAGATAAGGATGCACTGGAGAAGCCAAGCCTGTCGCCTTCGGCCATTGTGTGATATGGGAGGTCTTCAGGCTCTACGTGAAGCCATAAATCACCCAAGTTCCTCTTCGGGAACTTCTCATGGAAGAACAGGACCATGTCTGATTTCACCTTGGCATACATTTTCTCTTTAGTGTCTATCACGTTGTTGGCATAAGCATCGATCTTGGCCTAGATTTTGGCCTCCTGCTCCCTTAGCAGATCAGCTTTCTCCACTGCAGCTTGGGACACTGCATTTTCAAGAGCAATCTTGTCAATGGTCA
Source organism: Limnanthes douglasii subsp. nivea (assembly GCA_036936605.1). Taxonomy (NCBI): domain Eukaryota; kingdom Viridiplantae; phylum Streptophyta; class Magnoliopsida; order Brassicales; family Limnanthaceae; genus Limnanthes; species Limnanthes douglasii. The sequence goes on along the minus strand of JAUPFV010000002.1, from coordinate 104,199,545 downwards.
AGTTGTGGATAACTTGATCTTTGGCCTTGGTCTCCTCTTTTGAAGAGTTGATGTCTTTCTCCAGTCTGGACAACTTCTCTTGGAGATCCTTGATGGTGTCTTCCAGAGTGGCAACTTTGGTGGTCCACCCCTCCTGATTCTTTTTCAGCTCCTCGTTCTCCCCTTTTAAAATATTAGCATGTTGAGTGGCAGTGAGAAGGTCATCTGACAGCCTCTTCTTATCAGACTTGAGGTCTTTGATAATGTCGGCCTGAATTCGAACTTGCTTCTCCAAAGCAAGCACCGGCTGAACATTGCTTAATAAAGAGTGAGAAATAACATCATTTTCACTTGAAACAGTAAAGGTCTTACCGTTAAAAGTGACGGTGTTTGAAGTACTCGGAGGGAGATAAGGCCCAGCAAAATCATCTATGGGGAGGTTGATTAAGTACTCACCACGCCCACCAAGACCAATGATGTCTACCCCATCAATCCTAAGACCTCCCCCTTCAACCTCATCGGTTTGAAAGTCACCAGGAATCTCCTCTGCTTGTGTTGGGTCAGTGGGGTCAACTGGGGGGAGAGGCTCCGGAGGCCGGAGAGAAAGTTCATCACCCTTAGAGGTCTTTTTCTTCTTGGCCTCCCTGTCTTTGCTTTCAGCTCCCCGTTTACGGTCTCTTTTGGAAGCCCTTGGAGGATTTGGGGAGTGAACTTCTTGCCTAACGCTCTCCTGCTCTACCGCTTCCAAGAGAGCAGCATCAATCTGGCTTGGGGTGGCCCCTCCGAATTGGTTAAAACAGCTTCCTCCACCTCAGCAGGGTCCGCTCCACCTGCCACTTTCTTGCCCTTCTTCTTCTTGCCTTTCATCTTACTCGGGGCTTGGCCCGGCCTGGCAAGTAAAGTGTCCCATCCGGTTCGTGTGTCCTCTTGAGCACTACATCCGGAGGGGGTTGAGTGGTGAGCTTTTCCCAAGTTAAATCCCTCCGGCCAGTAGTGTTCCAGAGGTGAGATCTTGCTAAGTTGCCCCCCGTGAAGGCATCGTGGAACCGGTTCCCCCACCGTTCAGCAGCCCAAGCATTGATCTTGCTGCAAGTAGTCTGCCCGGACTTTAGATAGTCATTGAAGTCCTTGGGCAACACTTCTAAGAAAAAAGATAAAAACAGTGAGTTTAAACAAATGTGATAAAAGAAGAAATAAAAATATGAAGTAGGAGACTTACGATCACTCCTCCATCTGCTGGTGAGGAGACTTGGGTTAACTCCAGCCTTGATCTTCTTCCCGTTCTCCCAATCACCACTCACGAACAGGAATTGAGTCCTCCAATTCCTCTCCGACTCTAGCAGGTCATCAACCTCTCCGACTCTAGCAGGTCATCAACAGCTTTAAGGTCATCAACAGCTTTAAAGTGGTAGAAGGGGATGTGGTGGTTTCTGCAGAGACTGGCCACAGCAGCAAACTCCTCCATTGGTAGAGAAATCCCGGAGAACCTAAAAGCCATAATGCAAGCCATGAGGGTGTACCAAGCATTGGGGCTCAGCTGGCTCAGACAGAGCTTTATCAAATGAAAGTATCTGACAATTTATGGGTCCAAGGGGAATCTAATCCCCCAGTTAAACAGCTCCGTGAAGATGACTATCTCGCTCAATTTACAGTCCATGGGAGTTTCGGGGTTTATAGGGATTCTTATCTTCACGTTCTCCGGAATTCCCTACTTCGTACGCATCCGGCCCATCTCAGCTGTGTGGATGAATGCGTAGTTGATCTTTTGCAGGGCAAGGAGGTACTTGACATTGACCTTGTGAAAACAAGGCCCCACCCTTCCTTCAAGACACTCCGGCAGATCTGGATGCCTCAAGCATAACTTTTCCTTGCCTTTATCTTTTTGGGTAGCAACAGCAGTACTAGTCTGTCCGGAAGGCTCAGACTCGAATGGAGCCTCTTCGATAGAGTCCTCCATTACTTCCTCCATGATTGATGAGGAGTTTTCGGTAGCAGTGGTAAGGGGAAGGTTTAGATTTGGCTCAGCCTGACTTCCGGACTGCTGAGTTTCATTATTTTCTTAGTTTCTGGCCTCCGGTTGGGGCTCTAGTGTAGACGTTTCTCTTCGAGGACTTGAACCAGTGCCCTCCGGACTTGAACCTAATGGGTGCCTCTGACCCGGTACTACTATCCTTGGCACCCGATTTTGAAGGGGTGCCCTTAGAAGCTTAACCCTTGACCAGCCGGGCCTTTCTTCGGTCAACTAATTTCTGAGGAGAGGTTTCAGCGTCTGACCCCATAGCTAAGAAGGGGGAGGGTTTTTTAAAGCTGGTAACAGTTACACCTGGCTCAACAACAGGTTCCGATTCTTGAACCGAAGAACCCGAGATAATGGGTGAGAGATTGGTTTGAAATAACCTTTTCGGTTTGATGCCTTTTGAAGAAGAAGAACCCTGGTCCGACTTTGTGGCTGCAGTTACTGGTTTGTCAATGGGGGAGGTGGGTAAGCCTGCTGCAATGCGCCTTTCCCTTTCAACCTTTTGTGCCTTTTCTAGTTCATAAAGGTTGAGCCACCCGCCTTTGATCAAAGCGTTCCGAGCCGTGAACATAAACAAACTGGGTAAAAATTTGTTTTGGAGAGAAAAAGCTTTGAGAATTTGCAGAGTAAAAATGAGAGTGATGGTGAAACAGTAGAAAGTATTTTAATTTATAGTAAATCTGAAAAAGGAGTTTGATTCCTAGGAGAATTCGAAAAGATTGGTAATGATTAAAAGACGGCGCTGATGTCACCCTCTTTAATGAAGAGGTTGCTTTTCGAAAAAGGTGGGTGCGAGATTCAAGGTGAAAAAACGGCTGAAACAACCAACCAGAAAGTAACACGTGTCCCATAAACTCTGGCAAAAAACAGTTTGGATTCACAAAGCTTTATCAGTCCGGATAAAGCCATAACACAAGTCGAAAGACCTGTCCGAATCAAAACTGCCCCTGACATCGGACTGTTTTTCAGGTTTTTGGCAAAGGTATTTGAACGAACACCTAAAAAAGGGGCTCCTGATGAGTCTGAAAACTGCTTCCTCTCCAGACAGGGACAGATCGGACCAAGGCCACAGACCGGACAGGCCACTTCGAACACTTAGCCCATTGGACTGTTCGAACTATGACAAAAGTACTAAAAAACCTAAACACTTCTTGACTAAGCTGCTTGCTCCCCTACTAAGAGCTCATGGGTCTTTAAACATGACCCGAGTCCATTAAACATGACCCGAAAACCCATAAAGCCCAGATATAAGGGTATAAATACTAAACCACCTGCATTAAATATGGGTAATAAAAATTAAATACAACCAGGCTGCTTAATTCTCCCTCTACTCTCTACTCAAAACATTAAACACCTACACACCTCCAAAAAATCTAAAACAAATTACCAAATTACCCTCAGACATAAATTAACCTCACCAATATATATATATAATATTACTTTCAAACATAAACAACTAATTAATTAATTGTTAAGATTATTATATTAAAATATCTTTTAAATATTTATATAATAATAATAAAAAAATTTAATACCTTTTTACATTAGATATTGATATTTAATTCCGTAATTTAAAATTACTAGTAGATCGGTAGATAAAATTCGATACGCATTCGATAAGACATTTATATATTAAACAATACGATTATAGGATAGGTTATGTATCTCCTCGTTTTTGTTAGATTTCACATTTTAAAATTTAATCATAATTTTGTTTTGATCTTCCGTCTAGTTTGGACATTTTATTATTTTTTGAGAAACAAGATAGATAAAGTCACTTTTATCAGAACTCTCAATACAAGCTTTCTTATTCTTGACTATCACTTCTAAAAAATATCTATTTATAAAATTCATTTTTTTAATGGAAGTTTATAACAAGTTTAGCATACGTATTACAATAGACTCGGTATAATTTATTTAAACTTGTTGTTTTAAATTTGTAGTTATTTAAGTTTTTGAGTTCCGTAAATAAAAAAAATTATGTTTGTATCTTCTTAGTTGTTTGTTGGATGTTTAGTTAGTTTTACAGTGTAGGCTTTGTTGATGGTAAAATCTGATCTAAGGGTAGTTGTGGAAGTTGTAGATTTGTATGGCATTAAATTTTTCGTAAAAAGTAGATAAAGAAAATATATACTAATATTTAATAGAGAGAGAAAAAGTCCAACCCATTTAATGTTGTTTGTTGAACTCTATATACTCTTTTTGGATCTATGGGTCGAGTCATATGTTTGGGTCAATCTCACATGCCCCTAGACCCATAAGTTAATATACTAGGAACCTAGCTAAGTCATTAAGCATGCTGCTTATTCATTGAATTTAGCTATTTGGTCTGAACTACCACTAAATGAAATCCAACCCACTTTACTGCTTGGATCCATAATTCGACCATATCATGTAGCCCTCTTAGCTCTTTCCGAAGCATATTAGAGAGCTAACATTGTAAATGATTTCTGAATCACGTCCGAAGATGTTATTAAATCTATCTTTATTGAAAGGTCACGACTTTAAATAGTTACCTTTTTCAAGACATGTGTCAAGTAGTCATTGAACCTACTGAACGGTTATACCCTTGGTAATTCTATATATTGCCAAAAAGAGAAAGTTGCTACATTTAATAGCCTTATCCATTTATTACCTTTGGTTCCACTTCCATACTAAAACACTCAAGTGCGTCTTCATTACCCATATGAAGGTAATTGTTTCACCGTTTTTATTTCTAGAATGCGAAATTGTTTAATCTATAATTATAGATAGAGAAAAGATATAACTCTCAAATTAAACTTCTCTTTCTTTTTAAATCATGTTTTATTATTCTTCAAAGTTTGTATGTTTACAGCGAGGAATTCATTAATCAAAATAGGTTGGCCTAATTTGTTCGAGTGGGAGGAAGAAAGAAGGCAAGGTAGAATCTTTGTCGGATTACTCGTTTCACCAGGAAAAGTAATTGTGACTCAATTCTTTTTAAATCATTCTTTTATTATTCTTCAAAGTTTGTATATTTACGGCAAGGAATTCATTAATCAAAATATGTTGGCTTAATTTGTTCGAGTTGGAGGAAGAAAGAAGGCAAGCTAGAATCGTTGTCGGATTACTCCTCATTTAATAGACAATCCATCGTTTCTAAACCTAGCCCCCTTGCACAACCTCTTACAACTCCTGATCAATCTGTTCAGTCAGCTAAGAAGCAGTTAGTAGTCGTAAAGCTCCCTCCACTTTTATTTCCATGGGGTCGAATGTTGGAGAAAGCACTCCTGGTAGATTCACCAGACTTTCCAAGGCTAAAAATAAACCTCCCTCAAAAAGGAAGGAGACGAAAAAACTTCAACGTATACTAGCAATCTCCCATAGCAAAATCTGATCGTGGGAGAAGTTATCACAACTAAACTTCTTTCAGAAGAGATTCCGAAAAAAATCCAACAGTCTCGTCAACTGAGCATCCTCATTTTGAGGAAGATAAACCTAGTACTCATCCTAATGATTCAACGGATTCAAGACCACAAATAATGGATGAGAAAATAGATGAAAATGGTAGATACATACCTTTAGAAACATCAGGTTAGACTGGGATACCTAAAAAGTATCACGAGAAAAAAGAAGTAAGATTGATTTGCAGGAATCCGAACCGCTTCTCAAATGTCTTGTTGGGAGAGTCATGCCAAATTTTCCTAAGACTAGCGTCAAATACTTGCTAGCTTTACAAAAGATATCGTATGTATATTCTCATACAGCTTATTTGGATAAGATTTGGAATAAATGGTGTTTCCCCAAATCAATCAAAGTGAGGATTCATACTGTATATCGTATGAGAATTGGTGGTTTGCACCGAAGTGCTTAACTGTGGTCTCCAGTTTCCACTGGACCTGAAGATAGTGCGATATTTCCACCTGGTAAAACTATGATCAAGCTAGCTAAGCCCTAATTCCTAGTTTATGCTGCTAGCTAGCACCATAGCTTCAAGGTTATCAAAAAAATTGATGTCCATGGAACAGGTTGCTTGTGTGGCTGGTTTGTGCCGGAATGGTCATATCTCATTTTATTACTTCAATATGAGGAATGATTATAAAATAGTTCACGAATTGCTGGAAGCTAACAAGCCTTGGAGGACTCAGTTCTTTTTTATTAGCAGTGCTTGGGAAAAAGGCAGAAATATTACCTTTTAAGGAAATCCAAGTATGCTCACAAAATACTGGAAAATATTAGGTAGATATCTTTAAAAAAAAATTGTTTCTATATCTTGATATAATTAGCTCTTAATTTAGATTTGTTTTACAGTGTTCTCAAAGCTCTTTTCACAACATCTAAAAGATGGGAAAGAGACTTTCACAAAATTGAATATATGGGCCAATGAAAAAATGGTCAAATGGATTTCACAACTGTTTGACTATAGGCAATATGGTGACAGCCCACCTGTGGAGAAAAAAATTTGATTCGTGAGCTTTCATGGGAACAATTCACCACTGATTAGTTGCACGGGCCCATGGCTATATGGCCTTTTTGGAAAAACGGAAACAGGAGATATCCAAATTAAGCTCTGTGGCCGCTCAAATTGAACTCGTCGAAAAGCCCAATGATTTTCGGAAGCATCATCATGATGAAGTTCAGACCCAAAATTCCATCGTTTAAGCCCTTTTTCCTGTTTTTATGAATTTTCTGCATTTTCCTATTTTTGTTGCATTTTATTAAAATACTTAAGCAGCTCCAATTGCTTTGAAATTAGGTTGGGCTTTATTTTCTTGAATAAGAAAAAAATTTTAATTTTTGGATAGGTTTTCGAGCACTTTTATAAAAGGCTCTCAAACCCTAGTTTTGCCGGAGACTTTTTTTAATAGAATTTGATTTTCTCTAAAGTCTCTTTTATTCTGACCTAGGGTTAGAGCTATCTCTCTTTCTGTTTTTCATCCTTCTTTCTCTGTATTTTCCACCGCCTGTTCCATCTCGTAACTTGGCGCTATCATCCACTCATCCCCAATCTTATGCTATTAATAGAACAAAGGAAGTTAATGGTAAACTTCTCCTACCAACTAGGAATATAGCTACCAATCATCTTGATAAAAATAAGAAGAAGAAAAAAGAAGAGAGATTTTTCATCTCAAATTATTCTCGAACTATGGAGTATAGGACCTCCAGATGAAATCTATGCAGCTCTGTTAGAAGCTTGTGCAGTCACTGTTGGGGAGACTAAAGATCCATCAGACTCTCCAACAATAAAGAAGGCACCGATAAAAAAGAAGTGAAAAAATAACCGTCATTGGTGCGAAGATCATACTCCGATCCGAAGTCCTTCCTTCTATTACTCCGACAAAGGTTCCTTCTCAAGAAGAAACGACTATTGATCATCCCTCCCTAGTTCTTCCAAATGTTGACAAACCATCCTTCGAAGGTGTTGACGAACTCGACGACATAAGGAACTTCAACTTCTAAGATTTTGACAAATCCTTTCTTCAATCCACTACCATTACTAATACTGTGATATTCGATATAGAGTCATTTCAAGTGTCTAAAGAAAACGATGAATTGGGGTATGCAGTTTTAGGTTATATAAGACTAATAGTTAACTTGGAGAGGCAGGTAAGATCTCAAGTCAAGTCTATTGCTTCCCTTCATAATGAAAACGAAAGTTTAAATGTTTCATCAGATGCTTCCGACGACGAAGATGAAGAAGATTCAGATGGTGAGCATCCAAATAAAAAGGAAAAAACAAAGGAAAGAAAATTAAAGAGAATAAAACCGAAGAGAACGAGCCCTAAGGTTAACAATTTTTATGTGTATGTGTGAATTGAAGTCCTTGATGTGAGCAAGGAATTTTATTTTATTTGGATCAGATTACTTTTTAACTTTGTTTATATAAGCCCTTGTTATATACAAGGCATTTTGTTGTTTGTATCAGATTTTTTTTTTCATGATTCAAAGGTATTTAATGTCATCTTTATTTTTATCCACTTTATGTTTCAATATATATATATATATATATATATTCTTATTTCAATTAATATCTGATCCCAACTAAGTATTTTTATTTCGAGATGATAAAAAAACTTGGAACAAATAAACTAAATCAAAAAACTTTAATCCCACCAAGTCATTTGAAGGTAATCTATTCGAAGGAAACACGACTTTAATCTTATCAAGCCATTCGATGGTAATTCATTCGAAGAAAACACAACTTTAATCCCATCAATCGATTCGATGGTAATTCATTCGAAGGAAACAAAACTTTAATCTCATCAAGCCATACGAAGGTAATCTATTCAAAGGAAACACAACTTTAATCTCATCAAGTCATTCAAAGGTAATTCATTCAAAGGTAACACAACTTTAATCTGGCCAAACCATTCGAAAGTAACCCATTCAAAGGCAACACAACTTTGATATGGCCAAGCCATTTGAAGGTAATTTATTAAAATGCATACACAACTTTAATCTAGCCAATCCAAAGATAATTTTCTTTTAAAGGAAAAAAATGATAGATTGATTAAGATTTTGACACCTCATTAAAACCCTCAATGCGCCACCAGGGTAGGAAAGAGTATGCCTCCTAATAGTTACATTGACCTAAAACAAAGTAAATAGTTACAATATAAATTTACTCTAAATACAACCTTAAATGCTCAACATTCCAAGGTTTCCTTATATGTCTGGGAGCTTGTATGTTCCTTGTTTGATCTTTTCATAGACAATATATGGTCCTTCTCAGTTCAGAGCTAGCTTTCTGAACTTTGTTTCCTTGGTGTGTAAAAATACTTTTCTTAAACCTTTATCTCCCACTTGAAAATCTATTCTTATAACTCTAGACTCAAATGTTCTTCTCATAAAGCTTTGGTAGTGCACAATTCTTAGGTGAGATTTTATTCTCCTTTCCTCAATCAAATCCAACTGATTCCTTACTACCATCTCATTATTTTCTTCTGAATAGTTTTAATTCTGAAAGAAAGAAGAGTAGCTTCTATAGGCGTAATTGTATCCATTCCATAAACTAAAGCGAATGGATACTATGTGGGGAGTAGTTTGGTATGCCCATAGTACTTCTTGTACATAACTAGGCCATTTTTGAGCTGCTCCTTGCAAGTTCCTTTTTAAATCCATTAAAATCGTTTGATTTGCTACCTAAACTTGTCCATTAGCCTGACGATGGCAGGAGAAGAGAAACAATGTTAGATTCTTATTGATTCACATAATACTTTCATATCTTTGTTCTCAAATTGAGGGATATTATATGTACTGATACGCCTGGGAATCCCAACCATACATCATATGTTAGAAAGAATAAAATTTATCACTCATAGGAATGCCAAACCTAGGGTATATGTTAGAAAGAATAAAATTTATCATTACTTTAGATGTTGTGCGAGATAAAAGTGTAACTTTTACCAACTTGGAAAAGTATTTTATTTCCAAAATGATAGTGTGGCAACCTCCATAAGCCATTAGAAGTGGTCCGACTAGATCAAGCCCCCATATTCTAAATAGCACTAATTCGGATACGGACTCCATGGAGATTGCTAGTATATGGACTGCATTTCCATATTTTTTACAACGGTCATATCTTCTCACTAAATGTTTAACATCTACCATAATAGAAGGCAAATGGTAACCTGCCAACTAGACTCTCCTAATTAAAGCTTTGTAGCCAAAATGTGACAATTATTTCCTATCATATAGCTCTGATTTGGATAACAAGGCAACGCGACGAAAGCCTGCTGAAATATATTTTATGAAGAACCCCATTAGAACTACAAATCAATGAGCTTTTTATTTTATATTTTTGGCATAAGCTTTGTCTTGAGGTAAAATTCCATTAGTGATAAACTCTTGGATTTCACTTCTCCAATCTTAAGAAGCCATGGAAGATACATGTAAATTCTCTCCCACATCACCCTTTATTTCTAAATTTTTTACTATGGAAAGACATTCTTGTACAAGGATCCAATGATACACTTCAGGATAAGCTATACTTGCTAGGGAATCAGTCATTGGAGTTTCCGATCTCAGGACATGCTCATACTTAATCTGATTAAAACTTTGAGATTTCTCTTACTAATTTTATATACTTTATCAAGTAATATTTTCTGGTTTTGGACTGCCCATGTGCATGATAAATGACTAATTGAGAATCACTTAACAACTAGACTCTTTTGACGCCACATATCTGAGCCAATTTTAATCTTGTTATTTTATGTTCGTATTTTGACTCATTGTTAGATGCTCTGAAACTAAAATGTATTGCTTGGTACATTGAATCCTCGGAGGGGGAGATTAGACAGATACATGCTCCACATTCCATTGTACTAGACCCACCATCAGTTTGGATTACCCATTCCTTCTCTGGCTTTCTAGTTTTAGCTTCTTCATGAGGCCTTGTGGAGGAAAATTCAACTAAAAAATCATCCACATCTTGAGCTTTGATTGCAAAGTCAATATCATAATCTTCAAGCTCAATAGATCACTTGGACATTATTCCTGATATATCTTCTTTCTGCAATATATTCTTCAAGGTAAAATAAGTATAAACTGTGTAGAGTGTGCTTGAAAATAAGGCCTCATTTTTCTGGTTGTTATTACCAACACCAAGGAAAAAATTTCAATTTTAAGTATATTTTCTCAACTTCCAACAAGCTCTTGCTTATATAATAAACATGGAATGGATAATTATCAACTTATCGTACCAACACTGCACTTACATCATACTCTGATACTGTTAGATACATATAAAGTTATTCCCCGTCTACAGGTTTAAATAATGTTTTAGGTGAAGATTGATGTCGCTTGATTTCAAGGAAATCTTGTTCACAATTTGGGGACCAATTAAATTCTTTGGCATTTCTTAAAACTTAGAAAAACTGAGCATACTTGTCCGATGACCTTGAAATAAACATGTTTAACGCCGTTAATATTCCGGTCAATATTTGAACTTCTTTAATATTCTGACGTTGATCCATAACCAACAAAGTTTTTAATTGGTCAAGGTCAGCTTAAATTCATTTCTCACTTATAAATTACCCAAAAATTTCTCGGATCAGACACCAAAGGTACATTTTCAGGATTTAATTACAAGTTTATGGCTTTCAAGTTTGAAAAACAAAATTGGAGATCGGAGATGTGATCCTCCTCTTTATGAATTTTAACCATCATATCATTGGTATAAAATTCTACATTTTCTAATCTTGTTATCAAATTCCTTATTAACTAGTCACTAATAATTGGCTCCAACATTCTTCAACCCAAAGGGCATTACCTTATAGTAGTGATGAAGTCCAATGTCGGTAATAAAAGTAGTGCAATCTTGATCATTCGGATTCATCTGTATCTTATTATACCCGGAAAAAAGAATCCACGACGGATAACAACTTGTTTTTCGATGTGAATCTACTAGTTGATCTATCCGGGGTGCTGGAAATAGATCATTGGGGAAAAATCTGTTAAGATCTGTAAAATCAATGCACATATGCCATTTTCTATTTTTCATCTTTACAAAGACCGGGTTAGTTGTCTAAAGAAGATACTAGGATTCTTTAATATGACCCACGTTGGTTAACCGAACTATTTCTTGAACTATGGCCTCTGATTTTTCTTTCAAAAAAGCTCTCTTTTTTTGCACCACCGGTCCTGCATCGGATCTAACAGATAGTTTGTGGCTAATTGCACTTGCTGGTAATCCAGTTACATCCTCGTTATACTAAGAAAATAGATGTAGGTTATTAGATAAACGGACAATAACTTTTCTTTTAATTCTAAGGGTAATTTAGATCCGACCCTAACGTTTTTCCCTTCGGCCAAATAATGAACTTCAACTTCCTCAACTGGGATCACAACATTAGAAGCCTCCCTTGGATCATCTATCTCATTTGATATGGTAGAAGACTCCACTAACTACTATTATTTGACAACGTTCACTGCCTCCAACGAATTTGGAGCTAGTGTAGTGACATAACATTTCATTTCCACCCTTTGGCTACTTCGGACGACGCATACCTGACCTCCCACGGTATATTTCAAACATTTGTGAACAGTGGATGCTAGTGCATGCATCTTAGATAGCCAAGACCTACCAAATATAGCATTGTAAGACGTCAGACAATCAACAACTACCAACAAAATCCTTACCAACTTCTTGAATGGTCATTTTCCTAATAAGATCTCTCCTTCAAATTTTCCAATTAGCTCAGCCGAGTTGCCAATAAACCCCACCATGGTTCTATTTAAAATTTCGATGAATGAAGGATTCTTCATTTTCTTGTAGGTTTAAAAAAACAAAATATTTGCCGAACTGCATGTATTAATCAAGATTCGTCGTATTTTATTGCCTTCAATTGATGCTCCCGTTACCATAACATTTTCATGTGGGGCTGCAATTTCTCTTAGGGAATCTTCATCAAACATAATGAAAGGACTAGGGCTTTGATATAGATATGTAGATAGTTTCCCTTCTAATTGAGTGGTTAGATTGCTTGAGGGTGCTGTCACGGTATCTCCTCCAAAAATGGTCAAAGATTTAAAGTAGTTGCACATATCGGACATTGTCATTCTTTTTTAAACTATCACCCAACTTGATTATGATCCAGGTCAGGGTATAAGTATTCTAAATTTACATCAAATTGATCCTTAATTACCATATCATTTTCTTGTTTAGATGCTTCCATACTTTTCCTTTGAACATTTGGTGATGTCACTTGTATTGTACTTGCGCTGGGTTGGGCACGTGTATTAAGTTCCATGTTGCCCTCTTTCTTTTTAACAAAAGCATACAACTTCCCCCTTTCAATCAAGGTTTGCACTTCTTGTTTTAGGATAATGCAATCTTGGTTATCATGGCCCAAATCATTATGGTATCTACAAAAGCGAGTGTTCAGATTTTCTTTAGAAGATTGAATTGGTGTCGTGCTTCGTAAATGCACAGTATTCTTTGTTCTGTCATGAATAGTGTCTATATTTCCACCTAATTCAGCAAACCATGGAAGTTGCACCCATTGACTCTTCATTCGTATAGACTGTTGGCTCTGATTCGACTGGATTTATCTAGGCCATTGCGAACCTTTTCTGGAATCCTTAGGTCGGTAATTGACCATAGTTGGGACTGGATATTGGCTTGTGAGATAGAAATTTGGGAGCAGGTCTATTCTGGAGCGGTACTATAGACTTTTTGGTTTCTTCCACCGTGATTTGCTTTTCGACCTGATTCAATAATCATCCCCATGTAATTTCTTTTTTCCGAGTTACTAAATCAGCCAAATCACCCGACATTAAACATTGCCTTAAACAAACAATAACTACTTGCTAAAAAAAATCAGCAAATTCATTCTTTGTGTTGACAAAGCGGCTGATATAGCCCTTTAAAGACTCAATTGGTTCTTGTGCATAATGAATGATAGTGTCACCGTTCCCTTTAAGCTCTTTACTTCCCACAAACTGCCTAAGGAAAGCAATCTAGAACATATCAAAAAAATTAAGAGATCCATGTGGTAAACTGTTATACCATTTTAATGCACTCCCTTTGAAAGTTTGTGAGAAGGCCCGACATAATAGTTTATAATCATCATCAAAATTCATCATGAATTTTTTTACCTGTTCAATGTGATTATTAGGGTCTTTGCTTCCATCATATTTCTCCATTTTAGAGCTATCAAACCGCCTTGGTAGATGTGAAGAGAGAATCTTTGAAGACAATGGTAATTGCCTTCAATTGTGAATTCAACTAAACATATGATCCTCATCAGAAGTGGTAAAAATACATGGTTCGGACTGGATAGCAAATTTATCACTTAACAAATGATCAATACCATAATATACTGATCCTTTTACTTTCTTTTGATATTTCTTGTTTTTCCTTTTGCCCTTTCTATCCTTTTTCTTAGAATGTTTTTTAGTTAACCTTTATTTCTTCTTCTGGCGACCATGGTCACTACTTGACGAGGAAGAAGAAGTATCTGAGTCAGGTTATGTGGTTGAGTTTTCAACGGAATACGATGTGTTCATCAACTCTTTAGTCTGATATTCCTTTTTCAAACCTATGTGAGCCTCTAGGGACTGGTCATTTTTATCTTGTTTGTGGTTGTTACCAGGATCATCTGTAATAATACATCATGTAGTGAACTATTCTTTTAATTATTTTTCAGCCTACCTTTGGGGCCTCAAATCTTCAATCTTTGCCCTCAGTTGATCAAGTTCTTCTTGTATTAACTATCTTTCTTTGTATTATCGAATGCCATGAGATATAGTAGCATGCTCATTATCACCTCTTATTTCCTCAATTTCAAAAGAGGGGACGGACTTCTTTTATGTCGAGATCCATGCCTCAAATAATTCTGAAGTATGATCCACAAGTATGGTTTTGAATAGAGCTATTCAGGCACCTCTCGCTCCCACTATGGTCGCCAATCTGGTGATGTTAAAATATGATCTAAGGATAGTTGTGGAAGTTATTAGATTTGTGTGGTATTAAATTCTTAGTAATAAGTAGATTGAGAAAAGATCTTATTGTATTTAATATATAGATAAAAAAGTCCAGTCCAATTAATGTTGTTTGTTGAACTATTTATACTCTTCTTGGAGCTATGGGCCATTCAGTTCGGGTTATATATTTGGGTCAATCTCACGAGCCTATGGGCCCATAAGCCAAGGTACTAGGCACCTAGTTGATTCACTAAGCATACTTCTTATTCATTGAATTTAGCTATTTGGTCAGAACTGACGTTCTAAATGAAATCTGACCCATTATACTGCTTAGGTCCTCCAATATAATCCGACCATATCAGGCTTAAAGATGATCTACCTTTTGGATGTATATTTCTCGATTTTGGGTAACATTTAAGAGGATTTGTTATTTTTTATATTTTATGAAATCGGTTTTACTACTCGCGCAATGACAAATAATATCATTGTGAAGGCCACGTGATGATGTAGATGTTTCTTGCACAAGTCTTGGAGAATATAGATGGTAAATTTCAGTCGGTCAACGCTAAAAATAAGAGCTAATTAACTTAGATATATGCAAATTTTACGAGTTTTATATGGATTTTGTATCATTTTGATATGTAATATGGTATACTGGTTTTAATATACGACATCTCTAAGCAATAGATAAGTTGTACTTTATGTTTGATTCTATGTTTTAATTTGATAATGTATTCATAAATATTCTTCTAACCTAATTCTTGCTTATTTTTGTAGGATGAACCCTCTTATGAAGCTCATTATAGTTTTATGTAGAGGTAACACATCGAATACATGATTTACAACTATATGGCCTTCAATACATGATGTAAGACATACTAATGCTATTGATCATAATCTTCATAATTGAAGTCATACGTGAGAGACCTGGGTTCATTTTTCACTTGTTATTCATCATGTACACCTGATACGGTAGAGTGCTTTGGATGCTTCTGAACATCCACAGAGGTCGATCGAGATAGTAGGCTTTGGTGTGCTCCACGCTGGTAATGATACCACGATACCAATCTACTACCTCTAATGGGAACTGATTGCATATAGGGTTGTAAGGTTCGAAACTGGCAAGCAAAATAATACAAACAATACAACAAATAAGGTTTTTATATTTATTTTTTACCATCTACACTTTATAACCTAATCTCAAACCAAAAAATACCAAACTAATTTTTTTATTCAATTTTTATAAACCTAGAAGTCGATAAGTCTATCAACACCCTACAGCCCATTAATTCATGCAACCAACAAAATTTTTAAGAAATAATTAATAAGTCTCACACCAATCATATATTTTATTCATACATTAAACAACTAGTCATTTTATTCAATTTCTAGTAGTAATTTCATATTAAGTCAGGAAGATTATAATTGCATACTAAAAAATTTCATGAATTGATATATTAAGAAACTAATAATTCTCTACTAGTAACTGCAAACCAATCTTCTATGATACCAAATATCTATTTGTAACTGCATACCAAACATTTTCATACTTTCATATATTAAATAATTAATCACGATCATCTTATTTTAAAAAGGTAAAACTTACACCGATTTCCTGAAACAAGTTTAATGTAATCATATAATTTACTTTTCTCTTGGAATCATAATTGGACACACCTACATCCAGTCGATAAATAGTCGACAAGCGCTTTGTGTAACTCCCACGCGTAACCAGATGAACTAAAATAAAATGATCATGTATCCAAGTTTTGAGGAGAGCGATACACTCACCCGTAGTATTCATCACCTGCAAGGAGGCCTGTCCGAGATGATGACATAAATATGTCAACCTGTAGTATTCATCATTCTCTACCCGTAGTACCGCAAGCGTAGCACTTAACCTGCCCGGTCAAGTCTATAGGAAGAAGGCATACTTATAATTTAAGTACATGTTGTTCTTGTCGGCAAATAGATTACACCCGAACATGTGAAGAATATAAGTATGTGCAACGTGATGGACCATCTCGTTAGTGAGAAAAAAGTTGTTGTCGTGTTAGTCCTCATATCTAAACATGCTTCAGAGAAAACTGAAGCCAACTCAATCACTTTTCATAAGTCAATCTCATGTTTAAGATCAGCCTTATTTACATATAGGAGTGCGACAACATCCCAAACATCCTGTATCTTGTCCTGTGTGACTAAAATCATATCTAAATTACCTTAGACCTCCAAACCCAATATCATATGGACACCTTAATGATATTAATCATCTGAGCAAAGGTGAAATGTAAATTGTTTGTTTTCTGATGCTAACGCTCTATGAAAACCTCTGTAATGACGACATGTGCCTACATGTAAGACAACTATTCGATTAGCCTACCGGAATCTATGGAATTCTAACCATTCTCTAATTCTACTCTGATATCCTAGAATAACGGGTGTAGTGGACATACAAATACATCTCACACTCCTATAAATAATAACATGGTTTGTCAATAGTAATAAAAACACCAAAACAGATAATACATATATCAACTTAACAATAATAATAAATCATGAAATTATTTATGTTTTCAAATATATTATACAGTGTGGTATTTAAACATGTTGCAAAAGAATATAAGTAAATAAGCAGGGATAGAGCTCGACAAGACATAGGCGGTTATTGCTAGTGGATAGAGCTTAACGATCTAGAACTAGGTGAAGGTTAAAATGGAGTGGAAGTATCTCCATAGGTTTAAGAGATAAAAGATCATGAGCCAGAGAAATTTTTCTCTCTTTTCTCCTTATATGTTTTGTTCGCGAACCGTCACTGTCATCAGAAACTGAACCTGAACTCTGTCCTGCTCTCATAATTTGAAAAAAAAATAAGAAATATACATAAAAATACTTGAACTACTAACTCTTATTTAAAAATTTGTTTATTATAAACACAAAAAATATGATCAATATAAAAAAAAGAATAAAAAATCAGACCGCATATAATTCAATTGTCGGAACTGTCTGTGCCATAGATATGGAGGACTGATAGCCATCAACGCCCTCGATGTTAAATATCTAACGGGGAGGCTAATATTTGTATCAAAATCCAGGCGCATACAATATCTAACACGCCAAATGTCTAGCACGAGATGGAATTCTTGCACATACATTTAGTGCGGTCGGACGCGTTAGGACAATTCTACACAAAGTGTCTGGTGTGGTAGGTTTGGTTTCCACCCGTTTCCAGCAGAAACCATGTTCTTTGTTTTGTTTTGGACGAAGATCACATGACCCAAATAATATCTTAAATTAATGATAAAATCAAACAAAAATGACAATAATATTTTGAACTTTGTTCGATTTGCAGTGATATGAGAAATAATAACCTCGATAAAATATTAGGTATTCGATATTCGATGCGCAGGCTAGAAGTTCTGATTTACTTGGATTTGTTCAAATATGGTCACTAAATTGCAATTGTTCCTTTGTCTGAGTTTGAAAACTTTCTAAGTCTTCAAGATTACGCTGAAGGCAGATGGGAGGAGCTGGTTATAGGTAAGTACATTATTAGCTACTCCTAAAGTGATTACAAGAATTGTTTGTTTAATAATGAGAAGGATTTTATGGGCTTAGTGGATATCTTTATGTGGAGCGTATAAAAATGTTAGTTTTGTTATACAACAACAACTAGTTGATAAAGGGTTAGGAAAAAAGCGCAAATAGCCTAGCATAAGTTTGGGATAAGCCTCTCATAACCATCTAACTAGTAAAGAGAGTAGTATTGGCTTACGTAATTTTGAAAAAAAACATTTTTCTACTATTGGTTAGGTTGATGCTATCAAAAAGGTTGGTGATTGTTTGATGAATGTGCTACAGGTCTAAGGTTATCCTTATGTCGATATGCCTTAGAGCATGGTTTTACTTTAAAGTATATGCATAATATAATAATTAATATAACTCCTTATTGTGAAAACAAATAGTCAAGTAGATGTAAATGAAGATTTTATGCATCAATTGATTCGAGAACCGACTCTATGATGATAAAGCGGTTTGTTGAACGATATACATACAACCCCGTTTTCTCCAAATGACATAATAAGAATTTGACATCAGATTTGATTGCGGATGAAATTCATGATTTGACTTGGACATATCATTCGGTAACGGCGAAAAGTATACAACCGTATGTGAAATAAAACTACGATTTAGACAACTCTTACCATCTCTTGTGGAATTATTTAGAAAAGGCAATTAGGATATTTTTTTGAGATAGTAATACTTCTTGTAGTTTGCTAAGTGGATACTTCAAACTATTAAGGAGTCGTGATATTACTACCGATTTCCATTTGGAATTAGCTGCTCGAAACGTCTTCAGACGCTGTTTTATAGCATTCGTTTCGTGCATTTAAGGTTTTCATTCATGCCGACCACTATTGTATGTCGAAAAAACTTTTCTAACTGAAACAACATGGAGGTGTATTAGTATCTGCGGTAACAAAGGATGGCAACAACGACTAGTCCCATACTATTTGTAAAACATGCGAGTTATGTATTTTATCTTTGCGATTCGCACTCTAAAGTGTAAAATACGTTCATTTTATTCTCATTTATGCGCTTTACATCTTAATATAAACCATGCTAGATATGTGCACAACTATTGGTTGTTGGCATGCGATTTGTATCCTACATCGTTATGATGCAATTTTATTGCTACACATGAATTTGATTTACTTGATCTTATAAGTCATGCTAGACATTACAAATTTGATTAAATATCCTTACGATTTATATGCATTACAATCGTGTGATTATAATGTTATCGAATGCCATTTGTAGAAATGTAAATACATTCAACTCTTTCTATTTTGCAGGTACTTTCCCTGTTGCTTTTGGTATTGTTGGTAGTGAAGATTTTGACAATTGGTTGTGGTTTATAGAGAGTTTAAAACCTTATTTGTTGGACTGTTAGATAATATTTACTTTAGTCAGCCATTATGATATTATTAATGTTGTTTCTATTGTTTATCCAAAATATTTATCATGCATACTGTATTTTTCATCTCATTCAAAACTTGACGAGTGCTCTGGAATATACTAAGTGAGAGTATAAAAAAATCGATGCTATGTTAATTCAACTAATGTGCTTATACTCCCACGGTAAATCTTTTTAATAATAAACTTTCACAAATTTTAAGTCAATGTGGTAGTAGAATTTAAAAATTATTGACAATTTACCTCCCGATAAGTATGCTCAGGCATTCGATAAAGGGAAACGATATGGTGAAATAGCCTCAAGTACGATCGAATCATTTAATGCACAAATAAAAAAATTATGCATTCTACTGATTGTCGAATTGGTGGACAAGATAAGAGTCTTGCTTCTGACTCAAATTTCATAACTTTATTCGGAGGGGATGAGTTGGAACACTACTTTATACCCCGAGTATAAGAAGACTGTCGAAAGTAGTCGAACGTGGTTAGACGTAAGTCTTCCGCAACTTTTTTTTATGTTTTTTCAGACCATGTTATGGTTGTTAGCATGCTTGACTTCAAATGTTCTTGTGGTGCATGAAAACAAGAATGTTTGCCATGTCGGTAAACATTAACGGCAATAACATTGGTTAACGGAGATCCTATGACTACAATAGAGTCATTATTCACGGTTACAAATAACAGACCGACTTCTTCTTTAAGCATACCAGCTATAATCGATTTCGGTGAAAAGATCATCCTTTAATGATTCATCTGAGCCAGAAATTCTACCTTCCAATATGAAAAGATGAGTTGGCCGACCTAATAAGAAACGAATTTTATCTAGAGAAGAAATAACAACCAGCCAGTTGTGGTGCAACCATTTTTTGAAAGTGGGACATAACATGAGGACCTGTGAGGTTTTATATTGATTTGTGATAGATGTTAAATGTAGTATGCGAACATGCAATTTTAGTGGTACACTCGTTTTTGCAATTGGTTACTAAATGCCAAAACAGTACGTTTTGTATCAAAAACTATTGTTTTATACTTTGCGATATATATATTCTTCGTATCATGCCATTCATGTGACTTTAAAATATGCCTACTCATTAAGAGACCATTATGCTATTAGTTAAGTTTTAAATTATTGCGATTGTAGTTGATTAAAATATCAATGCGTTTTACTTTATAAATTTTCATCATTCGTTGTACTTAATAAACTTTATTTACGATTTACAGTATATATCATCTTGCAATTCATTCACCAATCAGATTTTATTATGCACTATATAGTACATATCAATTTTCAATTTTTATCCAACTTTGTTATATGGTTTACATTATGTATCGGATTGCATTTCATTCAACTATATAACTATTCAAATACATTATCAGCAACTAGCTTTCTTATAGTTTTATGGTTCAAATTGTAGTGAATGTAATACCACTGCGATTGCTTTGTGTTACTTGAAAAATTGACCACCCACTATGCAAGTAAACCATGGCTAACATCACAAATTTTTAATATTAGATAAGTTCATACACAACCCTATTACTTCCTATGAACTCAATCCTCACAAAAATACAACATATTTGAAGGAGGTATGTTTATTCTAAAAAACAAAAAACAACACATAGATTACCATCATCATCAATCATCATAAGACTCTTCCGAGTTCGTCTCCTCTACCTTCTCTCCATCCTCGCCCATCTATATTTCATCGTCTACTTCTTTGTCTTCTTCATCCTCAGAGTTCAGTACTTCGTTAAACTCCTCTTGCGTTTGGAAAGGCTGTTCAGGTCAGAGTCATACCCAGAAAATGACCATGAATCACCAGAGTTGTACTCTTCATCGAAAGAGAATGAAAAGATATAGCCATCTTTTGAATTGATTAGAGGAGTACTCCGACGTTGTGGTGCGTTTGTAGTATGAAAAACATTTAGAATCATCAGAAAACCCCTCATAAAGGATGAGTAGCCAAAAGATTCTCAAGATAAATGGGCAATGGTTCTAAAAGATGAAGAGTTTAGTTTGTATTTTTTGTTTTTATGAGTAAATAAACATAACTCTCTACTCTTATTTATAGTCACAAATCAAACTCAAGTGTACATAAAATCTATCTCAATAAAATTAAACAATAAACGTGTATTTAATGCTTTTGAAATGATTAAATAATCTACCTTAGTCGTGTCAAGCATAAATTAGCAAATAAAAAACAACAAGAACTTTAGTTAATGACGTGATAAGATATGTAGTTGTCATTTTCACACATACGTTACGCTTTAGACATCTTCTACCGTCTCTTGTGGAATTATTTAGAGAAGGCAATGAGGGGATTTGTTAGAGATAGTAATACTTATTGTAGTTTGCTAAATGGATACTTCAAACGATTAAAGAGTCGTGATATTACTACCGACTTCCATTTGTAATTAGCTGCTCGAAACGTCTTCAGGCGCTGTTTTATAGCATTCGTTTCATGTCTTTAAGGTTTTCATTCATGCCGACCACTGTTGTATGTCGAAAGAACATTTCTAACCGAAAAACATAGAGGTGTATTGATATTTGCGGTTGCAAAGGATGGAAAAAACGATTAATCCCACGCTATTTGTAAAACATGCGAGTTATGTATTTTATCTTTGCGATTCACACTCTAAAGTGTAAAATATGTTCTTTTCATTCTCATTTATACGCTTTACATATTAATATAAAACATGCTAGATTTGTGCACAACTATTGGTTGTTGGCACGCGATTTGCATCTTACATCGTTATGATGCGATTTTATTGCTACACATGAATGTGATTTACTTGATCTTATAAGCCATGCTAGACATTTCAAATTTGATTAAATATCCTTACGATTTATATGCACTACAATCGTGCGATTATAATGTTATCGAATGCCATTGGCAGAAATTTAAATACATTCAAATCTTTCTATTTTGCAGGTATTATCTCTGTCGCTTTTGGTATTGTTGGTACTAAAGATTCTGACAAACAATTGGTTGTGGTTTATGGAGAGTTTAAAACCTCATTTGTTGGACCGTCACGTAATATTTACCTTAGACAGCCATTATGATATTATTAATGTTGTTTTTATTGTTTATCCAAAATGGTTATCATGCGTATTGTATTTTTCATCCCATTCAGAACATGAGGAGTCCTCTGGAACATACTAACTGAGAGTATAAAAAACCGATGCTATGTTGGTTCAAGCAATGTGCGTATACTCCCACGGTAGACCTTTTTAATGATAGACTTTCACAAATTTTAAGTTAATGTGGTAGTAGAATTAAAAAAATTATTGACAATTTACCTCTCGATAAGTATGCTCAATTCTTCGTTAAAGGGAAAAGATATGGTGCAATATCCTCAAGTACGGTCAAAACACTTAAGGAATAAATAAAAACTATGCAGTCTATCGATTGTCGAATTGGTGGACAAGATAAGAGTCTTGCTTCTGACTCAAATTTCACAACTTTATTCGGAGGAGATGAGTTGGAGCACTAATTTATGCCCCGAGTATTCGAAGAAGGTTAAGCATAATATCGAAAGTAGTCGAACGTGGTTAGACGTAAGTCTTCTGCAACTTTTTTTTAGGTTTTTTTAGACCATGTTATGGTTGTTAACATGCTTGATTTCAAGTGTTCTTGTGGTGCATGGAAACAAGAATGTTTCCCATGTCCGCAAACATTAACGGTAATAACATCAGTTAACGGAGATCATATGACTGTGACAGAGTCATTATTTATGGTTACAAATTACAGTGCGACTTATTGTTTAAACATACCAGCTATAATTGATTTTGGTGAAGGATCATCCTCTAATGACTCGTCTGAACCAGAAATGCCGCCTCCCAATATGAAAAGATGAGTTGGACGACCTAATGAGAAATGAATTTAATCTAGAGAAAAAATAACAACCAGGAAATTGCGGTGCGGCCATTGTTTGAAAGCAGGACATAACATGAGGACCTGTGAGGTTCCATATTGATTTGTGATTGATGTTAAATGTAATATGCGAACATGCAATTTTAGTGGTACACCCGTTTTTGCGATTGGTTACAAAATGCCAAAGCAGTGCGATTTGTATCGAAAACTATTGTTTTATAGTTTCTGATATATATTCTTCGTATCATGCAATTTGCTTGACTTTAAAATATGTCCAATCATTTAGAGACCGTTATGCTATTACTTAAGTTTCAAATCATTGCAATTGTAGTTAATTAAAATATCAATCCGTTTTACTTTATAAATTTTTATCATTCGTTGTACTTAATAAACTTTCTTTACGATTTATAGTATATATCATCTTGCAATTCATTCACCTATCAGATTTTATTATGCACTATACAGTATATATCAATTTTCAATTTTATCCAACTTTGTTATATGGTTTACATTATGTATCGGATTGCATTTCATTCAACTATCCAACTATTCATATACATTATCACCAACTAGCTTTCTTATAGTTTTATGGTTCACATTGTAGTGAATGTAATACCACTGTGATTGCTTTGTGTTACTTGGAAAATTAACCACCCACTATGCAAGTAAACCATGGCTAACATCATAAATGTTTAATATTAGATAACTGCATACACAACCCTATAACTGCCTATGAACTCAATCCTCACAAAAATATAACATATTTGAGGGAGGTACGTTTAAATCCAAAATACAAAAAACAACACATCGATTACCATCATCATCAATCATCATAAAACTCTTCTGATTCAGTCTCTACTACCTTCTCTCCATCATCTCCCATCTACATTTCATCATCTACTTCTCCGTCTTCTTCATCCTTAATGTCTAGTACTTCGTCAAACTCCTCATCATCCCACGTGTCTCTTTACCTCTTGCGTTTGGGAAGGTCATTCGGGTCAGAGTCATATCTAGAAAATTACCATGAATATCCGGAGTCGTACTCTTCCTTGAAAGAGAACAAAAAGATGGAGCCATCTTTCAAATTGATTAGAGGAGTAGAGGAGTACTCCGACGTTGTGGTGCGTTTGTAGTATGAAAAACATTTAGAATCATCAGAAAACCCTTCGTGGAGGATGAGCAGCCAAAAGAGTCTGGAGATAAATGGGCAATGGTTCTAAAAGATGAAGAGTTTAGTTTGTGTTTTTTGTTTTATGAGTAAATTAACTCCCTACTCTTATTTATAGTCACAAATCAAACTCAAGTGTACATAAAATCTATCTCAATAAAATTAAACAATAAACGTGTATATAATGTTTTTGAAATGATTAAATAATCCAACTTAGTCGTGTCAAACAATAAATTAACCAATAAAAAACAACCACAAGTTTAATTAATGACGTGATAAGATAGCTAGTTGTCATTTCACACATTAATTACGTTGCACTTTAGTTGATAGTCCAGTTACCAAGGTCTTCTTGTACCACTGTATAATATTTGTAATTTCTAAGTAGCGTAGTTATGTTAAACTGGTTGTGTCATTTACACTTATCGCGCGATTTACTTGCAGATATATAAACACGCGAGATTATGAGATAACCAATTCATACTAGATTTGTTATACATTTGCGATGTGTGAGTACAATAGGACATGCTAAACTGGATATGCAGTTGCAATTTATTAGTAATATACGTCATGCTAGATTGGTTTTATCATCAAGATTTGTAGCGTCATTTACGTACAAATATGAAACCATGATAGATTTGTTTTACAGTTGTGATTTATAAATGCAAAAATGGACATGCTAGATTGAATATGTATTTTTTATTTATTCTTAATATAGGTCATGCTATATTGGTTTTCACTTGCGATTTGTGGGTAAAACATGCCATGCTAGATTATTTTTGTCATTTACATTTACATTGCGATTTACTTGGTAATCGGTAATCATGCGAGGTTGGTTACATATCTTAACTAACATACTATAGATCTATATCGCATATGCGCTTTATATCATATATTCGAATTGTGATTTCCATGTTTTGCAATATACAAAATTGCATTATTGGTACAACAGCTACAAGTTACTTACAAAATGATTCAACGGAGTATTAAACACCACAAAACAATTACACACATCAAGGTAGCTACGATTGTCGGTTTGTTCTTGAATCATTTAAGAAATGATAAAACATTTAAGCTATGGTTTTTGCAGGCATATCACCGTTGCAGACAAAACCTTTCTGGATGATGTCTTTCACGTACTCGCAAACAAAAAACCGCTCTCTTTGTTTATAAAAACTCCGCATACCGATAAATTTGTTATTTGTCGGTCCGCTTTTTTGAGCTTCGGAACTCAAAAAGTATTTATGCATTAACCTAAAATCATTCTCAGCACCATTAGAAAACCGACTAATGAAGACTCTAGCTGTATTCAGAGGCACCTCATCCATCCCGTGTTTCAGCCCGAATATGGCCTTCACATCTGTTGTAGTTAGCTTCACCAGTTTAGCGCCTATTTTGAAATATTTTGAAATATTTGTCCTTGACCGAGTACGTATTCACAATTTATTCGGTAAGTTGATAAAAAAATTGTCCTTAACTCTTCGTTCCGAGGTCGAACGCTGCTTTTAAAAAGGTATATAAATGAGTGTCCCTAGCCGCTTCTATGTGTTCGGCAGTAACAATATTTCTTCTGAGTAGGTTTATGATGCTGACTAACCCTGACCTATAGAAAATACCTTTATCAGCCATATTGCCCACATTGCGTTTTACACACAAAGACCAGTCACACATACAATTGCTTTGATAAATACTTGAGATTATTATACACAACTCATATTGTGATTGGTGATGCTATACACATACAAACCCATCCCCAACTTTAACTGTGTGATAGCTTAACCTTATGTACAGAATGTGATACACGTTAAACATCATACGAATAGAATACGATGATCCTTTCCCAAATCAGAGTTACATAACATCAACCTAAAACCTATATTAACCACGAAACAGTTATAACAAACATAGAATTATGACCAACCACATCCACAAAACAACCACGAAATGTAAAATCAAACCAAAACCAAAAACGATGTCTAACGAATGATATACCTACTAACCTATATGATGTACGGGAAGGCTTTTACAAAAATCTATTTAAATATTTTAGTTTTATTTATTATATTTTTATATTTTAAGGATTTATTTAAGATAGCAAATTAAATATGATTACATTCAGATTTAATAGGATATTATTTTATTATGTTTATTTTTGTTTCTATATTTTGTATTAGGGATTTGGGTGATTCCTATTTAAGACGCCTCAAACCCTACTTTTGTTTTTAGACTTTAATGAATAAAAATTGAGAATTTTATGTAGGTCTCTTATACTCTAACTTAGGGTTAGGGTTTATATATACTTATTTCGTTATCTTTTCTTGTGTTTGCCGTCGTCTGTTCTATCTCGTAGCTTGGCGCTACCATATTGGTATCAAAGCGACAGAGCTCCTATGGCGTGGGTAACGAAGGTATGCCTCAAAGAGATCCTTACGGGGGAATTCCACTCTTCCGTTCGCCGAATCGGTCGACCGTGATGAATTCGATCAGTTCCAATCGCAGATAGATGAATGGATGAATTCGCTGCGATATCAAATGAAGAAAGTGATAGAAGATATTGAAATGTTGACCACCGCCGGATTTGAAACTCCAACCATAAATTCAAAAGCGGAAGTCTTTTTCACAGGATCCAACCACAACCACAACTACAATTTGGAAAAACCAAAGGGGAATGAGATCCATCAAGTAGCTGTTGGTGACATGGATGGTTCACCGATACTCGACCATCCACTATTTGATGAGTATGAGGCTGACTACTAGGATAAAATTTCTGATGTAACTTGGTCGAAATTGGGAGATCCAATTTATGATGTCTACAACGATGAGGGTGAAGATGATTGGGTAACACCGACAATAGTCTCTCATTATTTTACTAAGGTAAATAATGATAATTCTTCGTTTGTATCAATAAAATTTTAGTGGATAAAAGCAAAATTAAAAAGGGCACGGATAAACCAAGACCCCACTTCTTTATAGTGAGACCCCAATTCCATATTTTTCCATTGAATGTTAAATTACTAAACTACCCCTAGATATAAAAACCTTAATTTTTCCACCCACCTCTTTTCTCCTCTCTCTACTAATTTTCTCTCTAATATTCAAGAAAAATTCAAGAACCAATAAACCCAAAAACCAAAAAGCATTTAAAATCAACATAAACTCATAAACTCATTAACCCATAAACCCAAAAATCAGAAAAGCATCTCAAAATCTAGTTCATATGAATGGGTTGGGGAGTCTGTAATGGAGGCTCTGTTAAATGTTGACTTAGTGAAGGTGCGTGATGGTAAAAACATTAGGCAGCACATAGCATCGGCATGTGACGAAAGTGAAGATGAGATAGTCCACAAAGATAAAAGTAAAAATCTGAGTTCAAATGATGAACATGTTGCCATTTCAAGAAACTCTCATGCGAATGACTGTAACACAATGGCAAACAAATCAGAAACTGCAACAGACAGGAGGTTATATTGGGACTTAAATGTTTCAGCTTGAACCATTAGTGTGATAATTCTCATCTGGAGAATTTAGATGATGTGACTTCTAGGAAGAAAAATGTTTCGAACGGTTTCTTTGACAATGACAGAAAACTTGAAGAATGTGTTTTGGACCAACCAGGTTATAATGAAGAGGGCCCTTGCTTTCTGCCAATGGAAATGATCATCAAGGGTCAAGTAAGGTTATAGGGGTAGATACATGCCCTAATTATTCTGACTTCTCGGATAAAGATGTCTCATCGAATGGTGTTAATACCAACCAGAGAACTAAAGAAATATGGTTGCAACTGTTGCTTAAAATTTTGGAAGATGTCGAGTTCAACTTGGGACAAAAAGTCGAAGGACTAGTTCACATGTTTTATGTGCAGTGCATTAAGCATAAGGTCGAGAAAATATTTTAACTTTTAGATGATATGCCAGAATTAATTCAAGGGGACTCAACTCGATTAATTCAGATATTTACGAATTTAATCAACAACTCTTTCGAGTTCTGTGGATGGTGTGAACATTTGCATACTTTCAATGAGGTATTGGAGATGTTTATTATGGTGCTTTATGAACGTATTGTGCAGAAATGGATCTGCAAACATGTTTGGGTTGCTACTCTTGTCATTACAATGTATGCAAAGTGCAGGGAATTAAAGAAAGAAAAAGAATTGTTTTGGCCAGTCGAAGAAAAGGATGACGAAAATGTGAGACTAAACAGCGTGACTCTCTTAAGTGTGTTTTCAAATTTTGCAACATTGGCCTCCTTCAAAGTCGGTACAGTTATTTTCTATAGAATTCATGTTAAAGATAATTTGGCCTACTCCCCTTCTGTTCATGTATTTGCTATTGTTACAGTCAGCTTAGTTTTTCTTTATTTGGACAAGAAAAAAGTGTCAGGTGAAGTAAATTCTCATCTAGTGAAATATGGAGCTAAAGTTCGTGACTATAGTGTAGTGAGCTCAGATATCGTGCTTCTTGCTTCAGATAACCTACAATTTTCAAGTGCAATTGAGGAAGCTGGTAATAAAACGAATAGTCATGATTTCATATGGATGGACCCTAGTCCATGCTGTTATGCTTTGTATTCAAAATCGGATTCCAGCAAAGTTCTCTTGCAGCAGCTGCCTTTGACCCTTTCCAAAGCGTTAAAAAACTCAATCAATTTTGATGGGTTAAATACGGCACATCTTCGGGATGCTGCAACTTTTGTTCAATATATTATTTGGTTAGATAACCTGATGCAGAACATTTATGGTTGATACAGAGTAAACGCAGAGAAGCCAATATAGATAACCCTAATTTTCTTTATCAAAATTCAAATCCATTACATTGTAAACAAAGTCTGTTTAAATAAGAGTTCGAGTAAAAACCCTAATACGAAAATACCAAAAATGCTCTAAAGTAATAAAAATTTGAAATAAAATAGTAAACGACTCTGAATGCCCAAAAATGCCATATGTCACGAGCGAAGCTGGTGATTTGTAATCGTGGCGTCGTTCCCTTCGAAATAAGATGCTGTGGGTCAAAGTCGGACACCGGGAGCTCCGAAACTGTCAATTCGCTGCATTCTTCGGGTGATCGCCTGTCTTCATAAATTCTAACACTAATCTATCTGCATCATCCCCTGGAGTAGAGAAGATTCACCCTCGAATCAGAACCAATCTCCTCGTCAGAAGAGTCACCTTCATAAGGAATTAGATGCTTAATATTAAAAACATCAGACGTACGTACATGGCTAGGCAAGCGCAGCCGATAAGCATTCGGGTTGATCCTCTCCACAATCTCCACAGGGCCAATATTTTGGGCGGCCAGTTTGTTGTACTCACCGGCAGGGTACCGAGCTTTGGTTAGAACTGCCCACACATAGTCACCAACTTTGAAATGTACAGGACGACGATGATGATCCACCTGAGACTTATACTTGGCGGTGCTCAAGACAAGCTGATTGTATGTCTTCTGGTGGGTTTGGCGAATCTGTGAGACAAGCTCCTCAACAGTTCTGGGAACACGAATTTTACTGGACAGGGTGAGCAAGTCGATAGGACCCTGGGTCACAACACCATACATCACCTGGAAAGGAAACACATCTGCAAACTCCTGCAAAAGAGACTGAACTATAGGGCTAGCAACAGGAAACACATCTGCAAACTCCTGCAAAAGAGACTGAACTGTAGGGCTAGCAACAGGAAACACATCTGCAAACTCTTGCAAAAGAGATTGAACTGCAGGGCTAGCAACAGGAAACACATCTGCAAACTCCTGCAAAAGAGAATGAACTACAGGGCTAGCAACAGGAAACACATCTGCAAACTCCTGCAAAAGAGACTGAACTGCAGGGCTAGCAACAGGAAACACATCTGGAAACTCCTGCAAAAGAGATTACACTATAGGGCTAGTAACAGGAAACACACCTGCAAACTCCTGCAAAAGAGACTGAACTGCAGGGCTAGCAACAGGAAACACATCTGCAAACTCTTGCAAAAGAGATTGAACTGCAGGGCTAGCAACAGGAAACACATCTGCAAACTCCTGCAAAAGAGAATGAACTACAGGGCTAGCAACAGGAAACACATCTGCAAACTCCTGCAAAAGAGACTGAACTGCAGGGCTAGCAACAGGAAACACATCTGGAAACTCCTGCAAAAGAGATTACACTATAGGGCTAGTAACAGGAAACACACCTGCAAACTCCTGCAAAAGAGACTGAACTGCAGGGCTAGCAACAGGAAACACATCTGCAAACAAATCAGTCACAACGGGATCACAAAACAACAAGAAGACCACACCAGCTTCTTCAATGGCCGTCTGAAAAGGAGCATGGGATAGCAAGGTCATTGTGGAAGGACCAGAGCCAATGTTGAGGGACCGAGGCTTTGGCGGTACTAGAACAATCTTCTTACCCCGAAAAAAGAATGTATAAGTATTCGCACGACCATCATGCACAACAGACAAATCATACTGCCAAGGGCGGCCAAGCAATAAGTGACAAGCGTCCATAGGCACTACATCACAAAACACCTCATCCCGGTATGTCTACCCTACAGAAAATAATACAAGCACACGTTGAGACACAGTGATATCAGTACTTTTAATCAACCAGGCCAGCTTGTATGGTTTGGGGTGCGACTCTGATTTCAGCCTGAGCTTCGAAACCGTTGTCTCGGAAATTATATTCTCACAGCTACCAACATCAATAATGAAGGTGCACACCTGACCGCCAATCGTACAAGTGGACTGAAACACATTATTCCACAGCCAGTCACTCTGATCAGGAACACGAGGTGAAAGAAAAGTGCGTCGTACCATCAGAACTGCACCAACATCACCAGTCACAACATCCTCCGCGACCTCAGTCACATCATCATCATATGTATCAAACATCGGGAGACCATCAGGAACAATGGGGGCCGCTTCAAACGCCTTGTGAGAGAAAAGACCCCTAGCACCCGCAGCATTCGAACATTGTACCTAACGATGCCCTAACTCACCACAACCAAATCAACGTAACTTACCAGCAGAACGTCTGGTCACACCAATGGGAACAATGGGAACGGTTGGACGTGGAACTGGTGTGGGCGCTGAGGTCCCTGTAAGAGCATCAGTTCGTATGCCAATCTGGGTCCGTCGAGCCAACAATGGGAACGGTTGGACGTGGAGCTGGTGTGGGTGCTGAGGTCCCTGTAGGAGCATCAGTTCGTATGCCACTCTGGGTCCGTCGAGCCAACTGTTTTTCTGCCTCGAGGGCACGCCGATGTGCTTCAG
This sequence comes from Limnanthes douglasii subsp. nivea, assembly GCA_036936605.1. Lineage (NCBI taxonomy): Eukaryota > Viridiplantae > Streptophyta > Magnoliopsida > Brassicales > Limnanthaceae > Limnanthes > Limnanthes douglasii. Next base: position 104,167,907 of record JAUPFV010000002.1, on the reverse strand, counting down.
AAACAGACAACGGGTCGAACATGTTCAACACATCCTAAAGTTGAGGGCGCAACCCACCAATATAGCGGGATACCCGCTGATGTGATGACTCGTTCACATCCGTACGAGCAAGCAACTGATAGATTTCCTCCGTATACTCGTCCACAGAGTGTGGCCCCTAACGAAGATTCTGGAAACGCTGAAATAGTTCTCGCTCAAAATTGTAAGGTAAGAATGCCTTGCGGATTTTCTTCTTAAACTTCTCCCAACTACGTACTTTTTCCTTGCTTTCACGCGCACAGATCGTTTTCACCTGCTGCCACCAAGCTTGTGCCCTGTCGCGCAGGTGGATGGTAACCAAAGCTACCCGTCTCTCCTCAGGAACTTCCTTGAAGTCCAGCACCTCCTCAACCTGGGATATCCAATCAACAAACTCCTCCGCCCAAAGACCACCATTAAAGTTAGGAATGTTGACCTTAAATCCAAGCTCCCAGCGGCGGTCCTGATAAGCATGCCGTTCTGGCCTTTCTCCAAAAGGGTTATCGGGACCTTCAGCCTCCACACCGGGTTGTCTAGCAGTATGGTCAGCCATCTGACGGGCAAGATACTCGACCTGACGGCGCAGGTCAGCATTCTCGCGATCTCCGAAATCACTTGCATCTCTTTCCACAGCAACGCCGCTGCGACCTCTAGGTCTTCCTCGCACCATCTCGCAGGACAACCTGGCTCTAATACCAATATGAAACAGAGTAAACGCAGAGAAGCCAATATAGGGGAAACCCTAATTTTCTTTATCAAAATTCAACTCTATTACATTGTAAACAAAGTCTGTTTAATTAAGAGTTCGAATAAAAACCCTAATACGAAAATACCAAAAATGCCCTAAAGTAATAAAATTTCGAAATAAAATAGTTAACGACTTCAAATGCCAAAAAAATGTCATATGTAAAGAGTGAATCTGGTGATTTGTAATTGTGGCGTCGTTCCCTTCGAAATAAGGTGTTGTGGGTCAAAATCGGACACCGGGAGCTCCGAAACTGTCAATTCGCTGCATTTTTCGGGTGATCGCCTGTCTTCATAAATTCTAACGCTAATCTATCTGCATCAATTGTCCAACTAGGTACTTTTTGGAGGCGAGGGAGCTAGCCGAAATGGTTTCAAAGTTAAATCTAAAGTTTTTAACTCTTCATGACTATCTCTTAGAAAATTTTAATATTTTCAGGCTTGAGTCAACTTATGAGATTCATGAAGATATTGGGGGAGCTCTACCTCATCTGTTTGGTCATATTAATAATGAAAGAGAAGCTTCTTCTCGGAGTTGGTCAAGCATGGTTGTGCCTACTAGTGAATTTAAATTTACGGATATCATTGAAAAAGTTACAGAAGATATTTTCAGGGTTGGTTAAGAAACTTCAAGTACTACAACAATTTACCAGTTGTATTGGGATTTCGCTAAAGATTAGGGCTTGCTCCAAATAAATTCTATGAATCTTTGGTTAGGGAACGATCTGATTCTTCATTGGAAATACATCTACTATATTTCCAAGGTTTTAAACCTTATTCTGGGATTGTCATGGTTACAAACAATCCTCTTGTCAAGTTTCGAGCGTGTTGCTTATAGCGTCACCGACCTATTTTTGGAATCCCTTGAAGTAATCCAAAGAGTTCTATGGAATTTGTTTAGGTTGGAGAATTAGCATCTGAATAATGTAGGAAAGTTTAGAGCAGTGAAGCGAAGCTTAGGTGGCTCTGCCCTGGTTCAAGTCAGTGAAATTTCTAAGTTAGAACCAGCAGTCCAGATTATTACTAGTGCACTTGGTTTGGCTCTAAAGTATTTATTATCTTCGGCAAGGTCTCCACAGACTATTGTACCTCACCAAAAGATTTTTTGGACAATTGATGCTTGGACTTCAGTGGATGAAGTGAACATAAAGCTTTCTGGTTCAGTTCTTCCGATGTGGTATTGGTGGTATTCATCTTGGTGGCTTGACTTGGTGGTGTCTTCCTTGTATTCCTATGATATTCAACTACCTATGATCATTCAGCCAGTGAAGATATCTACTGTTGTTCAGATGTTGCAAAGCTCAGTTACTGTGAGTGGAAAGATTTTTATTAAAAAATACTCTGTAGGGAAACTCTGTTCCTCGAGACTAGACATTATAATACTATTAAATGGTGAAGTAGACATGCAAGAAATTGAACAAAATAAGGCTACACATCTTGATGTGACAATGAGCGATCCTGCTCACGCGATAGAGGAGTCCATGGTTTCAACAATCCAAGACTATGAACTAGCAGACCCATTGATGAAGCAGTAAAAATAATGCATCAAAAGAACTTGAAGCCACTTCACATAACTTTTGCTACAATCGTTATGGCTTACACTACTATTTTCCAACTTGATCTAGCTGAGACTTTACTAGATCAAATTTCTCAATCCACGGATCTGCATCCTTTTAATTATCTCTTTGTTGCATGCAACACCATGGATCAACCAGAACGTGTTGTTCGGCTTTTGGAACAAATAAGACAATTGAAAATTGAGCCATATGAGCTCCTGTCACAGAGGTCTTTGAGTGCAGTTCTAGTTTATGGAATTTTTCTTTGTCTCTATTTGGGATTCAACAAAAATGACGGAAGCCCCTTTGTTCCTATTGGTTTGTATACAAGGATGATGACATTAAGTTTTTTTATACAAACTGATAGGTCTCTAACCTCTCAGCCGAGTTTGATTAAAGGGACTTAACCAATGCATTTGTTTACTGGAATTGGTCTTGCATGCACTTTGCTACAAAGTTTGAAACCGAGAAGGAAGGTGAATTCGAGGGTGAATTCTTTCCAACCGGGAGAGGATGCTGTAGGGGAAGGTCTTTACAAAAATCTATTTAAATATTTTAGTTTTATTTATTTTATTTTTATATTTTAAGGATTTATTTAAGATAGCAAATTAAATCTGATTACATTGAGATTTAATATGATATTATTTTATTATGTTTATTTTTGTTTCCATAATTTGTATTAAGGATTTGGGCCATTCCTATTCAAGGCGCCTCAAACCCTACTTTTGTTTTTAGTCTTTGATGAATAAAAATTGAGAATTTTCTCTTAGTCTATTATACTCTAACTTAGGGTTAGGGTTTATATATTCTTATTTCGTATTCTTTCTCTTGTGTTTGTCGTCGTCTGTTCTATCTCGTAGCTTGGCACTACCACTATACATGTACTAACCAACCAAACACTGTAATAAACAATATAATCACTTTAAACGCAGAACTACATAATCAAGTGAAATATTAAACAACTCGATTACACTGACTTTGGTTTTTAAATTCGAAAAACAAGTACACGTACTTGTACTTGTATATCGACCTCTGCACAACGACTCCGACTTCAAATGGGTTTTAACATTAGAGGTTAATCGCTTGAGAAGCTCTCAGCACTTCACCAAGATGGTTACGGTGGTTGGGTGTTTCACCGGGATTAAATTATGGTTTGGTTGGATGAACGGCTTGAGAAGCTCTGAGCACTTCACCAAGATTGGTTACGGTGGTTGGGTGTTTCACCGGGATTAAATTATGGTTTGGTTGGACGAACGAGTAATGGAGTTTTCGCAAATTAGTTTATGAGTAGTGAATAGTCTAACTTAGATGAAAAATAAATAAATTTCAACCTGAGCTTATTCTTGCAGTTTGATTTTTGTCCATTAATTAAGCTTATGTACCTTTTTATACCATATGTTTCTTTTATAATAAATGGTAATGGGATAATTGAGATTGTATTTATGATTAATTTTGTATCTCTTATTTAAATCCTAAATATAAGTTTAAAATTTTGAAGTTTTACTTAATTGATTCACTTTCGTTAGACCCATATGTAACAGATTTAATGTCTCTTCTTCTTCAACCTAGTTATCTTTAATAATCTCTCACATTTGATTTTAATTCTAGATTGTTGATGAATTTGATATTTGATTTTAAAATTTTCTTTAAGTATTTCGATTTTGTTATAATATCATAAATAAAATTATATTTATGAGATATACATATTACGGTTCATCAACTTCTTGATGTCTTTTTATTGGTTTATCTTTTGTATCTATGTTTTATAGCGGTCAATATAAAAGTAATAATATATTTTTATCTATGCACATTACATTGCTTAAAACAAGTTTAATCGTATAGCTCAACAAATCTGAAAATTTAGCTTAAAATAAATTTCTAATTCAGTTAGGTATCTCACACAAACGTTTCCTGATTTTCATACACTTAACGACACAATCACCATGAAAGATATGAGAGCAGCCTCTGAGTCGATCTCGATATTTTTGGCACAAATTGAACAATTTTCTAAACGCAAAACTTGAACTGGGTTTTAAGTATTTTTCAATTGAACATTTGCTGCTGGTCTAGCTGTCATACGAATTATATTTGTGTCTTCAAAAAACTGAATCAGTTTAGGATTTCAAAAAAATTCATAACGGATCGGATAATCAATAACCATTTCCATACGATAAACTTTACGACATTTATACATCTCTATCATTCTAGTTAAGTTATTTTCTCAACCATAAAATCTTGATTTTCAATTTCAGTGAAAATTGTACTTTGGAACATTTTCTAAATTGCAGCTTTATAATTTGTGTCATCCATTAATATGTATGAATTCTAATTTCATGTGTTACTATGAGTGTCTCTGCGTATTCTCTAATTGTTCTTTGAATAAATCACCGAAAATAGTTTTTTTTTTCATCTTCCATTTGTATTTTATCCCGATAATAAATATTACATACCTATCACGAAATTGAAGGTGAACAAAGACCACAGTAGGCTTGAATCTTCAAAAAATTAAAACTTAGCCATCTAATTTTCAGACAATTTACTTCTGATATTACATTTTTATGCGGTCCTATTTATAACACACACAATTCTGTGTTTGCTATTAGAAACTACTGTAGAACAGGATATCTGTTTAAAACTAGAATTGAAATTAAAGTTAGGGATAGATTTTGTACAATGCTTACAGTAAAAATCCAGTTGAATATAAAAGTATATATTAATTAGCTAGCTTAAATTAGAGGACCAAGATTGAAACAGACGTAAAACTAAAGAGCCAAAAATCAGCCACTATTGTCTCTCCCAGTGTCAGTTCCCCAAATTTATGTCAACAGATAGTCAAAGAAGAATGTTGGTTTAAAATCAAAGGAAGTCAAAGAATTTAAACGACTGTGTATAGGCACAAAGGGGCCCACTTAAAGAGTAGGGATAATTTCGTGATTTTAAAAGAACTTGCGGTTACTATGGTAGTGGTAGGTAAAATAAGGACCCGAGTCGTTTCCTTTTTGTTTCTAAAGAGAGAGAAAAATCAAATGGAGTGTTTATCACTACCGAATGTTGAAATCATGCTACAAGAACAGAATCAACAGACCGGGTCACCAATCGCCGTCGACTCGGAGCTAACCGGCGGTGGAGGCGGAGAAATGGAGATGGAACTGACCGAGTTAGGCCCTGGAGAAGCCGAAAGCGGTGGCGGTGGTAAGAAGGGACCGTGGTCGCCGGAGGAGGACTCCGTGCTGAGTCGACTTGTTGGCAGGTTTGGAGCGAGGAATTGGAGCTTGATCGCTCGTGGGATTCCTGGTCGGTCCGGGAAATCATGCCGGCTCCGGTGGTGTAATCAGCTTGACCCTTGCCTTAAAAAGAAGCCCTTCACTGGTAAATTTGGTTTTTTTTTTTGTGTGTTTCTGGGTTTTTATGGATTTTGGATTTTTAGGCTGTGGGTGTTGTTTTGAGAAATGGAAACCAGGCCTACAGAATTTCGTGTTGATGGTTTGTGGGATTAAAATTATATGTAGAGACGTAAAGTATTTGTGTGGGTGATGTTCTATAACGTTGATTGTTTCTGCTCAATCCGAAACACATCCTGATGTCTTGATTTTATTACTGATTACTTGTGTTACTGCATTTATAACACTTATAGATGACTTGTTGTTCATGTTTGTGGAATTTTTCTATATAGATGCATGACTTGTGATCTTGACATATGTGGAATTGGTTCTTTTAGTTTTGATTGGGTTTTGTATATTTCATATTCGGTTGGAAACCTTGTGTTAAGACTCCATTGAGTTTGTGTTCATATGTTTCCTGTAATGTTTGTTATGTTTATATCTCTTCTTTCTAAAACATGTGTTATAATTATAAATGCTGCTGATCGTGAACTGAAATCTAGTCATGGTAGTCGGTCTGCAGTCCAAGTAAAGAAAGGCCTAACTTTTTGCAGCTCTGGGTATCCATTTCAGTTTATATTGATAATTATAATCCGGTAGGCACTGAATAAGTAGTCTTGAGTTGAGTGTTGTACGCCAACGGTGAACCAATGCGAGTCCAAAGTCAGATATGGTTTTAAATGATGAGCGTGTAGAGTTTGAACTCATATTTGGACTAAGACGCTCGGGTTATCTATTTCCTAAAAGGTCAATATTGTAGAAAAAGAGCACGGCTCTAAGGATTTTGTAGGCTACAAAACACAATTTTGTTTGATTCTGAAATATGTAAACTTTTGGCATGAAAACCTAGGTTAAAGTAGCTACGAAGATGAAAAGTCTAATTTTCTTCACATGTATTTGAGCTGCATTGGAGAAGGCTCTCTATCATCATAAAATTAGAGCATAGAAGTGGGAAAGAGTGGAATGAGGTTGAGCTGGAATATGTTTAGTTGGAATGAGGTTGAGCTTAGCTCAGAAAAACAAGGAAGGACTCTTATGTTCTACTGTACTCCAGCTTTAAATCTTCTTGGTCGAGCTTGAAGCTTAACCCACCTAGCCTCATCTTGTAATCAGGAAACCCTTAAATAAGAGAGAAAAACTGACCGAGAAAAGGAAGTAGACAAACTTAGTAGTTTAGCTTGAGCGACAAGTGAGTTAGAAAGGAAGTTGGTTTTATGCTGAAAGTAATGGACTCGAATTTCCGACATGGTTTTGGTTCTTGGTTGGCTTAAACTGAACTGAACTGAACAGACCTGATATGTATGTATACTTAATAAAAGTTTAAGTGTGATATATTGCTTGGGTTTTGTTTGTTTGTTCTTTATGCTAATAATAAATCATATAATGTATGCTATACACTATGCATATCTAAAATAATTGAATCATTACAAAAACATATATTTAGTGCATGAAATCGTGAATATATGTTTTTTCACTTCATTTACCAAGCTGTTGGTTTGGTTCCATAATATGCTAAGACTGATTTGGTTTCTATTTCTTAACCCTATCATTGGTACGGTTTGGCTTATGTAGAAAGCCGCTTAACATGAACAGCGAACACGGCTAACTCACATGAGCATATGAGCAAACAAGATATACTCGTCTCATCCAAGTTCGACTTAATGCTTTATTATATTGATGAATTTTGTTGCCTTACAATATATTTATTTTCATTTAAGTTTATGACAATATGATGTGTTACAAGATCGAGCGCAAGCTTTAGCTAGTTTAGGCTCTAAATATGGGGTATTTATGAAGATTTTATATATATATTACTTCTTTTGCATGAAATATTCTTGTAAATTATACCAGAGTTTTTATTAATTTTTGCAGACGAAGAAGATCATATCATAGTATCTGCCCATGCGGTACACGGCAACAAATGGGCAGTAATTGCAAGGCTCTTACCAGGTCGAACCGATAATGCAATCAAGAACCATTGGAATTCAACACTCCGACGAAAACTTAACGACCCAAGGGGATACAGACGGACATACGACATGATGGAAAATAACAATAACAACAACAACAGCGGTGGTTCCGAAAAAACAAACGATTCCCCGGACGAAACACCAACTCAGTCGGTGGATGCTCATATTTCCGATTCTACTATTTCCCGTCCAACACCACGCGTTAGCGCCTTCACCGTCTATAACAATGATAATAACAACTCAGAATTTCCTACTGTGGGTCCTTGTCGTGGACCGTTGGTTCACGCAGCTACATCAGACTTTATTATGGGGAAGTTTCTAGAAGTTAGTTCTGCTGACCGTATTGTCCCTCCTAAATGTGGGATCGGCTGCACTAATACAATCACCGGAGGTGGTCATTTTTCTCCGGTTTCTATATTAGGACCTGAATTTGTTGATTTTGAAGAATTGCCCACTTACCCGACTCATGAACTAATTTCCATCGCTACTGATTTAAACAACATCGCATGGATGAACAGTGGCCTTGAGAAGGCGACTGATTCGATGTCTGGTCCACAGCCACAGCCGGGTCACTCAAACATCACTACCATAATGAGGGATATCTGTTTTGCGATGCAATCTAGAGTCACAAACCTGAGTTAGAATCTAATGAACGGGTTTCTGATTTGTTGTTGTTTTCTGTAATCTATAGCAGATCATTGAATGTTAGTTTATGTTCCTGGTTGTGCAAAAGAAGATGAGATTTTGATCAGTATATATAGTCATTTCTTATATGGCAAATTGGAGTCCATTTATTTAATTTATCTTCTATTTTTAAAAACAATTAATTTGTTTTAACTATAGTTCAAAAAAAAACTTGCTAGAACTATTATAGAAAAACCAAGTTGATATAAAGCTCTGAAAATCTGCAGGTTCTTTTTTGTGTTTATGGATTTGATTTTAAATTATTTTCTATTAAAATTGGTTTTTGGATATTAAAATTGGTTTTTGGATATTAGTGGTGAATTACGTGAGGGAAAGATTCAAATATTTATTCATGTTTTATTGTTCAAAAGTTTAACTTTTTGCTATTACTTGATTTTTTTTAGCATTCTCAGTCAAATGATTTCTTTTATAATCATTAACATCATAATTTTTTTCTTATATTATATGTTTATTCAGATAGTTATTTTCTTATTTTATTAAACATTTCTATTTATATATAGATATTTTTTTTATTGCATTTATTTTTACAATAATAATACAAAACTTTAACCATTTTTTTTAAGTTTTTGTGTATTCTGCTGTGCTAGGGTAGTTGTTTTGGAGGTTCAAATTTCAGTTTTTGGTTGAATTCTAATTGCTAAACTTTGGAGAGTGTGTTCAAGACCTCTAATGTTTTAATCTGATTGGTTGGATTGTGATTTACTCCTACAGTTCGAAAGAAATCGCTACTCGAATAGTGCAACCTTTTTGTTGGTAAAATTTTGGATTCAATTTTGACTTTGATTTTTATTGGAAATTAGATTTGAATTTGGATTTAGTTCTATATTTGAATTTAGATTTGGTGTTACATTTTGTTTGTATTGGTATAGATTTTTTTTGGATATGGTTTTTGGATTTAATATTGAATTTAGTTATGGATTTGGTATAGATTTTGTCAGGATTCAGTATATATTTTGTTTGGATTTAGTATTTAGATTTAGTATTGGGTTTAATTTTTGGATTTGGATTTGGTATAGATTTCGTTTGGATTAGTTTGGTGGTTAGATTTTGTTTGGCGTGCGATGTTTGTCGTTTTGATTTTTTTGGATTTGTTTGGATCCGTTTGGTGTTTAGAATTTGTTTGATGTTGGATTATGTCTGACGTTTTCTTAGATCAGCATTTGTCGTTCGAATTTTGTTTTGTATATTTGGCGTTTAGATTTTGTTTGGTATTTAGATTTCGTTTTACGTTTGAGATTTAAGATTTGAGATTTTCGAATTCAAGATTGAGATTGAATATTTTAGATTTTAGATTGGGATTGGATATATGGTTAAAGAAATATAAAGAAGATTACATTTGAATGTTGTTTGAAGATCATTTAAAGATTGAAGACAACTTGCAAATTTCTTTACACATATCATTTGAAGATGATATTTTTACGAAGGCTCAGTCAAAAACGCGGTTTTATTTTCTTTATGACAAACTCTAAGTGTTTATAATTATTGTACTGTGAGTTTAAAAGAATGTGATTTGAGATTTATGGTTGAGGTTTGAGATTTACGATTGAGGATTTGCGATTTAATATTTGAATTGAACATTTGGTTGAATAAGATTATGAGGTAGAAAAAATATGAAGAAGAATACTTAAAGAAGATGCGCGAAGAATAGTATTTGTAGAAGATTTACGAAGAAGATGTAAAAAATATCAAATTTCTACTCATCAGCAGAAGAGTTCTTCAGTGCCTCATTGTCGTGCTTTTTTTCATACCTTTCGTTTCTCAAGAACTTTGGGTCAATTCCTTTGGATGAAGTGTTTCTCTTCGTTTTAGGTTCATTGATTCCAGGTGAGCCTTGTTGGATTGATTGTGAGCGGTGTCAAAAAAACGTATGAAGAAGTTTTAAAGATTGAAAGCAACTCGCGAATTTTTTCACAAAGGAACACAACATTTTTTGTTTTTTTAGAGACTTTTGATGTTTCTCACTAAACCATTATAAATTTGAGAGGGGATGTTAATCTTTCTACTTAGGGAATTGCTAAAAAAACGGCCAAAACTACTCCGCGAAGTCGCATGTTTCTGATTTTCAATATTTACAAAAATGCCACAAGGCAAAAAACCTAAAAAACCCTTCGAAGTGTAAATATTTACAAGTGACGCCATTGAAGAGAACCAAACTACTCCATGAAGTTGCAAACTTCATCTTCTCCAAACATACTAAAAATAGAAACTTAACATCCAACTAAACCCATTTCTTGAAAAATTTCAAAACCTTCACAACATGGACGGAAAAGGGTCGGAAGTGCTTCCCACGCAGAGCAGCATGGTCGCCGAGGAGGTACATTGCATTTCCCTCATTCATTTCGGCCAAAAAAACGATTTTACGGGAAAAACCCGTAAAGGTGTTCTTCGCCACAGTCTGGCGTGGCTGACATTTCGTACGCCATTCCAAAGGCGTGGGGCACATTTCATTCGCCATGGCTTGGCGTGGGAGACCATCCGTACGCCACACGTGTGGCGCTCGGTAGGTCTCCCACGCCAAGCCATGGCGAATGAAATGTGCCCCACGCCTTTGGAATGGCGAAATGTGGTTCCGGAATCCGGAATGCCGGTTTAATTTGTTTTTCTACTTCTTACGTATTGCAGGAGGTGAACGAATGCGATATTTCGCTTGTTTCGGACTACGCTCACCATTTCACCACTCACGACGAGTATAGCTTAGAGTCGATGACCGAGTGGGTAAAAGTTAGGGGGAAAACGTTGGGTTTTTCGATAAACGTAGCATCGAAGGAAGTAGGGAAGAGGGGTAGAACACCGAGAGTCGATTATCGGTGCGAGCGATCCGGAATTTTCAAGTCGGCCGTTAAAGAGTGCGACCGTAAGCGTAAGGCCACCGGTAGCAAAAAAATAAATTGCCCTTTTCATTTGGTGGGTAATCCGTTAAAAGGAGACGATAAGTGGGCTCTTAGTGTCCTTTCCGGGAAGCACAACCACGAACCGATCAAGTATGCCGAAGGACATTTGCAATGGTCGAAGTTAAAACGTAAGGAAAAAGAGCTCGTTGATCTTTTGACGGTGAACGGGACAAGTCCGCGACAAATATTTGGTGCTTTGAAAAAGGCCGATCCGGAGAATGCTTCAAATATCCGTCACGTTTACAATCACCGTCAAAGAACGAGGATGGCCGAAAACGGCGGTCGATCCCAAATGCAATGCTTGTTAGTTAAATTACAATTGCACAAATATAAGTATTGGACACGGACGGGGAATGACGGTTCTAACGTCATAACCGATTTGTTTTTCGCACATCCGCTTAGTATCGACTTACTAAGAACCTTCCCACGCTTGCTAATCATGGATAGCACATATAAAGTCATTCGTTACGGGATGCCTTTGTTCGAAGTAGTCGGGGTAACATCTACGAACAAAACGTTTTGCATTGGTTTCACGTTTATGGTGAGTGAAAAACAAGACAACTACGAATGGTCTTTGGGATGCTTGAAAACGGTAATGGAGGAGAATGATTGTGAATTACCGTGTGTTATCATTACGGACCGCGAACTAGCCTTGATGAATAGCATCGACAAATTTTTCCCTAGCGCTAGTCACATGTTATGCGAGTGGCATATCAACAAAAATGTTAGCGGGAGAACGAAAAATATGTTTGAAGACGGAAAAGTGGCTAATAGTTTTTTGGGGGCTTGGAACGACGTTGTTTCATCCGATACCGTTGAGGTTATGAACGAGAGGTTGGCTAAGATGCGGTCGATGTTCAAAGACCAAGATAAGGCGGTGGACTATGTGGTTGACTCCTGGATTACGTCTTATAAAGAGAGGTTTGTTCACGCTTATACTAACAAGATCATGCATTTTAATAACCACACCTCTAATAGGGCCGAAAGCTCGCATGCTACATTGAAAAAATATGTTGGGTCTAGCCGATTGGATTTCGATGGGTTTTGGGATAAAGTGCATGGCTTGTTAGCGATGCAACATTCTACTATTAAAGAATCGATGGAGCTTAGCAAGTGCCGTTTAATTCACAAATTCCAAGATTTCAAACCGTTCAAATTTTTACGGGGGTACGTATCACCTATTGCATTGGCGATAGTATATGATAACTATGTTGATAAAAGCGGTGGTGAAATTTCTATGTGCGTTTGCACCGATCGTACGATCCATGGTTTGCCGTGTTCCCACGACCTTGAGGCAATCCGAAGAGTGGACGGCCACGTACCTACTCGGATTATAGATGAGCATTGGAAGAGACTAGATATCGTTCCGCGAGTTAAACTCACCGGCGAAGAAGAAGTGAAATTTAATTTGGCTAATCTAAATGCGAAACTTGAAGAGTTCGATGTTTACGAACAAAGTCATTGGCTCAAAAAATTTCAAAAAATTTTGGATCCTTCGACTACACTCCTTTGCGAACCCCTCGAGAAGGTTAAAACCCGCGGTAGAACTCCCGGACGTGTTGGAAGCCGTGGTCGTGGACGGGGTCGGGGTCGGGGTCGGGGTCGCGGTAAGGGTAGCAAAGTCCAACGTGATTATTCTACGAAAAGAGATCCTTCATATCACGAATACGTCGAACAAGAAATGTTTGAGTCCCACGATAGTGCCGCAACTCCACGAGTTGTAACACCCGCCGCTAGTATAGCAACCCCGGTCGGCACTCTCGGTAGCACCGCAAGAACGGTTAAGGCACATACTTCGACTAATTCCGGAGCAAAACCCCCAAAAAAATTAGCAAAACGGGTTCAATGCGTCGGTTTAGGCACTCCGGATACGTCGACCCACATCAAGGCTATACCGTCATTCACGGCTATACCATTACCGACTAGATTACCAAATGTTTTGGACTCGAGATTTTCAAAAGACATACCTCAATATATGCGTCCTTTCATAACCCGAATTACAAATGTAATGCCCGACGGTAATTGTGGTTTTAGAGCCATCGCGCATGGTATGGTTGGTAACGAAAGTGGATGGCTAATGGTTAGAGAAGCCTTGGTTCACGAGCTAAAGAGCGATCGGGAGTTTTATAAACGGGTTGCATATTTCGACGATGAAAGCGAAGTTGATAAGGAGATAAACCGGTTGACTTTTAATAAAGAGAATGCACCTTACGCAAAATGGATGTCCTTGCCTAGTTGCGGAAAACTAGTCGCGACTACATTCAATTGCGTTTTCTATTGCCTCGCTCCCGGTGGATGTACGACTTACCTACCGGTGAAAAATGCACCGGCGAGCGATGGTTCTTTAAAGGAGATCGGCGTGGCATTCGTCAATAAAAACCATTTTGTTCATGTGAGTAAATAACTTTAACTTTCGCACCCATTTTAAGCATTTTATTTTGTAAACGCGCATTTATATTGAACGGAAATTTGTAGGTTGAGTTGGTTAAAGGGTCACCCATACCGACTATAGATCCTACGTGGATGAGATCGGCGAGAGAAGACGCAATTTCTTGGTCGATCCCTTTGCTAGATAGAGTCCGTGTATTTTCAAGACTACAAAATCCCACACCGACGCACTCCGTTGAACATGATGATTCGATAGTGGACTTAACGAAAGATTGAACTTATTTTGTGTTCGGCTATGTTTTTGCTTTTTTTGTTGTAAACTAACAATGTGTTGTACCCTTTAAACCTTTTTAATTTAATTGAATTTTTTTTTTTAAAATTTTGACTTCAAAAATTCGAGATAGCTGTTTCCGCCAGCCTAATGGCGTAACCGCCGTCCCGTACGCCAGGAGACGGCGTAACTGCAGCACCCCACGCCAGGGGATGGCGTGGGGATTGCCCCATACGCCATTCACCTGGCGTAGGGGACCTTTTTTTGCCTCTGTCCAAAAAGAACAGAGGCAAGGCTAAGGGCTAACCCTATTGCCGCCACTGGTTGGCGAAAACGGGTATCCCTACGCCGTGCTGTGGCGGCAACAGGGTACCCTTTGATTACAATTTAATTTTTTTTTTCAACCATTTTTAAAAAAAAAAACCATTTTACTTTGGGAATTGGGGACAGAATAGTCAAAATTGTTTTGTGAAGTTGCGTAAAAAATAAATGATTTTTTTTAAAGATTTTTGAAGGTTTTTTAATGAATACAAATTTTGTATAATATGTAAATAAATTGAATAAATAAAATTTAAGGTTTTTGAAATATATTTTAGTGAATAACAATTTTATAAATATTTAAATAAATTAAAATACATTCCATGGACACATTGTTTGTTAAGTTATTCAACTATTTTACTCTTCTATGCGTGGACAGCTCGCGTATTTATAGATACGGATACAGACGAACGCATGAATTACTCTGTGAAGTTGCATAGATTATTGATATCAGCCGGGACCCGCCAACACAAAAACTCCCGCCAACACAAAAAGTCCCGCCTAAAAAAACCCGCCAAAAAGTAACCCCCGCCAAGACAAATGTTCCCGCCAAGGACTCTAGCCAAAAACTCCCGCCATGGAGTCTACATCCTAAAAACTCCCGCCAATAAATGACTATACTATATAAACATGCCACATGATACAATATTCGTAATAGAAGCAAAGGGACACTTAAGAAATAAAACACACACACTTGAACACAAACACTTGAACACATGGAGTTTACAGCTGATGAAGACTACCATATGCTCAAGGCGGTCAAGGTTGTCCGCCGACAAATGGGGGAAGATAGTAGCGATGCTTTCTTCGACCGCCTCCTATGTCAGATGTATTTCAACTATGGGCATTTAGGAGCAGGAGACGTTCAAGTGCGAAGTCGTGACGAAATCAAATCAAGGTACAACTTCATCCAACCGCTCACTGCCCTGCTTTTTCAACCAGCCAGGATTAAGATAGAAGCACCATTGGTCTGGAACATGACGGTAGTAGACTACATAAGTAGGGATATGGTGGCGTTTCTGGAGGATAGGATTGCGGCACGTAATGGGGGGGATGATTCGGATGACAATTTGGGATACGATTTCGACTGATCATTTCACTATTTCCGAGAATGTGTGTTATTTTAGATAGTACTACTATTTCAACTCGTTAGTTGTTGTTGTATGAACTTGTGATGTTTCATTCCAGTATTTGTTTGACGTTTTTATTTCCTTAGTTGTTGTTATTTGAATTTGTGATTGAATGAATGTAAACATTCGATGTTTTATGTTTGGGTGTTCATCTTGAAAACAGTAGCACTAACACTGCAAAATATGTCGATTGCATAAAAACATTACAATTTAATCCGAAGCATTGCATAATAAGAAATACATAAGCAAATAACTGAAGACAAACGACAGGTGGGCTAACCCTCTGTTAACATTTCAGACTTAGATTTATGGAGTCGGATAGATTAATGAGGCGGGAAACCATCATTATGTATGTTTTGAGGCGCTAGAAATTTGGGTAACATGGAAGTTACTGGGAACTAGAGAAGGCTTGATAAAGTCTTGATTAATTCTCAATTGATAAACTGTTTTGATTAATGACTTAACTGTTTTGATTAATCCATAACCCTATTTTATATGTATTTTAGAGATATGAAAATGACCTATAATAACTCTTAAGTCTTGAAAATATGAGGTGTTTGAAAATATTTTCACTGTTATTTCCAAAGCAAAAGAGAAAGTCAGTTATTATACAAAATAAATTTCAAGTAACCTAAAACTTTGATGATAAAGAAACTATTACACAATCTGCATCATACAAACCGAAACTATTACACAATCCAAAACCAAAGTATCATACGACGTCTCAAAAAACAAGAAACAAACCAAGTAAGCGACAACAGAATAAAAGTATCATACAAACACAAAAAACATCGTAATGTCTATGCGAGCCTCCTGGCTGTGGACAAAACATCGTCATAAGCCCCAGCCAGACGATCGAAATCATGATCAAACTCGCTCACTCCAGGAAACAACGAGATCCTCCGCATACCAGCGCGCAAATGTCGGATGATAGCTCCCTCTCGATCCTCGTGGACGTAGTCAGCGAGCGAGTAGATAGCGGTGTTGACGAGATCGAACCAGCTAATACTCTGGTGAAGTAGTAGGTACTCAGGCTCACAGAAAGACTCCATCTCGTCTGTCACCATCCCTCCTCGAAAACCACGATGCAAAGTGTTAATCTGCCGCTGGTCCCAATCATCCGGATCGAATGCATACGCCATCGTCTTAGGCTTTCTCCTTGATTTCGACTGCATGGCTAGCAGGGGATGCGCGATAGGACCCTGGACACGGCCAAACTGCCGCTGAACTCGCTCGGGATAGTATGCCTGAGAGTGCTCCACACCGCATATGACATCCCGAAACCAAGATAGCTCTTGAAACGGGAAATGATCGCGTATAGCACGATAAGGCTCAAACAAAACCTGCATGGAAAAATGGATATGATCATAAACACAATAATAAAACAATTTTGCGATCACTAAACAAAAACACTTACATCGGTCTCTCCGAGGTTGTTGACGGAGATACGAAGGTTCAGCTTCGTCCGTGAGTCAGATACTGCTGCAGCTGTATCCCATCTACCAATAGTGGGGTCGCGCTCAGTGTAGGTGCGTCGAGTAACGGGCCGGAGCATAGAAAAATGATCCCGTATCCACGTGTCTACCATACCGATACATCCGGCCATAGTCCTCGTGTCGTGCAGGGAGGCCTCACCCAGATGGTGGTATGTGTAAGCGAGAACAGCACTACCCCATGAGTACCTGCCAACACCCTCCGGAGTCAAATCGCGCAACAGAAACAAATACTTGTAGTTGGAGTACATGTTGCTCTTGTCGGGGAATATGACCGTGCCGAACATATGCAATATATAGGCGCGGGCTGCAGCATCCACCATCGGATCACTCAGACCAGGGCTGTCATCGCAGAACTCTGGCCCACTAAACCTACTCCGGAGCCATTTAAATCCCAAACCAACGCCCTTGCACTTCTCAACCTCCGTCACGAAGGAAAGATCATCCACCATAAGCAATTCAGCGCACTCGTGCATGGCCAGACTCTTGTCGGAAATATAGGGAAACACAGCAAGCTCACCATCAACTGGGAGTCCCAAAATAGTGTGAACGTCGTCCAGAGTAATCGTCATCTCACCGAAAGTGAAATGGAAGCTATTGGTCTTTGCATGCCACCTCTCTAGGAAAACCTCCGTCATGTTGGAGTGTGTCTGCATCTCGTAGAACGGCTCGATCAGACGACCGAACGGGGTGGCGTCGACTACAGCGCGTACCCTAGTCTGCGCAGCCAAACTCCATGCTCGATGACTAGGATAATGGGCATAGAGCCGCATCTCTCGCTCCTAAAAAAATTTGTTCCCATTATCATAGGACAAAACAAAATAGCTTCAAACAATGTAAAAAATTTTAATTTCGATACTTACCTCTCCCATCCAAATGTGGTATGCAGCGTGGGAGGTGAAATCCTCGCCGAACAGCGGCGGCAATCTGGCCGGAGGAGGAGCTCTACGCTCCCCTGTACCCGGTGGGGGATGACGTCGTCCGCGGGAAGCGGAAGCGGAAGCTGAACTCGATCCGGACGCATGCGGTCCGGAGAGTATGGGGAGCTCATCCATCTGCACAGGTGGAACTGTCTGGCCACGAACCCTACTCCTCTTTTTAACTCTCCTCGTCCGCGTGCCATCACCAGACAATGTGTACTCTGCATCGTCGCCGTGATCCATCACCTGGTAAAAAAAAAATTACTATCAGGTTTCCTCGAAAACACATATTGTAATGGTGGTACCCGTTTTAGAAAAAAAATAGCATAAGGCAGGTTATAACGAACCGAAAAACAAAAATAATCCGGTCCCGGCCCATTCCGGTGACCGGAGATGCCTCACGCCACCACCGCGGCGTGGGCATATAGACGTACGCCATACTGATGGCGTACGTCTACATGCCCACGCCACGGTGGTGGCGTGAGGCATGTTCCCTACGCCATCCCGTGTGGCGTAGGGTTGGACCTCTACGTCACAGGGATGGCGTGGGGTTCAGCCTGTACGCCATCATATGGCGTGTATGCTGAACCCCACGCCATCCATGCGACGTGGGGGTCCAACCCTACGCCAGTGGATGGCGTAGGGAAGGTGTTCTTCGCCCGTGCGTGGCGAAGAACAGCCTCGCCATGGCAGAAGCTTGAAGCTTCTGCCTTGGCCGAAAAACAGCCCAAAATCAAGTTTTTCCTACAGATCTACCCTAATTAGACCTACCTAAACCTAACTAACCTATCTAACAACAACATAATGGACTTACAATTGCAGTTCGATTTCGGTTGCGCTTCCTCTAACTCCGAACAGAGTCTCCGGCGACGGTGGTCGTCTGGTGGTCCTGTGGTGGTCGTCTGGTGGTCGTAGTAGGTGCCGGTGGGTGTGGGGGTGGGTGTGGTCGTGTAGATTCCGGTTTAGGGGTGTGTGGCAGTGGGTAGGGCGGGGTGGTTTTTGGCGTGCGGCTGTGGGTGTTAGGTGTTAGGTGTAGATTTTAGTTTAGTTTCTGTAACTTTACTTTTAGGTGTTAGGTTTATTTAGTATATTAATATAGTTAGTATATATTTAGTTTTAGTATAACATAGGTTAGTATATTTAGGTTAGTATATTTAGTGTTAGCTTAGGTTTTATTTATTTAATTTAGTTTAGGTATAATTTTTTTTAGAGAGAAGGTAGAGGAGTGTTTGAGTTTTGAGGTTTTTTTTTGAAATTATGATAACTTCGCGGAGTAAAATTGAGTATTTATACGATTTCAGAAGGGCAAAATCGTCAAACAAAATAACTTCACGGAGTAGTTTTGAAAAAAAAAATTAAGCGACTTCGCGGAGTAATTTTGGCCGTTTTTTTAGCAATTCCCTTCTACTTATTGTACTTATTTTTCAAAATACTAATACGAAATCCTAACAGTTGATAAACAATAACTAAATTAACATAAATATTGATAAAAATAAAAGTAAAACCTGAAAATAGGAAAATACTCGTTAATTTAATTCGGTAAATATATATATATATATATATATATTTAATTGGTATTCGAACTTATATCCAATCCAAAGATTTTTTTAGTATTTCATCAAGTATTAAATTAGTTTAAATCTTCATTAATGGGTAATAAATACGGAATTTGAATTTCACAAATAAATAAATAAAAATAATAAATAAATAAAATATGTTGTGGGTAGTATTTTGTCAAATATATTATACTTTGTCTAAATTAACTTTTGTTTAAATTAACTTAATTATATATAAGTGATCAAGTTTTGGACTTTGATACTTTTTTAGATCTTCTATTTAATATTTTTATTTAGAATTATATGAACTGCGATTTTATTATTACGGCCACTCTTAAATAAAACATACCGGTGCCACTAAAATTAGGAATAAACAATTATTAATTTATTTATGTTAAAAAAACTGAATCTTGATATTTAAAAGTCATAAGGTAAAGTTTCTATAGTAATTTAAGCATATTTAAAGCTAGAAATTGGTCTAAATAAATTTAAAAAAAAAAATATAATTAAGACAAATAATAATTGTTTATTTGTTATTAATGCAATTTGAATTTAACAAATGAAATATCTATTTATTAAAATAATAACATGATCGGGTTTTTTAATAAGCGGTCAGGAGATTACATTCCAACTATTGATTCATACGTAGAATCAATAGTTTTTTAAGGTTTTTAAAATGTTCTCGAATCTTTTTCTTTTTAAATTTTTTACCAATGAATTTTTTTATGATCTCTTCCTGTGAAAATAAACATGGAATATGTATGAACATGATATGTTTGAAAATAATATGGTTTTAAAATATGTAAATTATCCATTTATGTTACATAGCCAATGTTTAGGCCTTCTAAGAATTAAATAGGTCTTAATTTTGCTTGAGCATCATTAAGATTTAAGATACATTTAGATTTATATTTAAATTATTATTTTGCGAGCCAATGAGGTGCAAAATGTTGCCCCTATAAATGATCTTCTTAGTCATTGAAGATGATAAGAGCTTCTAACAGTAAGATACTGAAGGTGATATAAACCAGGGGAGTAGTTATTTGCTAATGATTTAAACAAAAAAATTAATTTAATTTCAATCTCAACAAATTTATAACTCACATTCGTACACAATGTTAAACCATCTAGGAGGCTCTAGTTTCAGCAATAATGGGAGACTCTTTACCATATCTACTACAACCAGAGTTAATCATGCGAACATTAGAGTTTCTAATGAGGAAACCACCACTTGTCTTACCATTTTGCATACAAGCACCATCAGAATTAGGTTTCAGTCTTTTTTTGGTTTCAGTCTTTTTTTTCCGAAGGGAACCCGCAGCCGCTACTCAGAGTGCAATGAGTGCGCACAGGGTAAACTCTTAGTCTGACGCGATAGCCTGCAAACCAACGCCAGAAGGTAAACCACACAAGGTGACAGGGTCAGCCGAGAAAGCGTATGTAGAGGGACTCGAACTCATGACCTTTTGGTTATAAGAATGTCATACTCAACCAACTTGGCTACCCCCTTGGGGGCTAGGTTTCGGTCTATATATCCTATATGAGGATATATATGGAAGTACTATTAGAGTTGTAATTAAAACAATTAAGATAATGACTCATTTTGTAATCATTACACCAGATTTTCTTTATTAAGAGGTCAGCACAATCTCAATTAAATAGTGTGGAGAATTATTTTCCTAATATCATTTGAAGACATTAATTTATTCTTAAATCTAGATACATTCCTAGCATTCCAGATATTCCAACATATTAATGAAGAAATTATAGTTCTGATATGTGTTGATTTGTTAGTTAGGAAAACCAGATATTAATTAAATGAGAAATTGTCAGATGTTTACCAAATAATGATATCAAACAAACCAGCAAAGTGTGTCCAAATTTTCCAGATTGTTTGACAATGAACAAAAAGATGGTTCAGAGTTGTAATTTTATTACAGAATTGACATCTAGATACTAAATTGAAGTTTTTTTGTTGAAGGATAGTATCAACATATATAAAGCCTTTCAATATTCTCCAAAGTGTAAAATATCACTTTTGGGGATTTATTGAATTTTGGGGATTTATTGAATTTTAGATCTTATTATGGATTAGTGAGAATGGGTTATTCTTTTTGAGTTTATCAAATGTGTTTTTAAAGTTAAAAATACCAAATTGATTAGCATTTCATTTATGGTGTCTCATTTATCATTATGCAAAGAGAACTTTGAGATTATTAAACTTAAGCTTAAGATGAACGAACCATTTTAGAATAAAAATAGATTTTAAAAACAACTATTCAATTAACAATCCATCACGGATAATTAATGATTTAAAAATCATTCAATCAAAATAATATGATTCACTCTGATAAGTCACCATCGAAAATAAAATCAGAAAAAAATACAAATAAATTTGATTTATTAATCTTTTTTCTATTCTTTTTTTTCTAAAAATATTTATGCTCGAAGTCCCTCGTTTTTATATTTTCTCTGAATTATTTTTCAAAAAATAGAAATAAAATTTATCTGAATGACCATTTGTGCACTTAATAGTTGAATGTAACAAATCATGGCTCTAACTTATATATTTTTTAGTTTGGTCCGTAGTTTTTTGTTATTATATAATGTTGGTTCATTTTAATGGTAAAAATTTATTTTTCTCTATAATAGTTGAGTATAACATAATCATGATTGCAACTTATAGATTTTTATTTTAATCCTTATGTTTTATTATTATTTTATTTTGCTTTTTTTTATCAATTAATTTTTATTTTTTTCCTAAAAACTTATAAAATCAAGGTAATAATCGTAAAAATGTATTATGCATTTAATAATCAATCTAGACAATAATATATTGTGAATATATATAAATCAATAATAAATATCCATTAATCACAAAATGATTTTACTTTACGAGATACATTCTAACCAATTTAATTATGAATTAATAATGTAATACTTGATAGTTTTAATCATAATTTTAATTTTTCCTAATGTAATTAATATTGATAAAAGTGATACATTTAAACCTCGGGGCGAACCGGTAGAATATTGGGCTAATTTGGTCCAATATATGTCTTGTAAACCAGACCAACAAATGTGTAATATTGAGGGTACATCATATAATAAAGAATAAACATGCTTAAAATTAGTAGAATAATATGACGAAATAGCCAAAAATGGACCAACCATATCGTTTTTGGGTCCAACGCCATTACCATTAAAAGTAATGTACCGATTTTCGAAAATGATAAACAACTATTATTCTATTATTACTTTTGTCATATTCTCTCCTTAAAATTTGTGTGTTTCTCTATCTAAAATATTTTACTCCTGCAATATGTTTGACCTAAATACCCATCGGAGATTTCTGAAATGATCAACGATAACCATAATGAGAGCTTAGATTAACGTCCAAAAACGTCCAAAAAGCTAAGCACGTATGAGAATTCTTTAGAGAGATGAATATCGAGATGCAAGAGGCGCATATGATTGCAATAGAGAGTGTAATAATTAAAGCATGTTCCAAAGAAAGAATGTTTATGAATAATATTATGATGACCAATTTGTCGAATAACAACTGGATCGGTTGATTCTAGTGGCACAACAAAAAGAATTTATTGAGGACATTACAAAACTTAACGCTCAAAATGATGCGATAATGGAAGCTACGAGGGTTTCATCAGAGGTCTAAACGGAATATTCTTTTGAGGGTAATGAGACTTAGTATGATTATCAGCAAAATGATAAGACAATAGAATATAGGCACCAAAGTCGTTATAGCTCAAGGAAGAAACGAAAGACTAGACGTCGTTATGTTCCTCCAAATTCAAGTGATTATTCTATTTACGATTCAAACAAATATTTTTCCATGGAGAGAAACAGTCATCGTCGTGGGATAAATTCTAAGAAGCGAGGTTCAAAGAGATATTTCGATTATCATCGGACATCTTGACGGATGCAGGATTTGAAGAAGCTACAAGACTATTCTAGATATACAAACGTCAAGCAAAAGATAGAATAATGACAGTAGGCAGAGCTATACAACAATAAGCTACAATCCAAGTCCAATTTCCCTAAGCACCAATAACAAATTAGAAATCCTTATAGGTATTTTCAAGCAACCAATTTTTTTACTACAACAAAAGTTTTGACTGTCGAGTGAATAGAAACATTGTAAATCCTTCTAAGGAATTTATTTACGCAGTAGTTAACGAAGGCCTAGCGATTCATCAGTATAATTAAGGACATAATTGGAGGACATCGCATTTGTCTGTGGAAATATTAGTAGGCGCTTAACAAAACGATTTGATATTTTGAAGCTGAAAAGTTCGATGGGGACCAAGACCCGAACAAATACATTGAGCAATTTAAAAAGTTTATGATGATTTTGAAGATGATTACAATTTTTTTGTTCCGCTTTCTCTCAAACTTTCAAGGATGACGTGTCGAAATAGTAAAACCGGTTAGCAGAGGGATTCATAAAAAACTTGAACATATTTTAGACTCTGTTTAAGAGACAAATTATCAGAAGCAAGAAACTTTGATAGAATGTATACACAATCATCCAATGCAAACAGCAAAATAGAGAGAGCCTAAGGGAGTATGCCATGTATTTTGCACGAACAAAAAACAATTTTTGAGGACTGTGAGGAGAAGGTTGCTTGCGCTGCGTATAAGAAATGACTTCTCCTTGAAGTCTTAAGATAAAATTTTGCTAATATAAAGGCATTAACCTTCGGTGCTTTATTAGCACAAGTTGACAAAGAAATAATCGTAAAATAGTCTCAAACGAAAGGACTTTCCCTCATAGCCCAACAGAGAAAGCAAAATTTTCAACAATCATATGTCATCTCTTATCAACAAGCACCCGTTTTGTTTTATTGGCCTCAACCAATTAAAATATTTCTCCTTTCGATTTCTTTTTTTACCTTGGAGTCTGAACCAAACACCATCACGATTGAGGTTGAACCAACATACTCTTAGTATCCAGCAACCATCAAGGCTAGTATCAAATCAATAGATTTGATTAGATCATTCTGCGGAGCACTCATAGTGCGACCATTATTTTTGATAAAGCTGGAAACCATGTGCAATTCAAAAATTCTTTTCCGATGAAAACCCCAATGAATGGGTCAATCTAATTGGTATTATAAGTTCTACGGGGACATCGATTATGGTACAAAGGATCGTATATTCTTACAGAAATAAATTTAAGTTATACTTGAGAATAGAAATCTAATAACATTTATTACGAAAGCGATTGAGTTCTAATATCCAAATCTGACACGTAACCAACCAATAAGGGAGATAGTGGTAGCTTACCAAAAACAAGAATATATTATAGCTATCGCAGATCTTGGTAGCGAGTTTGACGTGTCGATGGGGTTTCTGGACTCTTACCCTGGCTGAACGATCGTTCTAATGGTTGCCGAAACTGAATTCTGAGGGAACGTCAAAAAATTGTGCAAGTTTAAAGAGTCACTGACATTTTTATGGAGATACAATATTAGAAGTCACCAGTGTCTTTCGATATAGCCACGTTGTAAGTTTAGAAACTCATTTAGAATGAGGTGTTTTGACCATCTATACATAAATCCATTATCTATTTTAACTTTTTACGATGATGATTTGAGGAAAACAACTGAAACTCATAGAAATATAGTGATAATTGGGGCAGGAATCGCAAGTACTGACATCTGGAGGGTTTTGATCGATATAGGTAGTTCGGTTAAAATCTTGTTTATGACCACCTATAACAAAATGTCAAGTCCATTTTATTATTATCAGATCAGATCAAAACGATTGTGGGATTCGCATGGGTTACCACTGAGGTGACTGAGGAATTCGAATGAGAGGTAGTATTGGGCTGATGGCCTTTCAAGAAGAAGGTAAAGGTATTGTTTATAGTGGTAAATGGACCAACATCTTATAATGCATTTTTGGATGTTTGTGGTTATCACGAATTCATGTAGTTGCCTCAGGTTTCCATCAATTCATAAAGTGTGTGGTTGGAAGCCAAGTATGGATTGTTCAGAGAAGTCTAAAGTATCAAACGAGTGATATGACTTTGCATTAATCTCTAAGCATATCAAGAGTGTTGAAGCATAACAAAAATATCAATTATAGAGATCTACTTTGAAATCAAGTGTTGTGGATGATCTGAGGTAAAACCCTAGTTTAATAATATCTGAAGAGAACATTGAAGTCTACATTTTCCGAAAGGGAAAAAATTGAAAGTAGGTACGTTACTATCACCAGATGCAAGAGAGAAATTGATATTTTTTTATCAAGACATTTGTATATGTTTACATGGTGTACCAATGAATTTATGGGGGTACCAATGAATATCATTTTATGTGAACTTTACGAATCAATTGTAGCCAAAGCGGATTGGTTTTCAAAGGTGGGTCATATCAGAGAATCCTAATACTTATTATGGACAACAAACCCGGTTCTTGTAAAGAAGAAGAACGAAAAGTGGAAGATAGGTGTGGATTTTACTAACTTATATCGAACTTGTCTGAAAGACCTGTTTATGATTCTCGGAATCCACATGCATGTGAACAACTTTGGGTAATATTTTATAGATGCTTATACTGGTTACAATTATATACAGATACATTTAAAGGACCAAGAAAGTATTTTTTTTATCACCGGTAATTGATCATATTTTTATAAGCTGATATCTTTTGGATTGAAGAATGCCAAATAAACATTAAGGTATGCATAGATAACACGGTGGTAAAGAGCACTAATGATGAAAAGCATTTTGTTGATTTGGAGGAAAATTTTCATAATTTAAAGCCTGTAACTTTAAAACTAAATTCGGAAAAATATTCTTTTGGAATACGATCATGAAATTGTTTGGGTTATATAGTCATTAAGAAGGGTATTGAAGCCAACCCGCTATAATTAAATGCTTTAACTACTATTGACTGGAAGGTTGACAACTCTAAATAGGTTCATATCTAGGTCTTCGAATAAGTGTGCTTTTTTTTCTTTCAAGTGTTGAGACGAGAAAACTATTTCGAATAGACACCTGAGTGTAAAGAGGCTTTTATCAAGATAAAATAAGAATTATTCTGCTCATATATTTTAAGCAAGCCCAACATAGGGAAAAATTTATTTATTTACATAGTTGTGTGAGACTACGCAGTGAGTGCAGTATTTGGGAGAAAAGTTTCTTCTCAACCTGTTTATTACGTGATTAAAAGATTGTTAGATGCCAAAAAAGGTACCTGAAACTGGAAATGTTAGCCTTAGTCTTGGTAATATTAGCTCGAGAAATAAGACCTTACTTCCAGGCACACTCGATCATTGTTCGAACTTCTTACACACTAAAAGATATGTTACAGAAGCCCGACATATTAGGGTGAATGGTAAAGTAGTATGTGGAGCTCAGAGACTATGATATTGATTTTGAAACCCGAAATGCAATCAAATCTTAAGCTTTGCTTGATATTTTAGTCGAATTTCACTTCGAACGACCAAATACTGAAGTTAATAGAAGGGGTTGTTCCAATGTAAATAGAAATAGAATTAAATTTAGTAGATCATCCGTACCAACGGTGGATCACGTGTTTTGGGTTTTGGAGCAAGGATACAACTGATTTTTTCGACGGTGAAGCAATGTATCAAAGAATACGTTTTGGCTTCAAGACATCGAATATCAAGGCAAAATATGAAGCACCCTTGGCAGGGTTATGACTCACACAAATTTATGAGGCTAAAAGAGTTAGTTTAATAAGTGACGCATAACTTCTGCTTAATCACGTGTCCAGACAGTCTGAGGTCATAAAAAATCATTTAGTGAAATATTTGAGAGCTCTGAGAAAACTATAAATACTTTTAGAAAGCAACAAGTACGAGCTTGTTCACAAGGCTAGAAATTTAGTGGTTGATTCCTTATAAACTATAGCATAATCTATATGATACCCATTGATATTTATGCAATAGAGTCCATCAATCATAAAAAAAGTTCTAAAAAAATTCAAAACACACACAAAGCCTTCCAGATTTCAACCACAAGAGAAAAATATTAGAGGTATGATCTTAAAGAGTTCATGGTTAAATAGACTCTACCAATTGATAAGGTATCTGCTAAAAAGTCATAATTTAAGACACATGAATTTGCAGTGTTCGGAGATATCATGTATACAAATATTTAAGCAAGCCTTTATTAAGGTGTTTCAGAGAGAATGAGTCACAAATAATATTTCTCTAGTTTCATGATAGAGAAGGATCAACTCATTGTGGGTACAAAAATTAACAAGAAGACTCTTGTTGGGTTCGATGCTAAGGAATTAGTCAAACGGTGTGATACTTGCCACCGACTCGGCAAACATCATACAAACGCCTACAATACCACTTGAGTTTGAATCTGAAGCATTACCGTTTGACCAATGGGGTTTAATCTATTGGACCTTTACAAATGGCTTCTAGGGAATAACAAACTATTATAGTAGTGGTGGATTATTTTTCCAAGTGGGTGGAAGCTAAACCATTGTCCGTGAAAAAAGCGAAGGATGTTATCAAATTCATCATATCCAATATATTTTGTAGGTTCGAAGTTCCAAAGAGAATAACCATAGACAACGGTCCACAGTTTGATAACAAAGATATTAAAAGTTTTTGTAAATCCAAAGGTATACAACAACGTTTCTCAGTGCCTTTGCACCCCAGGCCAATGGGTAGGTTGAAGTCACAAACAGATTTATCCCCTAGGGCCTTAAGAAGAAATTAAAAGAAGTTGCGAGAAATTGGTCAAATTACATTTGATAAGTATGTGGGTTACCAAAACTACTCCTGAGACAGCAACCCAGGAATCTCCTTTTGCTCTAGTTTATGGAATGGATGTTATGACTCCATTTGAAGTCACCCTTCCGTATTTTAGAGTGATAAATTATTTCAAGGCTAATAATAACTGAGGCAAATAGTTGACCTTGATTTAATTGAAGAGAAAATAATACACGCACACTTAAATTCCTTACACTATCAAACCATAATAAGAAGTTGATATGCATCCAAGGTCAAACAAAAATAATCTTAGGTAGGGATAAGGTTTTGAGGAAGTTGTTCTTACATACAAAGGAAAAAAGATTGGAAAGTTGGGGACAAACTGGGAGGGTTCATATTTGGTAAACAATAGAGTGAAGCCTTGAACTTATTGATTGAAAGATCATGAGGAAAGACTGCTTCGACATCCGTGGAACATTGAACTTTTGAGATTTTTTTTAATAAATATGTAAAATTGTAAAAATATGTAATCAATGTAATAAGCGGTGGCATACATTTCCTTACCCCGTTGACGTAAGAAGGTTTTAACAAGGTGCCTACATAGCCGACTAATAAATACAAGTAATTTTTCTTTCATACATTAGATCATTCTTATTTTTCGATCCAAGTGATAATTTCCGACATGAGTTAGTTCATAGTAGATAATTCTTATTTTTGGATCTGATGGGTCATTTTCAACATTAGTGGTCTACATTAAATAATTCTTACTTTGGATATGGTGGTCATTTCCAACTTTAGTTGGTCTACATTAGATAATTCTTATTTTTAGATCAAATGGATCATTTCCAACATCAGTTGGTCTACAATAGATAATTCTTATTTGTGGATATGAGCGGTTATTTCCAACATAAATTAGTCTACATTAGATAATCTTTATTTTACAATACATTTTGACTATGTAAAGATTCTCAATGTTTCTCTTCGTATTGGGAACTGATCACTTTCAATCAAGAAAACCCGAAGCTTAGATTTAAAAGAAATCAAGAACAAAATATAATAAAAAAAATATTGTCATAGATATAAAGTTTTCAGTTACAAAATTCCTTGATCAAATAGGGACTTCTGAAGCAAAATAAAGACAAAGTTTAAGGAAATATTATTTCGAGTCCTCATGATTATTATTAAAGATTTCTTGTTCTGAGTATCATCTCGAGAATTCTTCTCCAGAATCTTCATATGATGCTTCTTCGTTACTTTTAATATCATCTTCATATGAAACGTTCGAAGACCGTCGTCCTCTAGATCATTTACCAGTACGAGCCCAATTTCAAATCTGAGAATTTTCAGGAATTCTAAGAACCAACATAGATTTGGCTTTAGCTTTTGGAGCAGATAACGTATCCAGGCATTCTCAAGCGTAAGCTTCAAGCGCATTGGCCTCATCTTTTTCAGTTTGCATTTTGAAATTTGCGAGCGCAACCTTCTCGTTTTTTTGGCCTTAGCTTTGATGAATGCAAGTTCTTGAATGGATTTATCTCTTTTCTCTTCAGCTTTCTTAGTTGTTGCCTCTGGCTCTTTTTCTTTTTCTAAGAAAAGGTGCACAATATGGTTTTCTTAGGTATCCTACATCTGCATCGACGACCTTCCCCCATCAAGATCTTTTTTATGAGTCATTCTTAGCTATTTGACTTATTCTAAGTAGTGCGAGCCCATATTTTAGCCTTGTTGGAGATGTACTTCTGATCTGAGGTCGATTGTCAAAGCTTGCTACATTATTGTGTCAAAGCCGCATTATTTTTTTTAAGCTGCAAAATTAAACTCTTTATTTTAAACAATTCTTCTCTTATTTTCTTATCATTCCTTTTAAGTAAGGCCATATGGGCTACAAGTTAGTGAAGAGAGACATAATAAGAATCTACATAGCAAAACAAGAATAATCCGGTGGTAACAAAATCATCCGATGGAACATTGTCAACCTAAATTTTGTAAACCTTGTTCCGGAGGATTTGCCTATTTGCTGCATGTATCCTAGATCGGTGGGGCGAGCATATCTTCACCTAAAACTCTGGTAGATCGGTGGGTAGATCCAAATAGAGAGTACTTTGGACCTCTAAGTCTAAACTCATTTCATTAAATGGTCTTGAACGTCAACTTTTGTTTGATTTTTGACGGAGAGCTCGATGTTAGGTCCTCGATAAGCTGATTGTTACCTATTAATTTACTTACCTCCGAGGGAGCGAGCATTTGTGCCTCTTGACCCCGAGCATGGTATTGTTTGAATATAGAGGGGATGGTGGCCTGATCCGCACCAAGGACATTATCTTTTGTAGTATCTGTTGAGGAATATTTTTTTTATCACCATTTTGACCCTTCTTATTTTCATCTTTCGATGCGTGTGTTGTTTTCTTCTTTTTCAGGTTTTTAGGAATCTCTATGTATTTTAGTTGTTGCTAAGCTAATAAAATTGACTGTGTTGGCTATCATTTATAACACCATAGAATTAGTCTTTGGTATTTTTTTCACTGACCCATCAATATCATATTTTTTAGGACTTGTGATTAAGAACACTTTCCGGTTCCGAAGGAAAACTCGATCTTTAGTGGCTTCTAGTCGTTTCATTGTGTATGTCGTGCTGGGAAGATTTTTAATTTGATCTTCAGACAGGTTACCTTTGGATGAGCACCATAAGTAGCTTTGGACCAAATCCAGTGGGGTAAAACACTTGTGGAATTAATTTACCAAGTTCTCCTGGCCCATGTATTCAATGTAGTAAACATTTTCTCCGCAACCTTTAATTTTTTTAGATGTTGTTGTTGTTACAACTTGGAAATCATGGCAAGAAATATCTAAGTCAGAATTAAGCTTAGAGAGGGTAATAGATAACAAATAAAGATACAAAAATTACTTGTGCATTTTCACCTCCTCGGAATACGCTTTGGGTTTTTATTTTTTAAATGGGGTTTTCCATTTTCCCAGTCACCATTGATAAATAAATTGTTTATTTTCCACGTATTCTCTTCCCCAAGAAAAATTTTCACTATTTTATAGTCATCATTGAGGGTAATGAAATAAAAAAGAGGACAGAGGTTTTGCGAAAATATGGTAATCATTGTAAATTCTTCCATAAGTAGTAGAACTCTAAAAAAAATTGAGGTTGTGATGGAAGACATAAGAGTAAACAAAGTATTGGGGTAAATGGGTTGGAGCAGAGGCCTACTAGTTTGAAATATCGATCTATCGTATGATCGAAGAAAAACCAAAGCCTCGATTCATGATGTCCGGACAGACTACCAATTCTCGCTTCTTTATAGAGAGAAGTGTTTCTCTAAATTTGAGGAGACGTATTGTCACAAAATTTAAGATTCCCTAATGTTCCCTTAGCTTCAGACCATCATCCTCCAAACAATAGTTGTACTTACCATTTTACAAAGCAATGAGGTATTTAATGACTATAATTTTAAAGGTTACTCCCCTGCACCTTAGATATCTCCACAGGAAGAGCTTCTTTCGTAACAGTTTTCTTTGGGCTTCTTAGTCCAACAACTACCTTTTGTTTCTCTATAAGTCTCAATGAACTCCTCGACATCAAACCTTATATATGTACCAACCCTAGCATATGTTGGATTTAATCTAAACTTTTATTATGTTTTATTTATTTATTCGTGTTCTCGTATGACCCAGTCTTTAGCTAAGGAGAACAGGTCGCCAGGTAGTTGCCTGTTTGTAGGACAAGTACTGGAATAACGTGCTAGTTATGGAGAGTTTGTAGGAGTTTCAGTTTTTTTTGTGACAGTTATTTCCTTCTGTAATGTAGTTTAAATAGGTATTTGCTTCTGCAGAAATATACACGTCTATTAGACACATTCTCCTTTTGTCTTTCACTGCATTATTCTCAATTAACTAAATTACTTATAACAGATTTCCCAACATTCTGGTATCAGAGCTTTGGTGAGACAATTGATGCCCAAGTATATGCCTAAAGCAGCAGCGATGGAACAAGGAAAGATTAAGGAGGGTGCAGTGAGTTTAAGCTACCCCATGTTGAACAGATCGAATTACACAACATGGGCCTTAAAGATGAAGGTATACATGCAAGCCCATGACGTCTGGGAAGCAGCGGTACCTAAGGATCCAGAGACGGTGGTCGAGGACAGGACAGATAAGATTGCTATGGCTGCAATCTACCAGAGTATTCCAGAAGACATACTTCTATCAGTGGCGGACAAAGAAACTGCTAAAGATGCCTGGGAGGCAATTAAGATTATGTGCCAGGGCGCAGACCGTGTGAAGAACGCAAGAATCCAGACACTAAAAGCCGAGTTTGAGTCAATTGTCATGAAAGACTCGGACTCCCTCGATGACTTCTGTATGAAGATTAATGGCCTGGTGACAAATATTCGTTCACTAGGGGAAACAGTTGAAGAATCATATGTTGTAAAGAAGTTACTGCGAGCAGCTCCGAAATTCTTGCTGATCACATCCACCATCGAGCAGTTCGGAAACCTTGAGACGATGACAATAGAAGAAACGATTGGTTCTCTAAAGGCTCACGAAGAGAGACTTCGAGGACAAACAGAAAAAAGTGGAAGCCAGTTGCTTCTTACGGAAGAAGAGTGGATGAAGAAAGAAAAGGAGGAGAGCAAACTGTTGCTCACTCGTGATGAATGGATCAAACGCTCAAATCGGGGAGGAACCGATCAGAAGGCGCGAGGAAGAGACAACAATCGAGGTGTGAGGGACATGCGCCGTGTAAGATGTTTTAACTGCAACCTGCTCGGGCACTTTGCAGCAGATTGCAAGAAACCAAAACGTGACAAAGACAACAGAGAGGAGGCCAATATAGCACAGCTCCCGGATGATGAACCTGCACTACTTTTGAATGAACTTAAGGATAAAGGTTAAAATGTGGTGCTCATAACCGAGGACAGAGTGTCACCAAAACTGAGTCAAGAAGCAAACAAGAATCAAGTGGATTCCAAACTATGGTACTTGGACAATGGAGCTAGCAATCACATGACGGGTCAACGCTCAAAATTCATGGAATTGGACGAGAAGGTAACCGGACAAGTAAAGTTTGGAGATGGATCAGTTGTGCACATCAAGGGGAGAGGCTCAGTGGTGATCAGAGGCAAGACTGGAGAAGAACGAACCTTACGGCAAGTTTACTATATTCCATCCTTCTGCAGTAACATAATCAGTATTGGGCAGTTAGCGGAGGAGGGGAACAAAATAACAATCAGTGGTGATTTTCTGTGGGTACGTGATAGTTGTGGAACTCTACTCATGAAAGTGAAAAGAACTCAAAACAGGTTGTATAAAATTATCCTCCAAGACAGTGAGTCACATTGCTTGTTGTCAAAAACAGAAGAGGACACCTGGTTGTGGCACTCCCGATTAGGACATGTGAATTTCAAGGCTTTAAAGCTAATGGAGAACATGAAGATGGTGCATGGGCTGGCAAAGTTAAGCTTTCTCAAGGATGTGTGTTCAGGGTGTCTTATGTCAAAGCAGGCCAGGAAAAGTTTTCCGTCACAGTCAAATTACAGCACAAAGAAGGAGTTGGAGCTGATTTATGGAGACTTGTGTGGCCCTATTTCACCACCTACGACCGCAGGTAACAAGTATATATTTTTATTGGTCGATGATTTCAGTAGAGTCATGTGGGCTTATCTGTTAAAATCCAAGGATGAGGCCTTCTCGGTCTTCAGGAAATTCAAAGCAAAAGTTGAAAATTGTTTGGAGAGAAAAATCAGAGCATTTAGAACTGACAGGGGAGGCGAGTTCTGTTCAAAAGAGTTCGTGAACTATTGTGAAGAGGAAGGCATCGAGAGACAATACACTTCTCCATACTCGCCTCAGCAAAATGGCATCGTGGAAAGGAGAAACAGAACAATGGTGGAGATGGCTCGTAGTTTGTTGAAAGAAGCAAGACTGCCAAATACTTTTTAGGGCGAGGCTATACGGCATTCAATTTACATTTTGAATCGTTTACCTACGCGAGCAGTATCTGGAATAACTCCGTACGAGGCATGGTCAAATGAGAAGCCAAATGTAGAGCATTTACGGGTCTTTGGGTGTTTGGGTTATATGAAGATACCAAGTGTCCATGTGAACAAATTGGGAGATCGAAGCAAACCAGTGATTTACCTCGGGAAGGAAGCTGGCACTAAAGCTTACAGGCTGTATGATCCTGCAAAAAGGTGGTCCATGTCAGTAGAGATGTGATATTCGATGAGAAGAAGCGTTGGTCGTGGGAGTCAGATGCATACCCTGAAGCAGTTGAGGTGAGGACATTTACAATTTTTGGAGCAGGTGCATCAACACAGGAGGAAAACACATTCGAGATGGGTTCAGATACAACACTCGAGTCTGAGGGTGAAAATGACTCTCATTCGGAACCTTCTTCTGCAGACTCAGTGCATTCCCAAGGATCGATTCAACATTCAAGCTCCACTACATCAATGACAGATTCTGATACAAGTAGTGAGCCAAGGAATTTCAGATCTCTCGCTGACATTTATGCTAATACAGAGGAAATTATTCTTGAAGATGAGGAATTATTTCTCATGGGAATGGACAAACCTGCCAGTTATTGGGAAGCTGCCAAGGAGAAGAACTGGAAAGAAGCAATGGAAAGGGAGATAGAGGCTGTCAACCGAAATGGAACTTGGGAGCTCACTAAACTGCCATCTGGACACGAATTCATCGGATTGAAGTGGGTGTACAAGGTTAAAAGAAATGCAGATGGGGAAATTCAAAAGTATAAAGCAAGGATCGTGGCTAAAGGATACGTTCAGAAACAGGGAGTCGACTTTGAAGAAATCTTCGCTCCGGTAACTCGATTAGAAACAGTGAGGCTGCTGCTTGCTCTTGCTGCAAAAAATGGATGGGAGGTTCATCACCTCGACGTAAAAACTGCATTCTTGAACGGAGATCTTTAGGAAGAGGTCTACGTCTCTCAACCCGAAGGTTTTGTTGTGGCAGGAAAGGAAAACTTAGTGTACAGACTTGTGAAGGCTTTGTATGGCTTGAGGCAGGCGCCTCGAGCATGGTACGCGAAACTGAATAGCTGCCTGGAAGAGTTGGGTTTTGAGAGATGTCCATACGAGCACGCAGTATACACAAACAAAGTCAATGGAGAGACTCTGATTGTCGGGGTATATGTAGACGACCTACTTGTGACTGGCTCGAGTGTTACAGTGATAAATGAGTTCAAGAAAGGGATGAATGGAAGGTTTGAGATGAGCAATTTGGGAAAGCTTTCTTATTACTTGGGTATAGAAGTGAGTCAGAGTAAGGGACGTATTGAGCTAAAGCAGACAAACTATGCTAAGAAGATTCTAGAAAAAGCTGGCATGAGTGAGTGCAACTCGACGAAATTCCCGATGGATCCCAAAGAAAATATTGGCAAAGATGAAGGTGGAAAGCTGGTAGACACAACTCAGTTCAAAAGTCTAGTTGGTGGCTTACGATACCTGGTTCACACACGACCAGATATCGCATTCTCTGTTGGCATAATCAGTAGGTACATGGAAAAACCCAGGGTGGTGCATCTCAATGCTACAAAAAGGATCTTACGCTATATCAAGGGCACCCTGAACTATGGTCTCGTGTATACAAGAAAGAGCGGTAATAATGTATTGATAGGCTACAGTGACAGCGATTTAGCGGGGCAAGTCGAAGATAGGAAAAGTACCAGTGGGATGGTGTTTTACTTAGATGAAAGCTTGATAACCTGGGTCTCGCAAAAACAGAAATGTGTAGCTCTGTCGTCTTGCGAAGCGGAGTTTATGGCAACCACTGCAGCAGCTTGCCAAGCAATTTGGTTACGAAAATTATTAGCTCAGATCACAAGTGAGTGTATCAGTCCTGTGGTGATCTACTTGGATAACAAGTCCGCTATCGATTTAGCCAAGAATCCTATGTTTCACGGACGCAGTAAGCATATAGATATACGCTACCATTTCATCCGGGAATGTGTCGAGAAAGGTGAGATTATTGTTAAACACGTAAATACGGATTTGCAGCGAGCAGATTCTCTGACTAAGGCCCTCACTGTGGTGAAGTTCGAAAGGATGCGCAAGTTTCTGGGGATCAAGGAGTTACCTGGAACAGTTTAGATTACGGGGGAATTTGTTGGATTTAATCTAAACTTTTATTATGTTTTATTTATTTATTCGTGTTCTGGTATGACCCAGTCTTTAGCTAAGGAGAACAGGTCGCCAGGTAGTTGCCTGTTTGTAGGACAAGTACTGGAATAACGTGCTAGTCATGGAGAGTTTGTAGGAGTTTCAGTTTTTTTTTGTGTCAGTTATTTCCTTCTGTAATGTAGTTTAAATAGGTATTTGCTTCTGCAGAAATATACACGTCTATTAGACACATTCTCCTTTTGTCTTTCACTGCATTATTCTCAATTAACTAAATTACTTATAACAGATTTCCCAACAGCATATACCTCAGGGACTGGTGTTTAAGCATAAATGATTACTTTAACTCCTTCTGAAGCTATCCTCTTGGAGTCAACCAATCCCTTTAAGGAAGTATTATGATCCGTAGATGCTATTTTTGGTATGAAGTCGGATGCTCGGGGGGAGTGAAGGAAGTTTTGGCAAGAGATTAAAAGTCTGAATGACCCATCGATATAAAATACGACTTCCGGACAAACTCTTGAGAATGAACTTGTGAAGAAGAGCTAGTGGTTTTGTGTAAATAGTTGGTATTTTTCAAAGAGTTGGTAGTTCTTGGTGAAAAATTAGTGGAATTTGGTGAAGAGCTAGTGGTTTTCAGTGAATGGCTGATCAAATTAGAAGAAGATAATAGAGTTGATTCAGTTAATTTATCAGTCAGTTCAAAGTTACCGTAGGTAAACATTTGGCTGATGAACTTTGGAGAATTGTCTATTATGCTCATTAAGCTATTGATCACCAGCCAATAATGTTGAACTTCGTTCTCATATAGGTTCATTGTCTGAGGAGTTCAAATGATTCCTTAATAAGCGCACCATAGTAGATTTTACGATGGTTATTTGACCTAGAAGTGGTTTTTGCGAAGATAAAAATGTGCGTCTTTCTCTCTTGAATTAATTAAAAAAGAGGATTGTGAGAGAAAAAGAGTGTATTTATGGAAATGGTGTTGAAGACTCAACAATTACCCATCTAGGAAATGAAAAAATGCTAGAATAGGGAAGAGGAAGAGTCTCAATATAAAATTCTCAAGAAACTTAGCCCGAATATCATTGTGGCATGTTTATAGGTAAGACCAAGTGTGACGCGTATAATTCAAATCGCTACCGAAATTACCCGACCATGCATTCCAAAATTCTTACTTTGGTTTGCCACCTATCTAGTTTATTCGAGGCATCATCATTTTTTGTTTGAAGCATCTTCACATCCTTCTAGTCTGCAATACGAGAAAAATTAAAGCTAGTCTTCGCTCATAATTATTTGCAACTACTAGGGGACTATTCATAAGGGTGTGACTTATCCAAACCTCAGGTTGAACCGATAGAATACTCGGCTAATTTTGTCCAATATATATCTTGGAAAATAGGCCCAACAAATGTGTAACATTGAGGGTATATCATGTAATAAGGAGTAAATATGCTTAAGATTAGTAGAATAATGGATGGAATAGCCAAAAATGGACCAACCATGTGGTCTCTCGGCTACCGCCATTATCATAAAATGCAATGTATCGTTTTTGAAAAAAGATGAACAATTATTATTCTATTATTACTTTTGGCATATTCTCTCTAAAATTCTTATATTTCTCTATCTAGAATCTCAGACTCCCCTAATATCTTAGGCTTAAATACCTCTTAGATATTTATGGAATGATCAACTATAGTCTTTAACAGTAAAAAAGGTTACATTAATAAAAAAAGTTACATGATAACATAATGGAAACAAATTAAAAAAATACAATTTCAGACAAAAATAACTCAATAATTTTGTATGTAGGCATATGACTTTATAATTAGGTGTAAATGCTTCAAAAATAAGTAATCTTCAATGTTTTCACACTCAATATTTTAGTTTATTTACAAAATCTAATTGTGACAGTTACTTCTAAAATCTGACAATTACTTGATTATAGGCCTCAAATAATTTAAAAGATCGATAAGCTAATATGTTTATCACGTTTGTAATTGGATCCATCTATCACTGATTTTTTCTATCATACGTAGAAACAAAAATATATTGATAAAATATAGTTAAAATGTATCATTTTACACACCAGGTATAAAACAAACATTAGTATACTATTGTCAGATGCGATATTGTTTTCTTCACTTTGTCGTTGACCTTTTTTAAGTATATGTATCTTATATTTAGAGTACTTTATATTTTAGATTTAAAATTAGTTTTTGAGTAGATGCATAGTTAATGTACATAATGAAAATGTAAAGATAATATCATATACATAATACAATCATTGTTGAATAACTACAATAAATAATAGGTGATCCATACATCATGAAAAACGTAAGTTATTTTGGTATAAAAATCCACTAATCTTGTAGCATTAGTGCGAAAAAAATATCGTCATGCACCAATGTTGGAAGAATATAGACTTTGTGGTAAAAACTACATAAAAATACATTTCCCTCGTAATGCGTATGTGATATTAATGTATTTCTGGTATCATAAATAACATAAAAAATCATTAATTTAACTATAATTTGTTTGAATTTAATATTTAAAAAAAATATAAGTTATGTATTTGGACACGAAAATTTGTCTAGCAAATCAAAATAAGACTCGATAAATATGGTCTCAAGCATATACAATTTTTGAAAATATCCAACATACACAACGATCTGAAAATTATAAAAAACATTGAATATACATAAGATATATTTTTAACATCATACGATATATATATATATATATGAAAACATTTGATTAATAAAACAACATAAACTATTAGACATGTTGGTAAGATATATAATTATACTTTTTATAGAAAGGATTGTAACAAAAATATTATCCTTAAGATATATTTGTCTTCTTTGAAAGTTATTTCTTTATATTTTTCGTGTGTAAATATTTTATGCTAATTTTTTTTACACTTTATCCTCTTAAATATATTACATTTTATCCATGCGTCCTTTAACATACATTGTCTTCTTGGATTGTCAGGTGTATGATGGATACAACCAAATTTAGGAATATCATGTATAATACCCTTTAATCTTATTATTGCTTCAACAATATAGTTAACCATCATACCTCTTTAAATGGATTGTACTACTATAAGTAATCTTTTAGTTGAAAGAAACCCATAAATAAAATAAGCACGTTATTCTACATATTATCAATAAATGTAAAAATTACTATAAGAGTATACAAACAAATTATCTCGACGCTTAAGTATGAATATGTAGATCTAAAGTCTTATATGTCAGTCTTTTCATATTAATATTCTTGGTGGGCCCTCATCTATTGACCTGTGATGTGTGATATGAAGAATACTACAAAATATGGAGGATGAAAATGGTTAAAATATTTGGAGAATTATCATAAAAAAATTTAGTTCATCAACTTTACAACATGTCAGAGCGCTAATTGTACGACGTTGTATAACTCCGTTAGTATATGCATCTTCTAAAATAAATCATCCAAGGTTTCTAAGTGTTCCAGCACAATTAATTAACCAACATTCACAGAAAGTCCCAAACAAATATAACATATACATTTGCATTCAACAAACTACTACACTATATCTTGATCCTAAATGTGTGTTATTGTATCATACTTAGGATAAAGTATCCTTAAGCCAAGGTATCCTCAACATATTTTCATTATGCAAGTTAAGCTTCTCACTAACTATATCAATTGGTATACAGAAGCTTTGAAAAATGTATTATCCTTTATTCTTCACGAATATATTCTCTTATACGGTTTATCCGAACTCAAATTCACTCAAAAAAATAAAATTATGAAGATAAACGAGTTCTACAAAATAATCCAAAAGTACAAAAGAAATTAAATTTATATAATTTCAGGCCTGATTACATATAAGACACATACTAGTCTACTTTATAAAATGGTAAAAGTTCAATAAATGAATAATTCTAAAAGTCAAGCATACTATAATAATTAAATATATGTTTTGTTTTTATATTTATGCATAACAAATATAAAAAAGAGTAAATAACTTACATATATTATTAATAAACCTCATAGATTCTTGCTAAGAGGTTATAAGTGGTTATCCTACAATATTCTTGCTATAATTCGAATTAAATACGTGTGAGTGCCAAACAATAATATAATTTTATGAAGACTCACATAATGCTCATGCATTGATATCTACTTGAATAGCCTCCAATATTTTTTGGAAGGTTTAGGCCAAACTTAACTACCATTGTGCTTGAATAAATTCAATTAAACTCATCGAACTCATAGAAAAATATTAATAATTCATCACTTCCATCACTATCTCTTTGTTCGAGAAAACTCACCCTCAAGTTCATTCAGAATCATAATAAGAGAGATCAATAATGTTAAATATTGATGAAACATACTAGCATGCTGGTAATTCTAATATATATACGTGATTTACACTCCATTTAAACAATAATTTACAAAAGCTTAAAACTCTTAGATTATTCCTGAAAACAAGTTCCCATAAAAAAAATACACTTGTAAAGATGTTGCACTTTTTATATTAATGTATAATGTTTTCTCTATAATAATACCAAAACCATGTATTAGTGGAATATTAACCCTGTAATGGGATAACAAACCACTATATAACCATCTGTCTATTTTGAACGCGGTATTCCACTTATTATCTTCTTTCGTACAAATATTATGATAACCACTAACAAATCAATATCTTAAGAAAAATAATTCACCATGAAAGTGATGGAATAAATAATCAAGTATTATAAGAGGACAACGATACATGAATAAGATTTTAATATATTCCTAATCATCCACTTAAGTCTCTACGATCAATAAAGTATTTTACATGTATTTATAATTTATCTTATCAGTCAACGCGATATAAACTATGCCACTTATCTTTATGGTTTAACTTATTACATTGAATATATATTATCGATAACCTTGTTTGGAAATAAAGATTTATGACAATATGTATTGATGTTGATAAAAAGATCTATGGTATGACAAGACTGTTGGTAATATTTTTGAGAGAACATGTCAATACTCTTTAAATAATCGTTAGAGTTTTGGATCAATAGTCTCTTCCACTAAATTCCTCTAATCATATAATATTGTATAAATATTCTCCTTCAACTATGTGGTCCTCTGATTATGAATGAGTGCAAAGTAATTTTATAACCATTGCACATATTCTGAATTTATATTAAATAAGATAAGTTCTAACTTGATATTGACATCGTCTTAAGTATTAAGATAACTATAATGTAAGGATTTTATATATTTTTTTAAGGATATTTTAATAATCATATGATATATATATAT
Source organism: Limnanthes douglasii subsp. nivea (assembly GCA_036936605.1). Taxonomy (NCBI): domain Eukaryota; kingdom Viridiplantae; phylum Streptophyta; class Magnoliopsida; order Brassicales; family Limnanthaceae; genus Limnanthes; species Limnanthes douglasii. The sequence continues at coordinate 104,126,389 of JAUPFV010000002.1, read as the reverse complement.
ATATCCATCAGAAATACATCAGACCCATCTTCATGTTTGTAGTGTTTTTCAATTTAAAACAAAATTATATACGTCTCACTAATCTTAAATTTTCATCTTAGCAACTAAATCTTATATGGTATGATAAGTGGTTTTATTTTTAATCCAAGTTTTCTAATTATCTCATTGAGAACAATAATGATACAATTTTATTAATAAATTATTACATTACACATTTTATCTTAAAAGGTACACATTGTATGAAATTTATTTTTCATCGTTGTATGTCCTGATGGTACATTTTCAAATTCTACTATATCAAATTTCACATTATCCTTTTGGTTTCTAGTTGGGTTTATTCTCACATTAGGATAATAAATAAGTTTGCTTAAATATATTTTGACTTCTTGATGAAATGGATTCATCTCATATTTATGTCCAGACTTTGTTGATGTTGGAATATTTCCTATATTAATCGTAAACACTAATAAACTTATATAATTTATCTACCATTCGTTCTATTTTGATTTAATAAGCATTTTATGTTCCATCGAGGAAACATATGATATCTTCGTGATATTAGGTTTTCCATGAAAAATAAAGAAAAAAATACCAAAATAAATACGTGGACTTCGTTACTAATTTGATACACTTGAGGTTTGACAAATAAAAGGTACAATAAACATTTCTAAAATCCAAATATATTAAAAACTTCGAGAGAGTTCTCCTCACATTGTTTGTCAAAACTCATATTCAGTTTAAAATATAGAGGTATGAGGATAGATAAATTTATAAAGAAACACAAAAGTAACTAAATTTTCACGTCCATATAATTACATGTCTAACTACATATCTGACACATAGTAGTCTATTCATAAACTCTAGTTACACTTTAATAAATAAAATTGAATTTTAAAAGATAAAAAATAGTTTAATATACTATAACAAGGTAAAAAATTACATAAAGAATTAAACTATAAATATAAAATACAAAGAATATCAAAATGGAAAACAAGATAAGAACTTGATAAACTTTTTTGAAGAACACTTATATTTATTATTCATGCTAACTTTCACCTACCTTTCAAATGACTCATTTACTATTTATAGGTTGTCCTATGTAGATAATCCTTATTGGTTTACAAAGAATATCAAAATGGAAAACAAGATAAGAAATTGATAAACGTGTTTGAAGAACACTTATATTTATTATTCATGCTAACTTTCACCTACCTTTCAAATGACTCATTTACTATTTATAGGTTGTTCTATGTAGATACTCCTCATTGGTTTAATGTTTTTTGGCCTTTTGGGTGCTTTATCAGAATCGATTATGTTTTTTTTATTGTTATCATACGGTGTCAGGTTTTTTGTCCATATGGTGTCAAATGAGTTTCACACTGGCGGGTGTGACCTTCGTACTGTCAGTGGCGTGGGAAGATGAGATACTCGGATATGGTGAAAATAAGTGCTTAGCCAAGATATCCAACCTTTGGGTCGTGTGCTACTACGTGACCCGTTGTTAGGAGCATATTGGCAATCATGGCCAAGCTCATGGTCACACTCGAGCATGCGATCACTTGTGATCAAAGGCTTCGCCATCACGGACAACCTTCTGGTTGAGTCTTGGCACATGATCAGGAACATCTAGTTGTTTGACCACAAAGGCCAAGCTTATAGTCACACTTTAGCGCGCGACCAAGCACAACTAGTTGCTTGGACATTAGAGCCAAACCTTTGGTCGGACCCTAGCACGGGACCATGCATAATTATTTACTCGGCCATTGAAAAGCTTCTCCATCTTGCTCTCTCTCTCTCACACATGTTCATCCGGAGGTGACCGACATCATTTTCGTTGTTGATACGACTGATTTTTACATCAAATTTTAGAAAAAATAAAGTTATACTGTAATAAAAGGGTGGAGTCTGGCATGATTTTCAAAAATCTCAAAGCCCTAGATACCTTTAAGAGGTTCATTTGAGAGGTCTTTTAAGGAGTCCGACTTTGGATATAAATATTTATGTGTGTAAGACGTGTCTTGGAACTTTTAAAATATGAGGTCCTATCCACCTAATCTTTATTTTTTATTCCTCTTCTTGACTATAGAGGAGAGTAAGAAAGTTGGTGAATAGGTATTACTTGAAGATATATCGCTACTATTATTCTCAGTCTCAATCGGAGAATTTGATCTCATAACCCTATTCCAGCTTCCTCATGTACTTTCCTTTACACATTAATTAATATAAAAGGAAAATAAGAAGAATAAATGTACCTTGATTGAGAGGCTAACTTGTGGGCAAAAGATAATTCGAGGCTCATAGAATATGTTGAAGGAACTCACAAAATATAAACTATATTGACACTCAATAAACTGAAGGAAGGTTAGCTATAAGGTTTGGTCAAGATTGAGACAACTATTTCGTAATTTAGAGGAAACATTCCCAACGGTACCCAATCTTTGGTGAGGTTTGGTAGTGGTTAATATTGACGAGTGCTAAATTTATAATATACCCAAATCAGAACGGTTAAGGGCTCGACATGTAAACTACTCAAACTTTAAATTATAAAGGGTTCAGGTTAGCCGTGATATATGTACAATGACCGAACCTTGAGCTGTAAGGAATTTGGGAAATCGTTCAAATAACACATTTGATATTATTAATTTTATTCAACATGTGCCATAATGGCTATTTACTATATAATTAATTCATATATTACAACTATAACCTAACTATAAATAATAACTCGGACTTATGAGCTTAAGATCGCACTCTCATTATTCAACACAACTACAACCTTATCTTCTTCTCTTCCATCTCTAACCTCTAAATTGTAATTAACTTAAAACCCTACTACCAATACTGCTTCGATACCCTCCGCTTGAAAAACAAATCACAACGTACCGTTAAAATTGTATGTGGTAACCAAAAGATTCCCATAAACTTACTTTAAAAATTGAATAAATTTTGTTTTTCTTGACCATAATCGAAAAGTAAAATCAAGATTTCTACCATTTAAAAACTCTCGACTTCTGAGAAATGTAATCCTGATGCCGCACATATATTTTGTTTTCGTGCAAAACCATATCGGTGTCACCGTGTAAAATCTCATCGTCGACAACAAATTAGATTATATTGTAGCGATTAGGTAGCAATCATTCAGATCCATCAAACCTAAGTTAGTGAGTTTTAGGCCATACAAAATTTGGTCACCGCCATCAAATACGCAATAATGATTGGATATACTGCAAGGACTTGTAGATAGCAAAGACCGCACTCTAACATTCATCATCTTGATAATCGTTAGAACCCCAATGAAATCGATAATTATTTTTCCACTTATGTCAGAAGTTATTCTTTGGGGGTCACCCGCTCCTCACGCCGTGAATGAAGAAAACATTGTTCACGGGAAAAGGCTTTTCGAGATAGATGTTCTCATAGCCAATCTTAAATATGTTCGGTTGAAAAGCTCAAGATCCACCATATCATGTGCCATCAAACTCGCTGACAAAGTCGATCACCCATCGGTCATTAAAATACCATGCTTTTATCTAGGACGAGCCCAATAATAAAGTGGCAACAGGATGCCAGATTATTTTACATAGCCGTTAAATCCTTATTTTCATCTTTCAGCATATTATGTTAGTCATTTGTGGTATGGGTACAATAAAACATATTCCTTATGGTCTAAATATATGTTGGACGCAAGGAAAACAATCAAAATACTCTATGAGAATGTCACTATTGGCACTAAAAATATCTATAAACAATTTACCAAAAAAATTTAACCAATACAAGATGGACAAATACGATGAAACGGGAGATCCTGAGAAGTATATCGAGCAATTCCATAATGATATGATCAGATTTAGTAATAATGAAAGGGTTTTTATGAATTTTTCTCTATGACCTTCGAGGTAGCGTTCAACGTGGTTATATTTTTTCCCAATGCACCATGCTCTGGAATCAATTCATTGGAAATAAGATAATGTATTGTGACAAAGATTACATCATCCATTACAAGTATGAAGTAAATGAAAGCCCACGGGACTACACCTAAAGGTTTGTCGGTATTATGAACAAACTCGAGGATATTTATGATATGCTATATTGTTTTGAATTGCATCATTGAATCCTCATCGGCCTCTTGTCTGAAGGCATTATGAAATATAAGACGCTCAACTACGGTCACCTTGTAGCCCAGGTTGAGCAGTAAAGCAAAGTGTAAAAACAATGCATACAAAGATTCTCGGAATGTATAATACTTATCCTTCATACCATCCGACCTACGTTCAATCTAAGCCTTTCCTGATGACTCAAATTCATTTACATAAATTTTTTACCAAGCCATCTCAATGACTATCATATTTTCAAAACATGAATTTAAGAAATAAAAATTGATGAACCGTAAGGGGTCACGGCTTTAAAAGTAATAGGGGTTTTGGATATACAGTACATTAAGCTTACTAAATTTATATCAATGATATTTGATCGAGCATGAGACTAAGTCCAGTTCCGAAAACTAAAAAAATGGATAACCTCAAAGAAGTCTAGAAATCCGAACAAATTCTGTAAGTATCAAAGTGATATCATTCATCATACGCGAGAGTGTAAGTCCCTGGATAATAAATTCAAAACCTCATTAATGAGGCATGCTTCCGGAATATGTTGAGGGTCAAATCCTCAATTCCTATAAAACTAATAAATCTAATAAGTTGTTGACGCCGAGAGAAGATCCCTCAAGATCAGTCGCTATAGTTGTGGTGACCCTAGTAGGTAAGACCATGAAACTATATTAGAGTTGTACCCAGTTTCTAGATCCCGACCCGAGGAGGAAAATTATGGAAATGATTGTTGGCGCATACACTCTCGCGGGGAAATTGTTTGTCTTCTAAAAGTGTCACATCTTTAAATTTAAGTTTCAATAATCATTTAAACTTTAGTCGACCTATATCACAATTTCCCCCCTTCTATTACATTTGATTATGATGACTAACAATGGGTAATAGGGTCACATAAGGGTGTTGTAATCATCATACCAAATTCACAGGAGCCAATGTCATACATATCAATCTTGAAATGCAAAGCTCTATAAATATTATTTATGAGAAAATATACGATCAAATTAGAGGAATAATATTTATCTCACCCTCGTAAAGTGTCATCACATGATTCAATAGATCCAAGACTCTAGTGCTCAGCAAACTACGACTCGATGTCGCATTCTCGAGAGAGGAATATAAAAAAGGTTCAATATCTTTTCATAATAATAGACAATCCGTCGTAGTACAATGCTATCATCGGTCGACCATGAATTAATAAAAGGATCTTTATCATATTTAGTAAGTGCATACACTACATCATTAATGGGAAAATTGAAGTATTCCATTGCAACCATGACATCTCCAAAGAGTGATATGCAACTTTATTGGCTTCATAAGAATAATAATTAACTGGGGACATATTATCCTTCCTCTATTTCTTCACTCACCGTTAAAGACCCCGGGGTTTCCCTCGGATCGCCAAGCCTTTCTTCCAAATCCGAGGGTACCCTCTCTAACTGTTATTCTCGCATCAAATCTCCACTTCTGGATCCTCGAACCCGAAGCGCAGTGGCATAGCATTCCCTGACACCCTTTTGATCACCTCGAAGTACTCCAACTCTGTCTCCAACCATGTACTTAAAGCATTGATGAACTGTTGAAACCACCCCGTACATTCTTGAAAGCCATGATTTTCCAAAAATAGAATTATAACTTGTGGGACAGTCCACCACCACAAAAAGTACTTGGAGCTTTTTCTTGAATGGTCATTTTCCAAAACTAACTTCACCCTCGAATTCTCCAACAACACGAGCTGTTACACTTGTAAATCCGATAATTATACGATCAAATTGAGTAATCTGATGTGGACTTGTCATCCTATCATAGGTGGACTTAAAAAGGACATTAGCAGAACTGCCAGTGTCAATCAACACACGTCGAATTTCAACGCCAGCCACCTCGGCTCCAATCACCACAACATCCTCATGTGGTCCTGCAGTCCCTCTCAGATCATCTTCATCAAACAAAATAAAGGGAATATCTTTCTTTCCATACAAATGTGTTGACATCCTCCCTTCAATTTGAGTTGTCAAGTTGACAACATGCCTTTTTCTCGAACTGTCTGAATTTCCAGTCATTGAATCGCCCCCAAAAATTGCCAATGATTCAAAAAACTTGCATAATTCCCGAGCATACCCCTTTTCTACAGGCTCTTCGACTGCCATCAGAAGCAACCTGTTCAGATCATTTTCAACATATTCAGTAGAAGCATCGAATGGCTCAATCTGTGGGTTCATAATCATCAAGTTCTCAGTTGGCGGTGCAGCCTTCAAAGTTGATGCACCATTATTCTTTGATGCACTCTCATGTGACTTCACATAAGTCAGGAGCTTTCCATTCTTAATCAAATATTGGATTTCTTTCTTCAGAGCAATACTATCATTCGTATCATGCCTGAAGAGTTAAAAGATGGTCCGAGGGTAATTTTGTTATGCGAAGATTTGTTGATAGAGGATTAAGTGATAGAGGAATATTTGAGTGTCAGATCTAGAGAGAGAAAGTGCTAAACAGTATAGAGAGAGAAAGTATCGTACTATTCATCTCGGGATTCGTGAAGCATGTGTGGTCCTTTTATAGTACAATTGCGGACCCCACATGCTTTAATTTGGTTTAATTACATCTCTTGGTCCCCACTTTTTGGTTCCTTCCTATTTCGGCTATATCTTTACAATTTATACATTTTAGCCCTTATACATTTATTTCTATGCGTTTCAGCCCTTATACATTTATTTCTATGCATTTTGGCCCTTGTCTTTTATTCTTCCTTATCAGTAGCCCCCCAGTCTTAGTAAAAATCGTTTTGCAAAGACTGAATAATTTTCCTGGCAGGCCAAAATCACTTCTTCTTCGAACTTCATAGGTCCTTCGAAAAATTGCTCCACAAGTCCCTTCGTATTGTCGAGGCCATGAATTACTTAGGCGAAAAGTCGCTCTACAAAACCTCTTCGACACAAAACCTCTTCGAATGATTCGCAAGCCTCCTCGAATACCTAAAACGGCCTCTTCGAACTTCTTGCTATACCGAGTAGCCCCCTCAATCCTTGCAACATTTTGAGCAAAATGGTCGTCGGATAATTATATACTTAGGCGAAAAAGGGTGCTAGGATTGATGATGTCATTGCACAAACACCTGTGTCAGCATACTTTGGAAAAAACGGTACCAATTCTTCTGACATTGTTGTCAGAAAACTCTTCCCCTTCCCCTGACAAACTCTGACATAAAACTCTTCACCTTCTGATATAGCTAGGTTGCCGAACAATGTCCACCTATGTGGACCATCGTACCCCTAGGCAAACAACATAAAAAATGTCCTCGGGCTTCATTTGTCAAGAAAGCCCACTAGTCTTCTATAAATACCAACTTTTTCCTTCATTAATGCAACTTCTGTTCAATTATTTCTAGAGAGATAAAGCTGGCGAACAAGCCCCGTCGAATTCCTGAGTGGTTGTTGATCAGTAAACGGTTCGAAGAGAAGGTTGCTGCTGGTGAAGACGTAAGGCCTCATCCCCCACCATCGACTACAACCTTTTTTGGTGCCTGGCCTCCTTCGAACAACTCGACCGCCATTATCCCCCGTGAAGTAGCTCGTCAAAGCTTGCTCAGCGAAACAAACCCTCCTAGAGAAATGGGTAAAGAAAGATCCCACAAGCATGCATCAGGTTCGAAGAGGAAGAAATCGCATAGAGATAGAAAAGGTTCTCACGAGCGAAAGCGGGCCAGGGAAGCTCCCCTAACAATTCGAGAACCAACTGTCCCAACTGGTGTTGAAAACGTCCCACAAAGGTCTTCAAGTCCTCGAAGGACTTCGAGGAGCCCTCCTCGAAACTCAGTTAGCCCTCCTCGAAACCAGGACCTTCATTAAAGGACTTCGAAGAGTCCTCCTCGAAACCAAGACCTTCATCGTAATGCTGGTAGTCCCCCTCGAAGGCAAGACCTGCATCATAATTCTAGCAGTCCTCCTCGAAGACAAGGAATAGATGTGTCTAGTCTGCCCTCCACGCCATCCATGACTATCCATGGAACTCAATTCTCCCCCTCCCGGACGCTTATTACTGAGGAATATATGCGTATTAGACATGAAGAAACTTTAGACCCCATAGTTAGGAGACCTCTCAACAATCCCGTCGAACAGAGACTGCCCATTATTCCTTCCTCGGGCCCTGCAAACGGTGCAACATCTTCTTCGACAATATCCGAGGAACAATCTCGCCGGATTGCTCCAAAGTCTAAGGGGGACATTTCATTGCCCTTGGAGTTAGACAATATTGCCGGAAATAACATCAGGGGTATTGAGAACAAGGACATGGTGGCCCTTGCCAATATCAAGTATAAGTACTTTTCGAGGGAGGAGGAGACGATGCTTAGGGCTCGATGGGGCATCCCTCGATATGTCAACATCAGATTTCCCTCCGAGGGAGAGACACCCTTATCTGTGAGGGATCACGAGGTGGTGGTCTACACAGAAATCATGAATTGGGGGCTAAGGTATCCCTTAGACCCCTTCTTTGTTGAATACCTCTCGAAGATAGATCTTTACCCCTCACAGGTTGGGCCCAATATGTGGTTCACGTTAATGTCCTGCATAATGGCCTCAAGGCTCTCAGGCCAAGAATTTTCACTGGAGCCAATCATTGGTCTTGCTAGTCTGGCCCGAAATCCTTACTTCCCCTTCTATTCATTGACGTTCAATCGGGGGCAAAAAATATTGAAGGATCTATTGGAGGCCGATAAAAAATGGAGGCAACAGTTCCTCTTTTTCTCTGGTTGCTGGGAGACTGGATCAGAAGCCACTCCTTCGAATCCTCACAAATTGTCGATAAACTGGACAATAAAATGTAAGTATTCCACCAACTTTTATCCTTCGAACTTCATCCTTCGAAATTTATGCTTTCTCTCAAGCTTCCTCGAAAACTCGTATGCCTTCGAAGTAATATGTCCCCTCGAAATTGTATGTTGTGCTGATATTTATTTTCTTGTTTCAGCTATGACTGGGGTGTCCAAACCCTACACCGACTATGTCGAGGGAGCTACCACTATTTTTACTAACCTTCGCTTGTGGGCAAATGAGCAGTGGGACAATCGATTTCGCCGTTGTTTTGTCGACGGCAACTTGGCTAGGAGTAGACTCTGGAGGCTTAATCCCCATGATCGTATAAGTATGAGGGGACTGATGACTCCGCCTTCAGAACGGGAAGTGTTAGAGCGATGTAGCCAACAGGATGTCACAATCTATCTGCCCAAGCGCTCTCGCTCGCAAAGTCACCTGGATGAACCTCCAGAAGATGAAGTAGCACCAACCCAACCAATAAATCCCAAAGTAGCTACTAACAACCAAAAGCCACACTCCTCGGAAAATGCAGGGACGTCGAACTCTAATGACCCTCGAACAATTGAAGCCCCTCGAACAAATGAAGCCCCTCGAACAAGTGAAGCCCCTCGAACAACTGTTATTACTTCAACAAATCCCACTCCTCCCCCTGCTCCCATCCTTCCACCAAAGAAAGATTGCAAGAAAAAAGACTTGAAGGGGAAGGGTATTCTTGAGCCCATCGAAGAACAATCTGAGGGAGGAGAAACCCCTGACAACAATGAAGAGACTAATTTTGAAAGAGAAGTCCACGGTGATGCAATTGATGCTGAAAACAGGGGTGGCCAGTCACCCAGGGAAGCTTCCTACCAATCCTTGCACTCTCCTCTTACTGAGGCTTCTCACCCAGCGTCCCTCGAAGACAGTCCAAGGCTGGCTCTTATCCCTGCTCCTCAAACAAATCCTCCACTACTCATTCATCCAGACGTTGTTTGTGGTAATTTTTCCGAATTTGATTCCTCAGCGTTAGGGTCTCTTTCGAGCTCCTTCGAAATCCCCTTGGATGATGACTTCTCAATGAGTCTTCGGAGACTGCTACATACTTCAGTAAACCGAGGAAAGAAGATGCGCCATCTTGAAAAGCGCAAAAATTACTACAAGTTCAAGGCATCAGTAGCTGCTTCTCAGCTCGAGGAGGCCAAGAAGGAGTATGCAGTGATCGAGGGCCAAGCTGATGCCTTGTACGAGCGTCCTTCTGCCTCTGAGAATTATGTTACAATGCTAGAGAGGTGCTGCCAAGAGGAAAGGGACTTGTACAAGGAGAAGACTAATGACCAGGAGCTGATGATATCTGAATACAAAAAGGGGCATCGCAAGGCTTGCGATGGATTCGAGCAATGTACTGAGGCCCTTCGAAAAGTAGTTGGAGAGCGCGATAACTTAGAGAAAAAGATCAGAGGTTTCCCAGTAGAAGTCGAAGAGGCGAATGAGAAGGCTGTAAATGCTTATACAGCAACATGTTCGAAGAACTTACAGGCTCGGGATGCTGCCACTCGAGCCGGCTTATTGACCCAAATATACACCAATCACCCTGAATATAACCTGGGACCTTTCTGGAAGCTTGTCCCCCCAGAACTTCTCCCTCCCCAAACAGTCGTAAGTGAGAGTGAAGACTCAGAAGGTGATGGGAGTGATACTTCGAAAAATGCCGATTGAGTAAACATGCTGTGGGTAGGTTTTTTGTATATGGCCTAAAAAAGGCCTCTTTTTGTAATGATTGGAACTTGCTGTGCTGCTTTAACTTTGTAAGAGCACTGAATATTTAACTTATCAATGTATTGTATCTGGAACAAGTTCATACTGATTATCAGTTGGATAGATGGTTCTTCGAATTATGATTTTATTGGCCCTTCGAACAATTAGTACTTGGAGAAATTCACAAATTCTATTAGCCTTCGAACAACTAGTGTTATATCTGTAATAAGGCCATCGAACGTCAAGTTGATTGGCATTCGAATGATTATTATCTAGATAAATTGACTAAGGGTTATGTTTTTAATAAGGTCTTCGAATTCCAACTTATTTGGTCTTCGAATAATTTTACTTAGATAAATTTAGCAAGTTTCATGCTCATAATAACGCCTTCGAATTCCAACTTATTTGGCCGCCGAACAAATTTTACTTGGATAAATTTAGCAAGAGTTACGCCCGCAATGAGGCCGTCGAATGCCAATCTTCTTGGCCTTCGAATAATTTTAGGGTCTCCGAGGCACATGTTACCGTGATCCGAAGAATAGTTCGATGGTCCCAAAACATCGTGGCACATTTTACTGTGACCCGATGAATAGTTCGAAGGTCCCAAAATATCGTGGCACACCTTAATGTGACCCGATAAATAAAGTAGAAATAATAATAAAAAATCGTGCGAGGGACAACAATTCGAGGCACATGTTACTGTGACTCAAAAAATAGTTCGAAAGACCGCAATTCGAGGCACATGTTATACCGTGACTCAAAAAATCGTGCGAGAGACAACAATTCGAGGCACATGTTACTGTGACTCAAAAAATAGTTAAAGGCAAAGAAACTTTGTATTTAAGGGGATCACCGAAACACCTCATTAAAACCTTCCTCTGCCTAACAGGTTAGGAAAGAGTGTGTCCTCACCAAAAATTTTCCCAAGGGATACATAGAAAGTGAAAAGAAATACAATGTCATCTCCGAGCTCTGCTAATCGAGGTACAACTTTAAATGCTCAATATTCCAAGGCAAGCGAAGATATCGTCCGTCTTTATCTTTCAACCGATATGTGCCTGGTTTTATCCTTTCGGTGACCTCATAAGGGCCTTCCCAATTAGGTCCCAACTTCCCCAAACTCTTGTCCTTAGTGTGCAAGAAAACTTTGCGTAGGACCTTGTCTCCCACCTGAAAGTCCCTATGGTTGACTTTGGATGCATATCGACTCCTCATAAGAGTTTGATAGTGAAGGGAAGTCAGCTGCGCCCGCTGTCTCTTTTCCTCCACCAAATCTAAAGCCAATGCTCTATGCTGGTCATTTGTGTCTGAATCATAAGTTGCTATTCGATGTGAAGGGAAGAGGATCTCCGGCGGGACCACGACATCCATCCCGTAAACTAAGGCAAATGGGGATACAGCGGTGACTGTTCGGGGGGTCGTTCGATAGGCCCACAACACTTCCTGTAAATAGTCGGGCCATTTCCCCACCTTACCTTTCAAGTTCTTTCTCAAACCGTCGAGGATGGTGAGATTAGTTACTTCCACCTGCCCATTTTCCTGAGGGTGAAATGGTGCCGAAAAACATTGTCGTATGCCCCTTGACACACAAAAACTCTGGAATTCTTTGTTATCAAATTGTGGTCCATTGTCCATGGTAATCTGCAACGGTACACCAAAACTACAACAAATATTAGATAAAACAAATTTGATTACGTCTTTGGCCTTTGTTCCCGCGAGCGGCTCAGCTTCAACCCACTTAGAAAAATAATCGACGGCCACAATTATCGTCTGTGTGCCCCCAGAGGCCATTGGTAAAGGTCCTACCAAGTCAATGCCCCACCTATCAAAAGGAACTGCCTCTGAGATGCTTTCCATCAATACTCCCGGTTTGTGAATTACATTAGCATAGCGCTGGCACGTGTCACAGCGTTTGACCAGATCTTTTGCATCAGCCGAGATAGTTGGCCAATAATAGCCTGCCAAGAATACCCTGCGTATCAAAGCCTTATATCCACAGTGAGCGGATCCTTCACCGTCATGTAACTCGGAAAGGATAATTTGTGACTCGGGCCCACTCAAGCACCTTAGTAATGGCCGACTCAAAGATTTTTTATACAGCGATCCTCCCAGCAAAATGTAACCATGAGATTTGAATCTAACTCTTCTGGCTTCATATTTGTCGACGGGCAAAACGTCATAAGCTAAAAAATCAATGAGGACTGTTCTCCAATCAGGCGTGATCGCGTGGCTTTCCTCTGAGACGTTCATCACGTGCTCTTTACTAATTGAGATCAACGGGCATGTATGGACCAGAACCCAAGGATAACCCTCTGTTCATGAAGCAGAGGCGAGAGAATCCGGAACGGCATTTAACTCTCGTCGGACATGCTCGAACTTGACGCCCTCAAAACCTGACGCCAAATCTTTCATTAGCTTCAAATAATGTATAAGTGTTTCCTTCTTTGCCTCGGACTCCCCCGAAGCCTGATTTATCACCAGCTGAGAATCACTGATCAATTTTATCCGCCGAGCCCCGCAGATTTGAGCTAAACGCAGGCCGGCTAAAGCTGCTTCATACTCAGCCTCATTATTAGTAGCTTTGAAACCGAAACGAATGGCTTGGAACATAGCTACCCCTTGCGGGGATATTAACTGGACACCTGCTCCGCTGCCGGAGATGTTCGACCCACCATCCGTCCGTATCACCCATTCTTCCTCGGCGACTATATCAGGCACCTCATGCTCTTCCCTGTCTGAGTGGAACTCGACCAAAAAATCTGCTAAAACCTGTGCCTTTATCGCCGTTCGAGGCTCAAATGTTATGTCAAAGTCTCCCAGCTCTACGGACCACTTAGTCATCCTGCCAGAGATGTCTGGTCTTTGTAATAGACTTTTCAGGGGAAATGTCGTTCGAACCACAATGGGATGGGCTTGAAAGTAAGGCCTCATCTTTCGCGCCGCTGTCACCAACGCCAAAGCCACCTTCTCCAAAGTAAGATACCGCTTCTCGGCGTCCAACAAACTCTTACTGACATAATAAATCGGCCTTAGGAGAGAGTCGTCTTCTCGAAGGAGAACGTCACTAACAGCACACTCGGATACTGCTACGTAGACGATCAACGTCTCCCCCACCAAAGGTTTAGATAAAACTTCCGGAGAGGTTAAATACTCCTGAATTTGACGAAAGGCCGTCGAACATTCCTCGGTCCAACAGAATTGCTTCGCATTTCGCAATATTTTAAAGAACGGGGCACACTTATCCGACGAGCGAGAAATGAATCGATTCAGAGCAGCCAATCGTCCTGTCAGGATTTGCACCTCTTTAATGTTTCGAGGAGGAGTCATAGCGATCAAAGCTCTTAGCTACTCAGGGTCAGCCTCAATGCCTTTTTCGCTGATCATATAACCAAGGAATTTACCGGACCGCACACCAAAAATGCACTTTTCCGGATTGAGTTTGAGATTGACTCTACTCAAGTTGTGGAATGTCTCCGCAAGGTCAACAAAATGTTCTTCGTCGTGTTCACTCTTAACCAACATATCGTCGATATAAGCTTCCATATTCCGCCCAATCTGCTCCTCGAAGGTTTTATTGACCAAGCGCTGGTAAGTTGCCCCCGCATTTTTTAACCCGAACGGCATAACCTTGTAACAATACAAACCTCACCCAGTAATGAAAGAAGTGCTCTCTTCATCTGTAGCAGCCAGTCGGATTTGGTTGTATCCCGAGTAAGCGTCCATAAAAGATAGCAACCGATTTCCGGAGGTCGAGTCCACTAATTGATCAATGCGAGGGACAGGAAAAGGATCTTTAGGACAAGCTCGGTTCAAGTCCGTGAAGTCGATACACATTCTCCACTTGCCATTTTTCTTTTTCACCAACACCGGATTCGACGCCCATATAGGATAATGTGACTCGCGAATATGACCTATGCTTAGCAACCGTTCGACCTCCGACAAAATCGCTGAGGCTTTTTCCGGGGAGACAGGCCTTCTTTTTTGGACTATTGGTCGGACATCTGATCGTATCACGATCTTGTGACATATAATTTCCGCCGGCACACCAGTGACATCCTGTGCACACCAAGCGAACATATCAATCTTATCAGACAAAAAAGCAATTAACTTCCCTTTAAATTCGGGGGAGAGGTGGACCCCTATTTTCAGAACTTTGCCAGCCGCAAACTCGTTTGTCGCAGAATCTTCCTCTGGGACTTGAAATCCGGGGGCCTCCCTCGGATCATCGCAAGGGATGGCCTCGGGGGGTGGCCCCTTTAATTGCTATGCTGGATCAGAGGGCCCTCCTCGAACCCCTTTGGAAGACAGGGCTATCTGGTAGCATTCTCGTGCCATCTTCTGGCTACTTCTGACTGTTCCAATGTTGTTCCAGATCACATATTTTAGGCATTGATGCACCGTGGAGATGACGTCGTGCATCCGAGATAACCAAGAGCGTCCCAGGATGGCGTTATAAGATGTTGGTGCGTCAACCACAATGAAGAGTACCTCTACCTCTTTTCTGAATGGTCCACGACCCAACTCTACCATACATTGAAACTCCCCCACAACAACCGATGTGGCACCAGTGAAACCCACGATTGTCCTGTCGGATCTTCGGATGACCGGTGGGTCGGAAATGCGGCGGTAAGTACTCATAAACAAAATGTTCGCAGAGCTTCCTGTATCGATGAGTATTTTTTTAACCTGATCCCCAGCGATGCCCGCCGCGACCACTACAGCGTCCTCATGAGGGCCTGCAACATTACGCATATCATCATCATCAAAACAAATAATAGGAGAAGGCGAGCGATGCATTTGTGCGGAGACTCCAGCTTCGATCTGGGTGGTTAGATTCACCATGTGCCTTTTGCGAGAGCTATTAGAATTTCTTGCGATTGTGTCTCCGCCGAAAATTGCTAAAGAATCGAAAAATGCACAAAGGCTGTCCACCCTCCCCCTCGGAATTTCTTCCTCTACCAGGTTTACATTGTTCCTCCGAACTTTGGGGTCCAAATACTTTTGTTCGATGTCAAAATCGTCAACCCCTTCGGAAATTACCATGGTTGTGTCAGTATTCTTCAAGACAGCTTTTACCACGGCATTTTTCTGGGAGTGTTTCTTGACATACTCCAACAGCATTCCATTCTCAATTAGAGCCTGCACCTCCTTCTTCAAGGCTATGCAATCTTTAGTGTCATGGCCCACATCCTCGTGATATTTGCAATATTTGTTAACACTTCTGCTTTCCCTTGGCGTTTGTATGGGAAAAGCCTTCCTGAACGTGACCGAAGACTTAGCCTTATCAAATATCGCAGCAACATTTTCTGTCAACTCCGCGAAGTAGTCGGGTCGAGTCCATTTGTTTGACATGTATCTCCCCCCTTGATTATGGTTTGATTGATTGCCATAGTACTGCGGGTTTGATTTTTGCCTTGGAGGATACTGACCCGTGCTTTTAGCTTGAACGTTTGATCGAGGGCCCTAAGAGCTTGGCTCAGTCCTTTGAAATTGATTATGGTCCAATTGCTCTCCCGAACCTTTTTCTGAGGCTTGGGTTTCTTCCACCAAGATTCTCTTCTCAACTTGATCTAGCAATGCTCTGAAGGTCATCACCTGACTTTCCGCCACCGTGTCTTTCAACAACCCGGGGAGCAAGCCCATTCTGAATGCTGCAAGTGCCACCAAATCCTTACAGTACTCCATATCTGTTTTGGTTTTGACAAAGCGATTGGTATAATTTTTAAGGCTTTCCCCCACCTTTTGGCGACAGTAGATTATGGTGTCTCCATTGGCCCGGAACTTCTTGCTCCCCACGAAGTGTTGTCTAAAGATGCTCCAGAACATGTCAAAGTTTTTGATAGAGCCCTGTGGTAGCCTGTTGTACCATTTAGATGCCACTCCCTTGAAAGTTTGAGAGAATGCTCTACACAGAAGCTTATCATCGTCGTCGAAGTTTATCATAAAGTTCTTAAATTGCTCGATGTGATTATCCGGATCCTAAGTTCCATCGAACTTTTCAAGCTTCGAAATGTCAAAGTGCTTCGGGAGGTTCCCTACTAAAATCTCCGAGGACAGTGGAGAGGGGGCTCTCCAATTGTGTCCCGTACGATAAATGTTGGACCTCAAATTATCGTTGTTTAAAAAGTACAGACCCTCCTCGGAGGGCAAAGTGTATTGCTGCTGCCATTCTGAATTTCGAGGGCCCATATCATCCTTCCCAAGGCACTTTGCCTGCTCATGAGAGCGATCACCAACTCGGTCGTGGCGACTCTTCTCCCGCGAGGATTTCCTCTCCGAACTCCTTCCCCTTCGGGCACCAGTTCGCCTCTGATCACGCTTTTTCCTCCTGTAATATCTTCGGGGAGATGATTCAGAAGTACTATACCGCGAGTAGTCGCTTGAAGTAGCCGAGTCCGAACGGTATTTCTCTCTCCTCCTCGGAGATCGTCGCTCACGCCTCCGATATTTGTCATCTCTCCTCTTGGGTCGAATTTCAACCTCGCGCTCCTTCTTTTGTTCGATGGGTTCTCTTCTTATCTCCGATCGAACATTTCTCTGTGCGGCTTCCTTCTCCGCCTTCAACCTTTCGATCTCCAACAACAGTTCATTCTTCTGAGCCAAAAGAGCGGAGTCATCGAAAACGTTCTCAACTCGCCGACCTCCTTCTCCTTCGGACTCCAAGTCGTTCCGAAAGTCATCCGCCTCCATGTTTTCCTCGCAGTGATCAATTACATCATCCCCTCGGCCTTCCATGGTTCTCTCCGGAACAGGAATTATTTCTAGGAAGTGATTATCGTCGGAACGATTTTCGATTCCCACAGACGGCGCCACTGAAGAGTTAAAAGATGGTCCGAGGGTAATTTTGTTATGCGAAGATTTGTTGATAGAGGATTAAGTGATAGAGGAATATTTTAGTGTCAGATCTAGAGAGAGAAAGTGCTAAACAGTATAGAGAGAGAAAGTCTCGTACTATTCATCTCGGGATTCGTGAAGCATGTGTGGTCCTTTTATAGCACAATTGCGTACCCCACATGCTTTAATTCGGTTTAATTACATCTCTTGGTCCCCGCTTTTTGGTTCCTTCCTATTTCGGCTATATCTTTACAATTTATACATTTTAGCCCTTATACATTTATTTCTATGCGTTTCAGCCCTTATAAATTTATTTCTATGCATTTTGGCCCTTGTCTTTTATTCTTCCTTATCAATGCCCAATATCATCATGATACCTACAAATTTTATTATTCCACTCCTCCCTTGGTCTGCTGATAGGAGCTGACTTCCTAAAGTTTACAGAATTCTTAGTCTTATCCCATATGACAAAAATACTCTTTATCAAATTGGCATAGTACTCTGGCATGACCCATGTATTTGGCCTAGGCCTGTTGTAATTGTTAGATGGAGTGTGATTTGAATAACCACCACTTTGAGGAGGCAAATTGTTGTTCTTCTGCCTCGACTGCTCATTACTAGTTCCATTGTTATTACCATTCGAGGGTTGTCCCTGATTATTGGCTTCCTATCCCAAATTTTTTGGAGTGTTAACTGGTCCACCTCGGACTCTACTCGACTCCTCCATCTTTATCTGATCCTCAACTTGAGTCATCAACGCTCCAAAAATCAAGGCCTTTCTCTTTGTCATCTCATTAGCCAGATCCCCTCGCAATAATTCCTGGTGAAAAGCTACTATCGCCATATTTTCCTCACAATTTTCCAAACTAGCCTTGGTCAACACAAATCTCTTGGTATAGTCTTTCAATTTTTCTCCTGGTGCCTGCTTGCACTGAATAATCGTATCACCAATGGCTCTCATCTCTTTTCTTCCCACGAACTACCTTTGAAAAGCAGTATAAAAATCTCTGAAATTTGATACGGACCCCCTCGAAATCCTGTTGTACCACTTGAGATTTGTTCCCTTAAAAGTTTGAGAAAAGGCACGACACACAATCTGGTTGTCATCCTCGAAGTTCATCATATAATTTTTGAATTGTTTGATGTGGTCATCGGGATCTTGCATCCCATCGAACTTTTCAAACTTCGAAATGTCAAAACGCTTCAGAAGCCTCATGGAACAAATTTCATCTGTTAGTGGAGAATTTCTCCAATTAATGCCTTGAACGAATTGATCATCAGTTCTCATTGTGACATATAGATTCCTATCAGTTTCAGCATACTGATTCGAAGAATTCCCTTCATGCCAAGTTGATCGAGAAGCATTCTTAGACTTACTCTCATTTTTACACCTTCTCGAATAATCTATTTCTGATTCCCCTTTCGAAGAACCTCTATGCCTCTTAAATACCAAGGCTGAACTTTCAACCTCCTCTTCACTGGAAGTTATCAACTTCTATTTATCTTTTTTCTCCTTTCAAAACGAATATCGTTCTTTAGGAGACACAAAACGTGATTTTTTGTGCTCAGACTTGGCATGCCAATCATCAAAATATCGATCTGACTGACCTTCCACATCAGTCTTTTCCATTTCCTGCCTAACTTCAGATCTGATTCTTGCAGAAAGTATCTTTTGATCTCTCCGTTCATATTTTTCATTTAAAGTATTAATTTTATCTAGGAGTTGATTCATTATTGTCTCAACATTAGATCGAATTTAGACCGAAGACAATCCATCAGTTCTATTCCCGTCAGTTCAATTCTTTTGCAAATCATCTCTCACAGTTTCTATCGCTGATTGAAGCGTAGGATTATTATCGGGATTCATTGTATGAATTTTAATCAAGAAATACCACTAGACAGTATCAATTTCGAATAGAATAAGCCACTGATTTTTCTTATTCAGCGCCCAGTGAAGTTGTCAATTTGATGAGTTATAATTCTGTTTTGGTAAATTGGTTAGGAAATATTTCTAGAGAGAGAAAAAGCTCAGAGTATTTAGAGAGAGAAACACAAGTACTAATGAGTTTTCAAGTAAAAGTATTGAACCCCTTTATTAGAGTAGTCTGATCCTTTATATAGAGGAGCCAAGACTTAGTCTCAAACTGAATCTGTTACAAAAAGTGGACTAATTACAATTTAGTCTCTATAAATTATACAAAGTTACAAATACCCTCTAAAACTTACATCAATCACGAATTAAGGACAAAACTTACCTTAATTACAATTAAATCCCTAAATTTACATTATTTACAATTTAGTCCTTAAAACTCTATTTCCATATCAAGTGCTACCCCACATAAAAAAATATTGCTAATTTGTCTCTTGGTTTAATAAGACAAAAATGACAATGACTAACATACACAAAATACAGAGGTATGCGCCTACTTGAAAAAGCTTCTTCAACACAATCATTCATAAAAATATTTTATATCACTTCCTCGTCAAATTTACATTAACTATTGATAATGAGATTACGACCAACTTTGAACTCGCTATATAACTCGCATTGAATGTATAAAATAAGCTCAACTACCGTTAACATGCACATGTTCTACGTAGCATCTCAAAACAATAGCCGCCATGAAGCGGCTAGGGTTTTGTATTTATTAGAGAATCTTTTTTTTATTATATTACAAACCCAAGTAAGGCTCTCAATATATAGAGAACTTAGAGGCCTATACAAGGAAACTTAATACACTGAATATTCTAACACATTATAATATCAAAACATGCTAATCTCAGTAACAGACTTCCCTCCATCACTTTCATAGTCACTCTCTTCGTTTCTTGTGCACTGAATATTCTAACACTCCCCCTCAAGTTGTGTAGTGGGATCACCAATACCCAACTTGGATAAAACTGATTCGAATGTTCTTGCAGCAACCACTTTTGTCAGGATGTCTGCCAGTTGGTCTTCGGATCTAACAAATGAAAGTTCGACTGTCCCATCTTCAATCTTTTCTTTTATGAAGTGCCTATCTATTTTAACGTGCTGTGTTCTATCGTGCTGTGCCGGATTCTCTGAAATCTTAACCGCAGCTTTATTATCGCACATTAACTGAGTTGGACCCTTCAGGGGGAATCCGATTTCTTCCATTATCTTCTTTAACCAAAGTATCTCAGTAATCCCCTTAACGATTCCTCTAAATTCTGATTCAACACTTGACAGTGAAACTACTTTTTGTTTCTTACTCCTCCAAGTCGCCAAGTTACCTCCAAGAAGAGTAAAGTAGCCAGCAGTTGATCGCTTGTCGTTAGGATTCCCTCCCCAATCAGTATGTTGAATACTTCAACATCAAGGTGTCCACTTTTCTTAAAAATTATGCCTCTTCCTGGTGTGCCTTTGAGATATCGAATAATCCTCATTACTGCCTCCATATGGTGTTCCTGAGGATGATTCATGAACTGGCTAACTACTCCCACCGCGTATGCAATGTCGGGTCGAGTGTGAGCCAGGTAAATCAATTTTCCCACCAACCTTTGGTACCTTTCTTTACTCGCTGGTCTGACCCCTTCAATTATCTTTAGTTTGTGATTCACAACCATATGAGTGTCATTTGGTTTGCAATCCACCATGCCAACTTCAGCTAATAAATCCAATATATATTTCCGTTGGGAGATATAAATCCCTCCTCTTGACCTAAGAACCTCAATTCCTAGGAAATACTTCAATCCTCCAAGGTCTTTCATTTCGAACTCCTTGAAGAGGTGTTTCCTAAAAGAGCTAATTTCTTCTTCGTCATTCCCCGTTATAATCATATCGTCGACATATATTATAAGACAAGTGACTAATTCTCCTTTTTTTGTAAAACAAGGTATGATCCCCATTACTCTGTTTGTAGCTATACTGCTTCATTGCCATTGTAAACCTCCCAAACCAAGCACGAGGAGACTGTTTGAGCCCATATAATTCCTTTTTCAGTTTACAAACCTCGTTTTCTTGAAAACCATCAGATAAACCTGGTGGGGGTTCCATATATACCTCTTCTTCCAAGTCTCCATGTAAGAAAGCATTCTTTACATCAAATTGATGAAGAGACCAATCTTTATTCGCGGCTATTGAAAGTAAAACTATGATAGTGTCAATCTTTGCAACCGGAGAGAACGTTTCAGAGTAGTCTATACCATATGTTTATGTATATCCTTTGGCAACCAATCTTGCCTTGTGTCGCTCAACGTTGCCATCAGATTTATATTTTATATTAAACACCCATCTACACCTGACTTCTTTCTTCCCTTGTGGTAACACACAATTCTCCCATGTACCATTCCTTTTTAGAGCTTCCATTTCGGTATTCATTGCCGCATGCCATTCAGTCATCTTTTTAGCTTCTTGAGCTGTTTTAGGGATTTGTTCAGAGAGAATAGTAGCTAAAAACGCATTTGTAATCTTCGTCATTCCTTTCCTGTCCTTTTTTACCGGATATGTAGAAGCACGAGGAACGTGTTCCGGTGAATACCAGTCAGGAGGAATCCCTTTATTTTTTCTTGGGGGAAGAACCAGAGTTTGAGTTTCAACAAATGAACTTCCTGAAATGTCATGATCAGTAGCATTTTTGAGTTATGGCATTGTAAATTGTTTACCTCTTGATGGACATTTTCTTCGGCTGAAACGCTGATAATATCCATGGCATTTGTTTCTTGTTGGACATTGTCTTCGGGAGAATCATTGGTGGTAAGAACTGCCTCGTCAGTCTCCTTTATGTTGGAAGAGGCGTGTTCGGTGGCGCCATCTACCGAATCTGTCGGCACATCCTCAAAGTAACTTTCATATAGAAACCAGTCGAGTGATTCACTTACTTTCTCCCCGTGAGGACGAGATTGGTAGTCAAAAAAATAATCGGATTCTAAGAAGTCACAGTCCATGGTGACATGGATTCGACGAGTAACCGGATTGTAACACCGATATCCCATTTGTTGAACACCGTATCCAACGAATACACACTTTTCAGCACAAGGATTAAGTTTGTTTAGACTAGTTTTAGGGATATGAACAAACATCGAACAACCAAAGACACGAGGTGGTAAGGTCATAACAGATGGAATTGTAACTTGGGTGGCAAGCACTTGTAATGGAGTTTTATTTCCTAGACATTGGGTTGGTAGACGATTTGCAAGATACGTAGCTGTAGCAAGAGCTTCTGGCCAAAGAGAATGAGGAACTCTAGATTCAATCATAATAGCACGAGTTTTTTCAAGTAAAGTACGATTTTTTCGTTCTGAAGTACCGTTTTGTTGAGGTGTGTTTGGACAAGTGGTTTGATGGATAAGACCATTTGTTTTGAAAAAATTATGCATTGTTTGGTTGACAAACTCTGTTCCATTATCAGAACGGAGAATCTATATTTTTTTTTAAATTGAGTCAAAATCATTTTGTAAAAACAAACAAATATTTCTGGTACTTCCGATTTATGTTTCATAAAGTATATCCAAGTCATTCTTGAGAAATCATCCACAAATAAAACAAAGTATCTGATTTGATTGTTAGTGGAATTTGGTGCTGGACCCCAAACATCGAAAAGATTAGCGAAAAAGCATAATTAACTCTAGTATTACTTTGATTAAATGAGACCCTACGATGTTTTGCTAGAATGCAGGTTTCACATTTCTCATTAATGGAATTATTCAGAAAAAGACTAGGAAACAAACTCTTAAGATAGCTAAAAGAAGGATGACCAAGTCGTCGGTGCCATAATCAAAGTTGCCTTTCGGTTGTTCCATGAACAAGCATGGCATGTCCCTTATGAACTACCTCATCAACATAATAGAGACCTCCTTGTTCAGTACCACGCCCAATGATCTCCTTCGTACGAATGTCCTGTAAAATACAAAAAAAATGGATACATAAGAACCACACAGCCGAGTTGTTTTGTCACTTGACTAACTAATAATAACTTTAAGGATAGTGAAGGAATGTAGAGGCAGTTTTTAATTTCCATTTTTCCGAAAAAATAATTGAACCTCCCCCTTTGACTTCACAAATTTCCCCACTAGCAGTCTCAATATGGGATTTCTTTGGAGATGACATGTCACCAAAATCTTTAGGATCATAAGACATGGTGTTCGTAGCCCCGGAATCAAAGATCCAATTCATTGATTTCTCAAACCATTTACCTCCAAGTTTTTCATAGGAGTTCGCCGCCATTCCTCCAAAACCAGTACCACTTCCTTGCTCATTTTTAGTCGGATCTTCACCGTCACTTGTAGACGAAGCCCGTTTGATATTAGATCTAAAACGCTGGTTATTTTTCTCCTTATGACCGTCCTCCCACCATTCTGGATAGCCAACCAGTTGGAAACATGTCTCTTTAGTGTGTTTCTTCATCCCACAATGAGTGCAATACAACTTGGATTTATCTTCTTTCTCTTTGGATCAGAATTTAAACCTCTGTGCAGAATCTTTAGCAGCCAAACCCATTCCAATTTCAATCGAGTCACTATCAGAAGAACTTGATTTTAGTATATTAAGCATGGTCACTTCCCTTCGTATTGTAGCATATGATGTTTCCACGGAAGGAAGAGGATCCTTTTTCATGATATCTCTCTTGACTGGTTCCAGCTTGTCATTAATCGCCATTAGCAATTGATAGAGTCTTTGTTCTTGAGTCTTCTTATTGTAGATCTGAATGTCTTCTGGGTTTTTCATAGGGTTCGGATCTCGCCTATTTATAGACATCCAGATGTTTTGCAGTTTGTTCCACAAGTCTTCTAGTGTATCAGACCCTTGCCTTAATGAATTAGCCCTCTTATGAAGCTCAAACACCTGTAACGAATCTGTACCAGAACTGTATGTGGTGGCTAACCCATCCCAGAGGGCTTTTGCAGTGGGATATTGCGAGATATTATTTACCAAGCTGGATTCAAGATTCTGGATAATCCATGTGAAAACACATTGATCATCTTGTTCCCACCTATTATATGTTTTGTCAGTTTTGGATGGAGGTGTCAGCTCCCTGTAATGTGAGAACCTCTCCCCCTTCCCCCAATTGCTTTCTTCATCAGGTTTGCCCATAAGGCATAGTTGTCACCACCGAGTTTAATCCCTAGGGATAAATTCTCGGGGTTAGTTGTTTGTTGTTGTGTTCCGAGACCATTTCTCAGAATGGCAGCAATCTGCATTGTTAATTCATCAGGGATTTGACTGACCACGACTTCATTGCCAGCCATCTTTGTTGATGATGTTCAGAATTTCCAGAATAACACGTGCTCTGATACCATGTTAACATGCACATGTTCTACGTAGCATCTCAGAGAAATAGCCGCCAGGAAGCGGCTAGGGTTTTGTGTTTATTAGAGAATCTTTTTTTTATTATATTGCAAACCCAAGTAAGGCTCTCAATATATAGAGAACTTAGAGGCCTATACAAGGAAACTTAATACACTGAATATTCTAACACATTATAATATCAAAACATGTTAATCTCAGTAGCACACTTCCCTCCATCACTTTCATAGTCACTCTCTTCGTTTCTTGTGCACTGAATATTCTAACAATTACGTATTTGTGGGTTTTATGTATAAGAATGGACACTATCACAATAAATATAGATTATTAATCTTTTAAAAAAGTAGAATAATTATTATTTTATTTTTTAAATTTAATCTGTTTATTTTCTTTTTAAACTATCTGATTGACAATTAAAAACCATATCAATTATTTTTTAAAATATCACTTTTAGAGAAATAAAAATATTTGTACTTTTACCTATAAAAAGATATATCCTATTATTTCGAAGATAGAAATAAACATGGCTTCAAATATGCGGTAGAAATAAAACCAAACCAAACCGAACTCCATTTATTTGTTCTTCGGTTGAAACTATAAAATCATGAAAACTGCATGTGTAACCCAAACCTACAATTTTTTATACATGTGAAACACAAAAATTGGTGAAACATTTCAATGTAACTAGAGTTCCAAAACCATAAAATAATCTCCACCCCCTCTATCATTGACTATAAATAAAATAATATGCGATATTTATAAATTTTTGGAGTTGTCGAACTAATCCTATTATAATAAAATTTGAAAATCTGTTCTACGGCCATTATTCCAAGTATACTATACTATACTCTCTCTTCGTTTTCTGGTCACCACTGACACAGAGCACGAGAGTGGGAGCCAGAGCAAACTGTTCACTCTCTACACAGATTTTTTTTACAAATTCTCTCTCTCTACTGAACCAGCATTCATGATCTACGCTAAACAGGAAACCGACAACTCCGGTCTTAAACAATGTCAAATTTCCAACAAACCCATGTCGAAATCCAAGAACACACCCTTCACCGAATCTCCGGCGCCGATGAACTTTCAGGCGATAAAAACGAGACAGAGATCGTGAGAGAGCGGAGATCCTGTTGTGGCTCTGACCCAACGGTGGAGGTGGATCTGGAATGTGGGTTGGATGAGATGAAAGTACACGTGGCGAGATTTGATAGAGATTGTAGGATATGTTACTTGAGCATGGATGCAGCTGATCATGAAACTGGTTTGTCTATAGAGCTTGGTTGTTCTTGTAAGAATGATTTGGCTGCTGCTCATAAACAATGTGCAGAGACTTGGTTTAAAATTAAAGGAGACAAGTAAGTTCCAATAATTTAACTCTATAAATTTATAGTTTTACTTTCTCACATCTTAACCCCTATATAAAAGTTCTGATTTTTAGGTAATTCATGTTACTATGTTGTAGAATTATCCAAATTTGTTCAGGAAAAGTTATGTTTTTTAATGATAGAGTATTTATGATTTTATTTATTTATTTATTTAAGTCTCAGTTTTATAAAATGTTCCTACAAGATAAGATATCCAGTTCGTTAAGATCTCAATGTTTTATTTCAGGACATGTGAGATATGTGGATCAATAGCACACAATATCACCTACTCAATTGAGACAGAGTCAGTGTCGGACTCGAACAACAGTGCACCACAACCCCTGGCTACGGTAACACAAAACCAAACGGTAGAATCTAGAACTTTCTGGAAAGGTCACCGGTTCTTGAACTTCTTACTAGCAGCAATGGTTTTCGCATTTGTCATCTCTTGGCTCTTTCATTTCAATGTTCCCTCTTGAAATCTTCTCCTTAACATAAAACGGTACCTTCCTGGCTACTCCACCTCGATATTTCTTCGTTAGGGCTATAGTTATAGTTACCTCTTGTTATGGTTGCACATCAACTGCTTCGATGTTATTTGTGCGCGAATCTCAATTTCACATTCAAGTGAAATCAAGTATTTTCATCTAAATGCAAAATGTTCTGGTTTCGTTACTTTCGTTTAAGTGGATAGATTGGTGTTTTAATAATGCGATATAGGTCTCAAAAGAACTTTCCAGTCAGACTCTAATTCTTCGCACTCGAATAGTCTTAAGGCTAATATAACAGAAACCAAAATGAAGTGTGATGTACGTCGAATTTACTGATTCAAGACTTGATCTGGATTGATTAATTCGTAATCGAGCCAACTTGGATCATAGAGTTTGTAGAGTTAATGTCATTAAGCTTGCAGTATCGTGGATTACATATGTCAACAAATTCAATGAAAACACAAGACTACACGAGATCGCTGGTCTAGCATTGTTGAAATATTGTCAAGCCAGTTTTAGAAAAAATAAAAGGGCTACTCAATATTACAATCCATAGACCTATACGATCTATCTCTATATGTACAAAACAAAGAGACCAATGTTTCAAGTTTAACCATTAGCGTTGTAGTTGTGTTACCATCAAATATAGATCAATTGGCTTAAGATTTACTAGTTTAACAAAAATACGTAGTTGCGTTAAGATCTGTAAAACTAGATTTGCGGCCTTTATAGTCCTACGCAATCAAATCGGGGATGGTGGGACTTAAGTCCACTACCAGATGATTTGGACAAAAGATGTATAGACTCTTGTCCTAATCTTCATCAATAGCAAAGACCTTAGAAGAACTAAGTCTGAGAGAAGCAGTTCTAATCTTTAAGGGCAAACTTGGATTGGTCGCCGGGTAACACGCTCCTTCTTCTTCTTCCTCCTCTTTTTTTAAATCAGATGGAGGCAAAAAACACTCCTTGGATAAACCCATAATATTAAAATCAATTTCTTCGATTTCCCAAATTTCTTCCATTCTCGTCCTCGAATGAGAATCGGAATTATCCCCGAACCGGAACAAAGACACCGAGGTTTTACCCCCGTGTGCTATTTGAACCCCATCGACGGGTCGGTAATCTTGGATAAGGGTCTCCATTGATGTTTCCCAAAAAATGCTTTCATGCATTCTTAGGAGATGTGAGTCTTCTAGTTGTACTAAAAGACCGGTTTTTTGGCTAAAATAACCCCATATTGTGTGCCTTATAATCTCTACATTGCTATTGCTTCTAGCTAATAAAGTAGGTGGATCGGCTTCGAGCTTTAAGATGAAACAATCTTCGTCGTTGATTGTTTTCTCGCCAATGCAGATTGATCTCGAGAATAAGCTAGCTGTCGACTTTGGATCTAGACCCTGTTTGAATTAGATCCTGATAGTTAGTAATTGGTATTACCCAATGCCTCAAACTCAAGTGATCAAATTAACGAGTCTGAGCAAATCATTTGATCTAATGTTTAGATTTATATTAGAGCGATACTGCATCCTGCTACAAATTAGAACTGGTGGAAAATATTGTTTAAACTACTGAGCTGCAGATTCATCCGATCCATACAAGAACCGGATATGGACACTGATCTTTTACATGCCAAATCTGGACTCGAACACTGTCCAATTTGGATATCAGGTGTGGTCTAGATTTGAACATTCGGACAATCCGATCAGATATTAAAATGTCAAATGAAATCAAAGAATAGGTGAAAATTTGAAACTAAGTCGGATCCAGTTGATAATATTAGGTCCGGATTTAAACTTTGGGCATACTTGTCCAAAATCTAAAGTCCTGATTTGTCTGAATATTGTTTACTACAAAATGTTGTATGAGCTGAATATTAACCGAATTTAATCTCCTTTAGACCTACCCAAAACTGAAAAAAACGACAACTGGTTTCTGGATAATTACCTGCAAAAAACGGCGTAGTGGCCGCGGTGGTCCTCTAGAGGCATGAGAATGGTGCCATGGTGTCTGTCTCCAAGCCACAACGCCATCACTACCAGCACTAATCTTGTTCCCTGAAACCACCAGCTCTAAACACCAAAGCTCTGGTCCTTTTTGCCACAATACAAACCCACCCATTTCTCCATTAACACTATTATTACCATTGGTTGTAATTTTTGAATTTTTAGTTTTTAATAATTTGTTACTATTATTATTATTATTAATATCAGTGGTTGATTCTCCTGTGCCAACTTCTGATGCTGCCATTCTTACTTTACCAATTGCATACATACTTTCAAGACAAGTTAGGGTTTTGTCTCCACCAATTGCTGCAATGTATTGCTTCACTATGTATTTAGCCATTGATTCCGCCTGCATTTATGAAACCGGAATAAATTGTACCAATTAGATAACAAATAAACTAAATAGGAACATTATGTATCAGAAAAAGAAAATAGGATAAAACGTTTATACTCCTCTCTTTCGTAATATAAGTTTTTCTGAAAGTCCTACTGTAAGTCGTTCTTTTTTCATACCGCATTCATTACCCATATTCCAGTTTCTACCAATAAAATAGTTAACATTCTGCACAAGTTATCAACTCGACCAATCAATTTTTTTTTCTATTCTTTTGAATAATTTTTTTTTTTTTTAATATCTGTGAAAAAACCTTAAACGACATATATTATAAAATGGAAAGAGTACAATTTTAGAAAAAAACGGTGTAAATGAATTAATCTAGTTTATCAAATTTTTTGACATTTCGTTTTATTTTGAAAAAGAAAAAAAGTTTCATTTTTAACAAATCCAACAATAATAAGATAGGTTCAAATCCAAAAACATAAAACGAAAAAAAGTTTCATTTTTAACAAATCCAACAATAATAAGATAGGTTCAAATCCAAAAACATAACAGCGCTAAGAATACTCATTAGTCATAACATCGACTATATGTATGTTTTGAAATCCAAAACATAATAAAGATGGCTAAAAGTATTTGTCATAAAAATATATTTATATTTTATTTTTATTAAAATGTTGATATTTGTTAGATTTATTTTGCATCTCTAGTCACGCTGAGATGATCAGATAGGTAAAATGATAATAAAAAAACGACAAATTTGATAAAAAAAAATTAATAATTTTTTGTTGCGAACATAACCAAATCCGATGGCTAACTAGGGTTCTTAATCCATAATTATCTAAAATTAATAATCTTAAAATCTATCATAAACGAAAAATTCAAATATTTTATTAAAATTATAAATGGACCAACCCAAAACGGTTCAGAAAAATGAAACGCAAACTAAAAACTTGCAAAATCTTGACCAAACACAAAATATATAAAAGAAGTTCTTACAATAGGTTGGTCTTTGGTTTCTTTATTAATAGGTTGTTCATAAGCATGGTCATCGGGATTAATCGGAATCGGAATCAACGGAGCAGCAACAACACCAAGTAATAACTGAATCTGAGCATTTTTTCCACCGAAAACTGACTTATTATTATTACTCTTGTTCATGTTGTTCTTTGAGCTACTTGTAGTCGTGGTCGTGGTGGTCGGTTTTGTCCAATAAGACTTCATGCTCTGCCATGTCGTCGTGTTCTTAATGCAGTTTGGATTAAGAAACATCTCTTCGGGCATTGGGATTTCGAGAACTGTGTCCAGTCCGTCTTCATTAGGACACAAAGTCCTCATCGTCAGTTAACAGAAAGAAACTATACAAGAAAAAAAGAGAGTTTTTGAGAGAGAGAAAAAGATTTGTGGTGTGCTTGTTGGTGAAGTGTGTGTAAAAGAGAGAGAAAGAGAATAGTCTTGAGTTCTAACTAACGTGGTTAGCTTTGTTTATGTCGTGTTTGCACGCTGTATATATAAAAAATAATATTATTTAAGAGGGACCAAATCTTGTTCCATACTTGTTGTATTCTGTTTCTTTATTGATGTAACGTTTATATTTGAGTACGTTTAGATTTGTCGGGTTTAGATTGGGTTTGAATTTATTCTCGATCGGATCGACAAGGTATCGGTCAGAATCAATGTTCAAATACAATATAAATTTTGGGTGGTAGATCATTTGATAATACTATATACTATCAGGGATCGAATTTAAAATTTGATTTGCAGATGATGGATAATACTATCTAAAATATTGAGGTTGATCGTATTCGGTGGTTCTGGTTGTATATCTTTTTATTTGTAAGAAAATTTCAATTTTAATTTTAGTTTCAAATCTGGACCGAATTCAAACTTTAATTATTATTTTTTTTCGGAGGGAACCCGAAGCCGCTACTCAGAGTGCAATGAGTGGGCACAGGGTAAACCCCCAGTCTGACGCGATAGCATGCAAACCAACGCCAGAAGGTAAACCACACAAGGTGACAGGCTCAGCCGAGAAAGCGTATGTAGAGGGACTCGAACTCATGACCTTTTGGTTATAAGAATGCCATACCCAACCAACTCGGCTACCCCATTGGGGACAACTTTAATTTGTAAACCTATCCAATCGGTTTAGGATGTAATTTTTGTACCAATTTCAAATCATCAATCAAGTTCGAACGTCCTATATTTGAATAAATACTTCTACTTAATAATTATTATTTCCAAAGAATTTATTCCAAATTAAAAGAAAAATTAGTTGGATAAAGAAAAAAAACCGTTTAAATAATATAATAAACATATTTATAGAAATTATTAAGCTTTCAACTATTATTATAATTTATATTTTTAATTATCTAAGAATACATGTTTTTAATTATTTAAAAATATATGTTTTATTTAATATTGAGATTTTCAAGATGTAGATAAATTTTGGATTAATTTTTTATGATTTATTTGCGTTAAAAAAATCAATTACAAACTAATTGGTATATTATAACCATACACAATAAATAAAATTTAGATTTTCAAACTTTACGAGTTAATTTTTTTTATTTCATCTTAAGAATGTTATGGTAACTAGTAAATGTTAGACTATTTACGGTATGTGTTTTAGTTGTTTATTCAAAAATATATTTCAAGAGTTTTCTTTTATAATTATGGTTACGTTGTTGTGGAATTTATCTATATGAATATATTTTAGAAACTGGGTATTCGATGTATATGAAAGTTTTAGTATATATTTATAAGATTTATGATGAATTCCAAAAGTTACAAATTATTTTGGAGAAATTGAGTTGTTTAGAATAGTCTCAAAATGATAATAAGTCTAACTCATGTGACGACCACGATGTGGATACATAAACGGTCCAATTACTGCATCGTCTTTTGATATTTATTTCATCGTGGCAACGATAATGAGAAATACAAATAAAATTTATATTTTTATTGTGTCACGATAATAAAATATTTGGCCACAACATAAGGTATTATCGCAACGATGATTGTTTTAATCCAACAATATAGATTTTATTGAGACATACATAGTGTCATAACAAACAATGTTATTTTTATTATTAAGATTTTTAGAATTATTTTAAAATTCGGATCCATATCGCAGTGTTATACATTTAATTTTGACACGAAAATTTTAGTCACTCAAAAATACATGTTAAATATTTCACATTAATAATATATAAATTTTGGTTTATATATTGATTTTTTAAAATTTTATATCCTTTCAAATATATGTAGCACCGATGATATATAAAAACCATTTATATATCACTGAATAAAACTATTTTAAAGTATTGATATCAGAGATACTTGTTATGTGATGAATTGTAAACAATATTCAACATTTAAGAAGAGTTGGGTTTGCATAAATTATAGGTAGAGAATCTAGAATTTCAAACCTCAGAATATGTCTTAAAAACCTAAATACATTGCTAAAATTATCCATATTGGTAAGTTATTTAGTGAAAATTTTACTTACATGTATTACTAATGAATCCCCGTGTGTGCAACTAGACATTCAATGTTGCAATTCTCTATTACTATAAGAGTGAAAGATTTACAATATGAAGAAAAATTTATTTAACCACAAAAAAAAATTCATGGTGAATAAATTTATAGATAACACTAATAAGTGAGAAATATGAGTCAACCGCAAATGAATTTTATATCTTAAAATACAAAACAAAACATTTAAATAATGTTGATTTTAAAAAAAATATGAGTTAACTTCTGAAAAACTATGAAAGATTAAGAATTTGGTCAACCAAAAAATATGCCCTCACATCATTAGTATTGTTCATATATCAAATTATTTTCAATTCATATAAACATTTGGCAGGTAGATTGATACCCTAATATTCATCACTGTTTATGTTTCTTTGGATGATACATTGAGCAAAGTCTTAATCTAAAAGATGTTATTGTGACATTTTATGTTATAAAAATCCAAATTAATTGAAATTTTCTTAAGGTGTTATAAGTTTATCATATAAGACATACATTGAGAGAATTTTACAATAAACTTATATAAACATCTAGGGTCAAAGAAGATAAGTTTTTCTTTTCACAGTACGAAGTTATAAATTTACAATATTTGGATGATTCAATATGCTATGATGATTAGAATTTTGATGTATTATCAAGTTGGCTCACATCAATGTACGAAAATCACAACTTAATCCAAATTAAATGCTTAAACGTATCCGAGATTATACCGTTAGATAGTAATGGCCATACATTGTTCATAAAGAACAAAATATTGCGTGTTAAATTAAAAACAATTGAGTAATTGGGATGATCATTATGTATTATAGTTTAATAAATTTAATAAATATTATAACATATTTACTTTAGGGAAATGATACCTAAGGTACCTACTCAACTATTTTATTGTCATCTAGTACCCAGGGTTTGATCAATTATCTCTTAATACCCATCTCAACTACCTAATTACCACATAGTACCTAACATTATTTTAATACCCTAACTACCCTCACCATTCATGAACAACCACATAACCAAAATTTCTCTTTCTAACTTTTTATTTTTATTTTATTTTTAAAAGATTCGTATCTTTCAAACCGGAGCTCGAAAAAAATAAATGAAAGTACCATCGCTTTTGTTTTTTAAAAATGAACAAAATGAGATCCATTGATGATATTTTTTTATTTTTTTAAAAAATAAAATTTCACCAGTAACAGAGTTGCAAACAATTCGCATCATATCATGAGAATTGTTCAGGAATTCCTCAGAGTTGCAAACAATTCGCATTATATCATGAGAATTGTTCAGGAAATCCTGAGAGTTGCAAACAATTCGCATCATATCATGAGAATTGATCAGGAAATCCTAAGAGTTGTAAACAATTCGCATCCTATCATGAGAATTGTTTATGAAATCCTGAGAGTTGCAAATAATTCGCATCCCATCATGAGAATTGTTCAGGAAATTCTGAGAGTTGCAAACAATTCGCATCCTATCATGAGAATTGTTCAGGAAACCCAAAGTTGCAAACAATTCGCATCCTATCATGAGAATTGTTCAGGAAATCCTAAGAGTTGCAAACCATTCGCATCCTATCATAAGAATTGTTCAGAAAACCTAGAGTTGCAAACAATTCGCATCCTATCATGAGAATTGTAAACACCTTGAAGTACCAGCACGTATATTTGGTCGGGGGTATTTTTGTCCAAATTTCAATTCGAGGTACCAAATGACACTATCTAAAAAACAGGTACCACTGGGTAATTACATAGTTGAGAAGTTATTTACTGGTAACTTTCTCTTTACTTTATTTAACTTCGTATAGCTTATAGAAATAAAATTTATAGTACATTAAGAAATATCCGATAATAAAACAAACATTACGTTTTCACCATAATAGTAACGATATTCAACTTATGACATAATACCATAATCTACTTTTCAAATTATTAAGAAAAATATGAAATAATATTTTTATTTGTCCATTATCTCTGACTAAAAATTTAACAACCAAAGTCTTTTATGAATAAAATATGTATGTGGATATCTTTAGTTTAACGATATTAAGTTTTGAGTGATAGTTTTTTAGATTTTCATTTTTATTAATGTATTTTTTTTATGCGGGCGTTAATGGTAGTTATTGGTTGAGAAGAGAGCCACGTACTATGCTATGATCTAGTTTTTTCGAGCATGAGAAAATAATTGTCAAACTATAGGAAGTCCCGACCCTTTGAGATGTGTACCGAAGTATATTGGCGGGGATTCTCAACCAAAATGGATATTTTCAAGAAGAGGATTCCAAAATTGTGAGGCAGCTCACTTTAAATTTTATGGTAACAAGAAGAGCTCAGAAGTCGCTAGACATTTTTAACAAGGAATTTTCTAAGAAGTGTGAACTGTATGAGGATGAGTTGAAAAAACTCCAGGATTCGTTCCTAGAAGCCTCTAATGATTTTAGTTGAAAGATAAAGGAAACACTTATTTGGGCTATACACTAGCTCTAGCTGAACCTTGACCTAGGCCCTTACTGAGAGTTAATACTTCGTGAGCAATCACCTGTATACGTTACGTTATGCCCAAATCAAGTGACAGAGGACTTTACATAGTGTGATATGTATGTTAAAGAAAAAGAATCGTCCGGAGAGGCAGAAGTGATGCCCATCTCTTCTTCTGGAAACTCTGGTATTGTTCAAGAGATATCCTATCCTAAATGTTATGCAAAGAATGCAGAAGATGTCTTACCAAAAAACCTTGCAGAGAAATTGGACTGTGGAGGAAATTATTCTATATTAAAACCATTGTCGAAGAAAATTAGCATTATTTGGCTTATTTTTTATCTTTTAATGTTAATTTTTTCAATAAAGAAAAATATTGCGAGTGACTATTGGTCATTTAATAAAACCATCACTTTGAAATAATGGTTTTTTCACTTTGAAAAAATATTGCGATTTTTTCACTTTATTGAGAATATTTTGTTTCAATTCTTTGAAAAAATCTTTTAGTTTTAATGCCAAATAATGGTTTGGCTTGCTTCCACTAAGAGATAATATATGTTTAGTTGATAACGCTTAAGTAAACTTACAAGTTAAATATATATTGGTCCATTTAGTTCAAACAAGTTTTTTACTCGTTATTCGAAACAAATATTTTAGCTCGACAAATATTCTGAACATCTTTCAGGATACTCTGTCTTGAATGCAAATATTAGATGTTTTACTCAAAAATAGGTTCGGATCCGTGCACATTAGTCCTCTAACGCTCATATTATTTTGCATAGTTTAATGTTGTGATTTTTGGGTCACTTTACACATTATATGCTTTCAATCTCATGTCATTTTATAAAATTTTATAGTATGAGTGTCGGGTTCCTTTTCACATTCTGATGTTACGAATCTCAGGTTACTTGGCATATTTGGTGTATTGACTCGCGAGTCACTTAGTACTTTTGGTGGTTTGGCATAAGAGTCATGTTACATGTATGATTTTATGGCCTACGGATAAGAAGTTGTTGTCCATTTAACATTCAACACATAAATATAAAAACACGCAAATTAATATGAAATCAAAAATAATTTATTATGAAGTTCCTTATTAAAACCTACTCGCACCATTGTAGTAGGAAATAGCACACCAATGAGACATAAAGATATAATAATAGAGAAAATGAGTTTAAAACTATAAAATATACTTAGAGAATGTAAGTGAAAGTTACTTTAGAGAATATGTTTTTAAAAAACATAAGGTTTCAGATGCTCAACATTCTATCGGTGTGGAAGAACTTGTGCCTCTACTTCATATGCTTGTAAATGCCTAATTTACCTTTAGGAACTATAATATAGGTTCATTTCCTATTCGACCCTAGTTTACCAAGGGCTTTATCTTATATGTGAATAAAAACATTCTAAGGACTTTATACCCTACTTGAAATCCATGAAAATTAATTTTAGAATCATACATATTTCGCATTAGAATTTTGGTATTGCTCCAGCTGGAGATGTGTTTGGACTCAATTGTATTCTACCAAGTCTAGTTTGGCTCTATGGTTGGGCCTAATTTTTTCATTCATTATATTAAATTATTAGAAAGTAATGTATTAGTATTCTTCCTTGGATCACAACCTCAATCCTAAATATCAAAGCGAATAGAGTTTCCATGATTGTGCTTCTTGCGATGGTCCAGTAGGAACATAGTATTTCTTGAATGAACTTAAATGGCTTCCCTATAAAACCTTTAAGGAGGGAGAGTATCCCTTATATTATGGTTATACAAAATAAATTTAGTTCCCTATCACAAGCCATTATCAGAGGTTATGACCTTATGGACCTCCTACATACAACAAATATTAGTTTTGAGAAAGTGTATAAGTTCATTGGCTCGGATTCTTACCAATGGTTTTACCTCTACCCATTTGAAAACAAAATCTACAACCACCATAAGGTATCATCAAGACCTTGAGGCTTTCGATAAAGGTCTCAAAATATTTAAGACCCACATGTAGAAGGGAACAACTGCGGATATTGACTTCATAAGTACTGATGGAACTTGAATTGAGTTTGTAAATTGTTGGCATGTATCACAACATTTTATGAATGCCCTAGCACTAATATCTAGTATAAGTCAATAGTACCCGGCCAATGGAGAGATCTATACCAAAAGTGAACATTTCCTTCTCCTTTTTAGAATTATTCGAGTACAAAGGTTGATTTATCCAAACATAAGCACTCAAGAAGGGTTCATGTAAACTTTGGTGGTTAAGAGTTTCATCGAGCAGAACATAGCAAGCATATCGTATTTTGATAGTTTTATGCCTCTGCTTTGTTATTTTAGAGTTTCCTTGTTGTAAGATATGCTCTAATTGGAGTTTGCCAATTTAGTGGCTCATTGACAACCATAACCTAGTAGGTTGATTAAGAAGGCTTGACTAGTGTTGGCTAGAATATGGTAGATATTTATTTTTTGACTACACATAGTATGGATCCAAAGCTTCTAGAGGAAGGGAATGAGCCAGCTATTTTGTTTTCATCCCAAGGTACCTGTAGATATTGTACATGTTCAACTTTTGAGACATCGACCCAATAGTTTTATTTGCTTTAGCATGTCTCAAAGCATATTTGACTACCAATTGAGATAATGGGTAATTTTACTTTTTGTGTCCTGTATATGTGGGTGATTCAAAGCCTTATATTTAATACTTCATATTCGGAATTCATTGTTTGAGGTAAGATATTCAAATCTGATGGATAAATGTTAAGGGTTCGTCGAATGCGATGTTAATTGAGTACCAGCTCCTGAGCCCATATTATTTGAGCCTCTATCATTTTGGACTATCTATATTAGTTTTGGATTATCCTCTTAAGGGGTGGTCTTTCAAAGTAATATTAGGTGAGGAAATTTGCTACATATGGGTCCTGATGATATTAATTTGTTTAAAATGGTGTCAAAATATCTCAGTTCTGCAGAATACCGTGTTAATCAGTCAAATATGTCAAGCATGTAAATGACTTTTCGCAAAGAGGAATAAGTTTTTACCACAATCGTGTGGCCTTGGAAATATAGTCTCATTTTAGCACCCACCACTAGAGCCAATGTTAACTTATCCAATTGCAAGTACATCTTCCTCAACATGACCTTATGTTTAACTGTTTTGGTAACCAAAATATATACTAAGTCTTTGAATTTACCCATTGTAATATCATTTTACTTAGAAACATTAACCAAAGTTTCATTATCAACATGAAAATCTAGATCTGTAAGTCAAAACTTTACATCTTAAGGATTATACTTTCCATTGTTCTGCCGAAAACAAAAGAAATCATTGTGGTCCTTCTTGGTGGTCGCCTTAGCTTTATAAAATTTCTTAAGTTGCATAACTTTAAAATACCGTTTAGGCGTAGACTTTACCAGGGCCTTTATATACTTCCCAATAAATTCATGGAATTCTGTAAGTGAATGACTATCCAAAATAACAACTCTTTCAGATATGACATAATAGAGGATGCCTATGGTGAAACATCTGGCCTAACCGAATCATCAGATATAATAATTACACACCTGGAAAGGGCATGAGCGGAAGCCTCATCAATACTTGTCTCCACGATAATATTTACATCAGATGGTGATTGGGAGCATAAAATGATGGAAGAGCATAATGAGAACGTAGTTTCTCGGCTACATGATACACCAATTTATTTTAAAAAATTAATGATATTGGTAATATTAAGAGAAATATCATCTATGGCCACCAAAGTCTTTTGCCTCTTAAGGGGCATATCTTCCTCTTTATCTTTGGCTTCCTCCTCGGCGATAGAAGGACAAGATCCTTGTTCCATATATAGTCTAGTAGTTCTCACAACAATTGTTTTACAAGCATCACGAGCCTCAAATTTGGCCTCCAAAGTATCAAAAGGGAAATATGTACCTTTAATGAACCTCAGACTTTTATCTTGTTGTGAATTTCCATCTTTGAAAAACTCTTCATAAGAACTGTTTTTCAGAAAGTTTCTTTTTTTTATAGATCTCTGTACTGGAAATGGGTTATCACTTTAAATTTTTAGAGGATAATATTTTTCAACAATATCTTTTTTAAGGAAAGCACAAATGGAGAAGCTTTTCCAGACAACAATGCTCGACCACGGTCCGCTACTAACAAATCCTTTTGGAACAATGATGAAGAAGTATGAATAAAAAAACCTAAAAATCTCTTCCACTACTTAAGTGTACTTCATGCGAGTACAGTTTTTATTTTTGTCCTCAAACTACATATCAATAACATAAGGCGAGAAGGATAAAATAATACATAAAAAATCAATCAGTGAGAGATAAAGCCAAATAAGAGAATTTAAATAAGAAAAAGGAAAATTTCACTTGGAATCCAACTTTTGATGATAAGATGAATTGCTCTTTTATGTTTGGTCTTCTAATTTTTTGGATGCTATGTTTTTTATCCTTTCATATTTTTTATATATTGAAAGGTGAACGATAATAGTGGCATGAGACTTCATCAAAAAGTATAAGAATTCTTTAATCTTTTAGCCATAAATCTTAACAGCAATAACCTCATTAGTAAAATTATAGTCAAAAGTAAGACACTTTATTAGTTGGTTCAGGTGTAACTTGGAAAAAACGACTTTACCATCATGACTGAAGCCCGTGATCAACGCAGTGATTAGAAAAATGACTTCACCATCACGAACACGAAAAAAGATTTCCCTATTTATTGGAAACCTAATATGGACATCACATGGAATCACCCAATCGGTGAATTGTTTTACACAATCATTCGGCAGATATCAATATGAATGATCCACAATAGTCATTGTATGTATTTTAATATAATATTCATCTTTTATTTTTGGTTTAAATTTGCGACCACCAACGTCACCTCGGCTGTTGCAGCCTATTATTCGAAAGACTTATACCTTCAAGAGCAGAATGATTAAGAGAAATATAAAGTGGAACAAAATCTTTAAATTCTTTCTCATTCTTCACTAAAGCTCTCATTTTTCTAAGACTAGATGATAGATTCGACGTGAGACCTTAAAAAACCTCTTCTTGATAAGAAGAACTAATCCCAATTAAACCACTATTATGATTATTTTAGCTACCAAAACACATTATATATTCTAAATTTTCTACCCATTTATAACAAAATTGAAAAATTGTTGTAATAAGAATAATAACAAAGAAATTGGTTCAAGAAAATCAAGACTTGGAGAAAGAATATGAAGCAAGTACAAAGCGAGAAACTAAAGAAAGGTATCAAAGTGATTATGGAAACATGTATTTATACTAAAGGTATAAATAAATTTCAATCATTTATCTTTTTATTCTATGTCTTAGATTAATTTGTAGGATGAGTGACCTGAATTCAAAAAATCATGGAGGATCAGAATTACAGAAGCTGAATGGGAGCACACGTATGCTTAAAAGATGGAACTTTCCTACACGTGTAAGATTTTGTGTGTCACTTGTATTTTTATAAAAATATATAAATAAACCCTCCAATTTAGAACCTTTGCAAATTAAAAACACTCAATAAAGAAAAATAATTTTATAACAAAAATATTTTATACTTAAATATGTCTATATCATATATCTTCGGCCAAAATTA
Source organism: Limnanthes douglasii subsp. nivea (assembly GCA_036936605.1). Lineage (NCBI taxonomy): Eukaryota > Viridiplantae > Streptophyta > Magnoliopsida > Brassicales > Limnanthaceae > Limnanthes > Limnanthes douglasii. The sequence continues at coordinate 104,085,819 of JAUPFV010000002.1, read as the reverse complement.
CAAACAAGATGGTGTAATCCTCGTCTGATTAAAAATAACAAAGATTTTTAATTGTGTTGTTCAATCGTTACCTTAATCTTCATCAAGGACTTAAGAAGGCCACTCAAGGAATTTCAAAAGAAAAGTTAAAGTCGAAGAAACAAAACAACATCTTCAATATTAAATAATTGCAGAAGTGGATATTCAATTGGAATAAGCGTTCCCTCATTCGTCACCAAGGGCTAGGAGCGTGAGGGTTACTAGAATACATTCATAACAAGTTCAACTGAATAATATTTTCAACTACCAAAACTCTTAAAGCAATATCAGCAATTCATAAGGCTACTCAACTACAACCAATGAAAAATTGAAACTTCCAAAGTTAGTAATTGTTAAAAATAAGTTAGTCTATAATAAATAGGTAATATCATTAGAGTCTACTAACTATTAGGGGTACTATTTCCCTTTGGAAAAATATATTTTTTATTCTCAAGAGATATTTTTGCCGTCGTGGGGGTTTTGATACATGAACAATTTAGTACGAATCAAATCATAGACATCTTTAGTGACAGTTCGACTAAGATAAGTTAGAATTAATAATCTTTAAGACTCTTAACATTCTAGCCAAAAATGATTTTTTATAAACGTTTCAATATATATATATATATATATATATATATATATATCATAGTTTCATATGTGAAGATAAAGCTTCGACAAGTAAGACCTTCAGGCGTGCAATCTTCAACCAAGACCAAGAGATACTTCAGCCAATGTCAAAAGCTTAGGAAAATCAAAATTAGTCCTTCATTTATACTCGCGCAAGGACCATAAGTATTGATAATGGTGTACTCACTGTAGAAAAAGATAAACAAATAAAGACGACTAGAGAAACAAAAAGACGACTGGGGTTTTATTATTCAGAAAGTGTACCAATTGCATAAAGTATAAAACTCTTATTTATAGACAAACTATATGGGCTAATGAGCCTAGACCTTATATCTCTAACATTATCTCTCAAGCTCACAATGCTTATTATTGCATTGTGAGTTTGTTACACAAAATAAAAACCAAAATTACAGCAAAAACCAAACACCAACCTTCAAAACCATAATCGAAATCCAAAATCAAAACAAAACGTCAAAATCGAAATATCATAACCCAAAATCGAACTTCAATCTCCAATCTCCAATCTCCAATCTCCAATCTCCAATCTCCAATCTCCAATCTCCAATCTCCAGTCTCCAGTCTCCAGTCTCCAATCTCCAGTCTCCAGTCTCCAGTCTCCAATCTCCAATCTCCAATCTCCAATCTCCAATCTCCAATCTCCAAACTCCAATCTCTAATATCCAATCTCTAATATCCAATATTCAAACTCCAATCTCTAATATCCAATATCCAATCTCTAATATCCAAACTAATTCAAACGAAATCTAAACACCAAATGAATCAAAACAAAGCCAAACAAATCCAGACGAATCCATACAAATCCAAACGAATCCAAACAAGTCCAAATGAATCCAAACAAGTCCAAACGAATCCAAACTAAATCTATACCAAAACCAAAACCAAATCCAAACGATAACAAAATCTAAACACCAAACAAATCAAAATGAATCCAAACAAAGCCAAACAAATTCAAACGAATCCAAGCAAATCCAAAACAAAATCCAAAAAAAATCTATAAAAATAATGCTATGTTGCAGTAGAAATCTCCCATGAACTGTGCTACCAAATCACAATCCAACTGTTCAGAAGGATTAGGTATCCTTAACATGCTCTCCAAAATTTAGCAAAAACTAACACCCTTTACCTCTTGATCAGGTCTGTTGATTATGGCTGCACATGCAAGATCCGAAAACCAAAAAATTCACTCTTTATTTCTTCCGACAGACAACTAAAACAACTGTCCGACGTCATAGCGGAAGACACGAAAACTTAAACTCAAGATCTAAACTTATGCTCTAATACCATGTAGAAAAAGATAAACAAAGAAAGACGAACAGAGAAACAAATTGACAACTAAGGTTTTATTATTTAGAAAGTGTACCAATTACATAAAGTATAAAGCTCTTATTTATAGACAAACTATAAGGATTAATGGGTCTATGCCTTATATATCTTGTTAAGAAATAAAGAGAGAAACGAGAGAAGTAGAAAAAGGAACAAACCGCTAGACGGCTAGGGTTTTGTATTATTCAGAAGTATAACAATTAGTACAGTATACGCTCTTATTTATAATAAAAGAAAGCTAACGGGCTTGGGCTTTATATGGGATTTATATTCTTAACACCCTCCCTCAAACTTACAATGCAACAGTAATAGGCATTGAGAGTTTGTCACAACGAAAACGAAACCGCGCTGTGGACTGAGCCTTTGTGAAAATATCAGCAATCTGCAAAGCTGGCGGAACATACGGAAGCGAGATGGTGCCGATCTGAAGATGATGTCGAGTGAAATGACAATCTATTTCAATGTGCTTCGTCTTCTCATGAAAAACTGAATTCTTTGCTATCTGCATGGCGCTTTTGTTATCACAATGTAGGGAAGTTGGTTTAGTAACATTAACCCCTATATCTGCAAGAAGCCATCGTAACCAAACAATCTCACATGTGGTGACAGCCATAGCACGATACTCAGCTTCAGTAGACGATCTAGAGACAACATCTTGTTTCTTGCTTTTCCATGATATCAATGAATCTCCAAGAAAAATACAGAAACCGGTAGTAGACTTTCGATCATGAGGATCACTATCCCAATCAGCATCGCTATAGGCACGCAGTTCAAGTGAAGAGGTTGAGGGAAATAAAAGGCTCTGGAACTGAGTGCCACGAAGATATCTCAATATTCGAAGAACAACTCCCCAATGAACAGATGTAGGAGCAGTAACAAACTGACTGACCACATGAACAGCATAAGCTATATCTGGCCGAGTAACTGTAAGATAGACCAAGCTCCCTACAAGAGTTCGATATAGACTTGGATCTGACAAAGGAACGCCATCAGTCGGAGAATACCGAGCATTGGTTTCAAGAGGAGTATCTACCGTTCTGTTATCAGAAAGCCGCGCTCGTTCGAATAAATCAGATATATATTTTGTCTGAGAGAGAATATAACCTTTTGGAGAGTGAGCCACCTCAATACCTAAAAAATATCGTAATAGTCCCAAGTCTTTCATTGCAAAACGCTGAGCCAAATCACGTTTTAGTGCTGCAATGCCATCAATATCATCACCTGTAATGATCATATCATCTACATATAGGGATAAAATAATTCGTCCTACACTAGTACATTTGATAAACAAGGCCGAATCGTGATTACTAGCAAGGAAACCAAATGAAGTTATAACCGTAGAGAATTTTTCAAACCAGCCACGAGGAGCTTGTTTGAGTCCATATAAGGCTTTCCTAAGTCGACAAACTTCGCCTGGTTGGTGAGAAACACCTGGAGGAGGAGTCATGTAAACCTCCTCATGAAGATCAACATTCAAAAATGCATTTTTGACATCGAGTTGGAAGATTTTCCACTGGCGAACAGAAGCAACCACAATAAGAGTACGAACAGTCGTCATTTTTGCCACTGGGGCAAATGTTTCATCATAATCCATACCATACTTCTGTGAATACCCTTTTGCTACAAGACGAGCCTTATATCTTTCAACAGATCCATCAGATTTTGTTTTAATTTTAAAAACCCATCGAGAACCGATTATATGCTTACCGGATGGAGGCTTAACTATATCCCATGTATGAGTTTGGTAAAGAGCAGTGAGCTCTTCGACTATTGCATTTTGCCAACGAGGATCAGAAACAGCTTCTTTAAACGACTAAAGTTCATATAAATCATGTATTTTTGCTATAAAAGAGGCAAAAGGAGCTGAGTAAGAAGAATACGCAAAATCTGGTAGTTTGGTAGACTTACTTGTACGAGTAGATCTTCTAAGGGGTGGAGCTGGTGGTTCACTAAAAGAAGAAGCTGAATCAGGACTTGATGGAGCAGAAGTAGTATCAGTTGTAGTTGATGTCTCAGGAGCTGTCACATCAATATCAATGGGTATGTCGCTATTATTTTCAAAGGGATCAATAGTCTGAAGTTTGGTACTTGTTATATCATGTGATTTCGTTGGAATCGAATAAAACGGGATATGCTCAAGAAAAGTAACATGTCGAGAGACATAAGTTTCTGACTAGTGGGATCAAAACAACGATAACCTTTCTGTCTAACACCATAACCCAAGAAAACACATATTGCGGATTTAGGGCCCAATTTGTTGCGTTCTACATGAGGACGAAGGACAAAACATGTACATCCAAACACTCGTAAGGAAGAATAATCTGGAAGTTGTCCATATAACTTCTGAAAAGGAGACATCCCTGCATTATGAGTAGTGGGAATTCGATTAATCACATATACAGCAGTATAAATTGCTTCTCCCCAAAAAATAGTAGGAACCTCAGCAGATAAAAGTAAAGAACGAGCAGTCTCAATAAGATGACGATGTTTTCTTTCTGCAACACCATTATGCTGAGGGGTGTCAGTGCAAGAAGACTGATGTATGGTACCATCAGATGCAAGTAACTGAGTAAAATCATTGGATGTATATTCACCCTCCAAGTCACACCTGAAACATTTTATTACAGCAGAATGTTGAGTCTTAACAAGTGCCCGAAATTCTCTATAAATTCCAAGGAAATCTGATCTCCGTTTCATAAGGTAAACCCAAGTATATCGAGTATAATCATCGATGAAAGAAACATAGTAGGATGAACCACCCTTTGTGGAGACAGGAGATGGACCCCAGACATCAGAATGAATAATATCAAACAGAGCAATAGAGGAAGAAATACTTTCATTAAACGGTAACGCCGAAAATTTTGCAAGTTTACAACCACTGCAATCCGAGATATTACAAGTGTTTAGCTGACCTAAAGCACCTGTAGAGACTAAAAACTTTAAACGCGATGTGGATACATGTCCAAGACGAGAATGCCAAAGATAAAACTTAGACGATGAAGGATTCAAACGAACCACCCTTTGTGGAGACAGGAGATGGACCCCAGACATCAGAATGAATAATATCAAACAGAGCAATAGAGGAAGAAATACTTTCATTAAACGGTAACGCCGAAAATTTTGCAAGTTTACAACCACTGCAATCCGAGATATTACAAGTGTTTAGCTGACCTAAAGCACCTGTAGAGACTAAAAACTTTAAACGCGATGTGGATACATGTCCAAGACGAGAATGCCAAAGATAAAACTTAGACGATGAAGGATTCAAACGAAACAAAGACAAATCAACACCCGAGGCAGCAATATCAGTCAAATATGTTTTTTCACTATCAACACCATAGACATCCATATCTGTTACTTCGAGTTTCTCCAAAACATAAAGTTCCCTTATTTTACGACCTGTCCCAATCACTCTTTGGGTCTGTTGATTTTGTATAGCACAAACAGAGTCGGAAAATAAGACACAATAACCAGATTTACACAATTGACTAACCGAAACTAGATTCAAAGCAAAGGTTGGAACGTAGTAAACATTAGATAACAATATATGAGGGGTACAAACAGAGCCAATACCCTCTACTGACATTGGTGTAGCACTAGCAGACAAAACAGATGTGGGTGAAACATGAGACAACGAAACAAAGTTCGACATGTGAGGTGACATATGATGAGACGCACCCGAATCCAAAATCCACAATGATGAATCAATACCTGAAGTGGAAGACGAGGACATACCCGAATGGTATGCAGATGTAACAAAGTTCTTCTTATCATCTTTTCCTATCATGTTCGCAATAAGATCCACAATCTTCACTCTTTGTTACTCAGACACACATAACTCACTCTTTTTGTGTTTTACTCAGACACACATACCTCACTTCTTCTTTTTTTGTTTTACTCAGACAAACATACCTCACTCTTTTTGTGTTTCACTCCGACACACATACCTCACTCTTTTTTTGTGTTTCACTAAGACACATACCGCACTCTCACTCAAATTGTTTTACTCAAACACACATACCTCTCACTCAGATTATTTTACTCAGATACACATACCTCTCACTCAAATTGTTTTACTCAAACACACATACCTCTCAAACACACATACCTCAAACACACATACCTCAAACACACATACCTCTCAAACACACATACCTCAAACACGCATACCTTTAAAACACGCATACCTCTCAAACACACAAACCTGGTACGCATACCTCTCAAACACACAAACCTGGCTCTGATACAATGTTAAGAAATAAAGAGAGAAACGAGAGAAGTAGAAAAAGGAACAAACCGCTAGACGGCTAGGGTTTTGTATTATTCAGAAGTATAACAATTAGTACACGCTCTTATTTATAATAAAAGAAAACTAACGGGCTTGGGCTTTATATGGGCTTTATATTCTTAACATTTCTAACCCTCATAATTCAGAAGACTTAATATAAAATATACTAAGATATACTCCTAACACCTAAACATTAGAAGCAGATGTCATCAAACCTTCCTAATATTTGGGAGATACCTTCTATAACTACAAAATCTATAAATAAAAATCTAATAACCATAAATAAGAAATTGATTCATTTATTTTTTTAATATTTTTAAATAGTACCGTCGACCCACATTTTTTTATTTCGTAAATAATTATGGTTCATTGTCGGATTCAAATAAAATAAAGTCAAGTTACTCCAAATATTTATAACAGGCAAAAACAAATCTATATGACTTCACAATAATATCGAAATCTATATTAAATCACAATTTCAGAAATGTTCAAATCTATATTAATATAAAAAAGCATACAATTCCAGAATTTAATTGATAAATTATTAATATCGAAATTTGATACGTGCAAATCATAAAAGAATGAAATAGAGACTATGTATGGCTCACAATAATCTATATGACTTCACTAAAACGATATGACAATAAATGATTTTATCCCTCTAAATAGATGCATAATAATACACACAAGAAAATAAAAATTATGATATAGTCCCGCAAGCCTATAATTGGGTCACAGGTTTTTCTCCAAGGAAAACAATAATAGGTATCGTTTGGATACGTTGATTTCAGGTTAACATAAAGGGGAGGTTTGTTTACTTAATAAACTAAGGGGGTTTGACTTATCAACTAAATTATTGGCGTACTTTATGGAACTCAAGTACCTGAAGATTTCCAAAACAAAATCTGAAGACTTCGAGTTTGTTTTCTTTGAAATATAATAATACCAGTATTTAATCTACTTAGATTAAAGAATAAAATGAAAACCATAGTAGCATTTAACAATTTATATATTTTATGTTGGGAGATATTCTATTTTTTCTTCAAATTAAGTATCTAAAATGGTAGCCAAGCCTTTATATCAACGTACTTTTAGAAATTTGTTATGTTTTTCTTTTCATCGATTTGTTTAGGGACGGTTATATTTATCCAAATCTCGTATAAGTTTCTTCAAAAAGTTCTTAATTGATTTTGGTTTGATTTTTTCAACTACAATATTATCGAACTTCCATTTAATTACAAATCCGCACTCATAAACACGTTAAGTATGAATCTTACATTTATTGATGTTTTTATGCAATTTAATTAGATACTTTTAGTGATATTTAGAGTTATAGGTTCTGCCGAAAAAGTTAATTTTTCATCTAAATGTTATCGTTTTTTGGAAAGTAAGTTCTATATATGAATTAGTCTAGTGATTGTCGACGTTTCGGTATGTTGTTTGTTGATTTTGGGTTAATTTGCAGCGATTAGGGTTTTTGAAATCGACGTCGGCGTTGACAAAGCGTTTTGCCCTTTTCCGGCGCTCCATTTTACTTTCTTATCAATCGGGTTTTTCTATGCTTGTTCTTGGACAATTAACACTATCAACAACACCCATTATCCGATAATTCTATAATTTTAATTACTTTTTTTCATTTCGTTGGGGTGTGTTAACAAAAAAATAATACGAGAGTGGACTGTTGTTTCTTTGATTAAAGTTTTGCAATTGACTCTATCTTTTCTCTTTTCTCTTTAGATAAGTCTTTTAATTCTTCAAACCTAATAATAGCTTCTTCTTCTTTTTTGCTCTTTTTGTTTGGTTTTTGGATCGTTAAGATCAATGAATAGTAACAATGTAGAATTCCTAAGGGCTTGCTTGGTTTTTGTACTTTGTTTCACGCTTTAGGAAGAAAAAGAAGAAGAAATTGGTTTTTGTTAGAGCTTTTGGTTTTATATATGAAGGGTAAAATGGTCAATTCGCATAAACAATTTTTTTTTTTTGATTTTGAGGTCTCATTATAGCCAAAAATGTCTCAATATAACTTTGCCCTATACAAAATTGCTACGTTTATTATATATTTATTAAATTTACATGAGATTATATTTTAGATAATATATTTAACACTAACCTATCCTATTTTAGATATTATATATATATATATATATATATATATAATTGGTATGTTACTATATATAAAAAAGTTTTATCGAATTTTATTAATTAAGGTTTAAATTATTATGTTAAGGCATTCTATCATTTATTGAGCGTGTCTATTATTTTTGTACGATATTTGTAAATTGTTATTTTGTTTAATGTGCAACATTAAATTTATAAGAATTAAATAAATAAACAAATAATTAAGTTAAAATTTAGTTAAAAAAGAAAGTCACGTTAATTATTTTTCAAAGACATAAACTTTCAATAAATAATTAAATTAAAAAGATTAAATTAAAAAAAATTAAATTATATACATAATACATAAATATTTAAAAAAAATTAAAAATTCGAATGCGGAGGAGTTTGTTTGGTCAAATACCTAAAATAAACAAAAAAATATAAGAATAGTCACAAAATTACATAAAAAATTAACACCCAAGAAAATGCTATTATAGCCATTAAATATATAAATACTAGAAAATTAAAATATTTTAGGACATTATTTTTTTTTAAATAAAATTTTAAGGATTTAATTATATTTTGTTTTTCTAAATATAGATTTTGGGTACATGCCTAGCGTACCAGCCGGTACGCTGCTGGCCATTTTTTGCCGAATTGCGGCTGTAAAATGGCATCCAAACACCTTTAAACACACTTGAGATTTTTTCTACCTATTCAACCATAACCCTAATTTTGATATTAACACTAATTTTACCAGATTTTAGTTCACCAGATAATTTAGAGAGAAGTTGGAGGTTTTAGAGAGAATTGAGAGAAGTGAGGGAAGTGAGAGAGTAAGAGAAAAAATGAAATGGAGGAGATTTGGTAAAAAAGAGGTTTTTATACCCAAAAGGTTATTTTTGTTTAAAATTGGGTCCACTTATATCAATATTGGGTAAACTCAAATATGAGTAAACATGAACCAGTTTTGAGTAAGTATAGCTTGACCATTTGTCTAGGTCTTTATTTCGTCATATTTTTAAATTATCCCGCAACCGCCAAAATGTTTGTAGAAAAGGTCAAACGCAACATTTACTTTTTACTTTTTTTTTTATATTAGATATATGATAGGATATCTAATCAATATTATTTTTTATTTTCTATATTAAGTTACAACTATAATATTTATTACATTTTTTATTTTTTCAAAAAGGTGGTTTTATTAGGGTTAAAATTTTATATTTTGTTTTTAATGTTTAGACTTAAAAAATTTAGATTTAGTTTGCCTTATTCAAAGGTTAGAGACTTTAGTCTTTTATTCTTAAGTAACTAGTTCTAGACTTTATAAGCATGTGATTGCACTGAGTTGATTCGAGACTTGGTCCATGTGGAAATCCAATCATTTTTCTCTTTAAGAGTTTGTTTAGAAATTTAGTCTGCTGTTGATTTTTGTTCTCTGTAGATATATCTTATATGCTATTTGCAAGCATCTTCCTGAAACACTTAATAAGATAGGATAAAAACCAAAAAGTTTTCCTTGTGCCAAATAACTCAATTAGTTCAGACGAATCCGTTTCAATGTACAATTGAGTTATGTTCTTATCATTACAAATAAGGAACCCATCTATACGAGTTTAGATTTCTGCCATAACGGGAGATCGTTTATCTAAAGAGTCGACCAAAAGCTAGGATAAATTTTCTAGAGTCAGCTATAATAAATCTACCACCTGATTGATCGCCATAATGTGAACAAGCCTCGTCAGTATTTAGTTTCAACCTATAAATAATATGTTTGATTCATTTAGTATGGAAGCAATTCATAGGTAAGTTTTTGAACTGATAATACCCTAATTCATATGCAAGATTGATATCTCATTTACAGTGTTTTTTCTTAATTAAGCTAGCTTTATCCATGCTATAGGGTATAGATGTGACCTAATACTGACTTGAAATTAGAGTTTTGTTGTTGATGTTTTGACTTATTTCTAGCAAACCATAGAGCCCAACACATAATTGGTGGTGGGATGGTTTTGATATGAATTTTTGTTTCTGATGACAATAACCAACTGAGTAAATGTCATATTTCTTATGATATGAATCTTGAACAAACAAGCAAAATTATACCATACTTCTCATGTCATATTACACTTTACAAATAGATGAGGGGTTATGTTTCATTGCACGATTGGCATTTGGATGCTAATTTTACTTTGTAGAATGGTATCCATTAGAAGCCAACCTTTCAAGATTCCACAAGTTAAGAAAGAGTATTTTTGAGGAATTATATTGTTCCAAAGCATCTATAAAGTTTAGTTTTAAGTTATTTCTCTCTTAATTTATTCCATGTTCTTTTTTTACTAAAATCACATGTTGTAATTAATGACCATTTTATTTGATCTTCTTCATCCGGTTTGATTTTTAATGTCATAATATTTTTTTAATGTCCCAGTTAAGAACATAATTCTTAGTTTGGAATTTCCATTCGTCTTCCCCAAAAGAACTATTCATTTTATCTTCAATTATAGGATTTATCAAGAAATAGATGAAAGCATTCTTATCATTCCATTTCTCTAACCATAATCCAATATCTCCCTTGCCTAATTTCCAGAAAATATAGTGATATATTGTGTCTCTAACTTTTAGAACTCTTTTCAAAATACTATAGCTTTTTGTGTTTAAGTTAATATTGATGAGTCCGGATTTATTCAGCACTACTCACTAAGAAAACCGGACAGGGGTAATTCAGACAATAAGAGCCCACTGAACTATCCGGACAGGACAAAAGTATTAAAACACTAAACACCTTTTGACTAAGCTAGGTGCTACTCTATTTAAAAACTAATGAGTCTTTAAACTCGACCCAGTTTCACAATTTGACCCGAAAGCCCATGGGTCCATAGTTAAGGGTATAAATACCCAACCACTTTCATGAATGAGGGTAATGCACATTTAATACAACAAGGAAGCTTAAATCTCTCACTACAAAACACCCAAAAATTTAATACCTTTGAAACTCTCTAAAACATTTGACAAAATTACTCTCAGTTTAAAATAAACCTCACCAAATTGGCGGCCAAAGTGGGAGAAGAGGGTGTCTGAATCTAGCATTCAAAACCAGCAAGAAAACCCAGTTCGGATGAATCCGGACGAGCAAGCAGTGCCACCACCTGTGATAGAAGTGGTGGGAGAAAATGATGAGTACACAGTCGAAGAACGAGACAGGCTAAAAGCTGAAATAGAAACATTGAGGGCCACTAAAAAGGTAGAGATGGGTTTAAAGGAAAAGTCGAAAGTGTCAGCCATTCACCATACTAACAACCCAAGGGAGAATGAACCATCAACAAAGACTCACTTGAGTACAAAAAAGACCCATGTCAGTTCTGGTGTGGATAATAATCGCCTGAGGGTAGGCTAGTAATTTGGTTGGTGTTTTATAGTAGTGTGTGGGTGTTATGTGTTTAGAGTAGAGAGTAGAGAGATAATTAAGCAGCCTGGTAGCAGTTAATTCTCATTACCCATACTTAATGCAGGTGGTTGGGTATTTATACGTTGATGTTTGGGCCCTTATGGGCTTTCGGGTCATGTTTAATGGACCCGGGTCATGTTTAAAGACCCATGAGCTCTAAGTAGGAGAGCAAGTAGCTTAGTCAAGTAGTGTTTAGGTTTTTTAGTACTTTTGTCATAGTTCGAACAGTCCTATAGTCTGAGTGTTCGAAGTGATCTTTCCGGTCCGGAGGCATCGGACCGAACTGTCCTCGTCCGGGGAGCATGCGGAATTCAGACTCACCAGGAGCCCCTTTTTTAGGTGTTTGTGCAAATACTCTTGTCAAAGACCTGAAAAACAGTCCGACATTAGGGGTAGTTTTTATCCGGACAGGTCTATCAATTCGGGCTATAAGTTTATCCGGACAGATAAAGCTTCACGAATTCAAAACAGTTTTTGCCAGAGTTCGTGGGACACGTGTCACTCTCTGATTGGTTGCTTCAGCCGTTTTTTCACCTTGAATTTCGAACCCACCTTATTTGAAAAGCAACCTCTTAATTAAAGGTGGTGCATCAGCACCGTCTTTTAATCATTGCCAAACTTTTCGAATTCTCATAGGAATCAACTTCCTTTTTCAAATTTTACTATAAATACAAACTCACTTTCTACTGTTTTACCATCTCCTTCAAATTTACTCTGTAAAATCTCTCAAAGATTTCTCTCTCTAAAGCCAAAACTTTGTTTGATAGTTTATGTTTACAACGAGGAACGCTCTTGTCAAAGGCGGGTGGCTCAACCTTTCTGAGTTAGAGAAGGCTCAAAAAGTCGAAAGAGATAGACGAATCGCAGCAGGGTTACCCACCTCGCCTGTTGATAGACCAAAAACCTCTGTTTCTGAGTCAGATTGAGGCTCTTCTTCTTCCAAAGGCACTAAGCCTAGAAAACTATTTCAAACCAACCTCTCCCCCATAATCTATGGTTCCTCAGTTCAGGGATCGGAGCCTGCTGTCGAGCCAGGAGCTACAGCCACTAGCCTCAGAAAACCTTCTCCCTTTATTGCAATGAGATCGGATACAGAGCACTCTCCTGAGAAGCTGGTCGACAGGAGGAAAGGCCGGTTAGTTAAAGGCCAGGGGACTAAAAACACTCCCTCAAGGTCGGGGGCAAAGGACAGTAGCACCGGATCAGAGGTGCCTATTAAAGCCCCCAAGGACAGGCTGTCCGGTCCGGAGGGCCCCAATCCAAATCTCCAACCATAAACTTCTGCTCCAGACACTCTAACGGAGAGCAGAAATCAAAGGGGCACTGAGGCCCATCAGTCCGGAGATAAGGCTGAGTCAAGTTTGAACCCTCCCCTCACTACAACTGTTGAAATCCCTTCAACAATCATGGAGGAAGTGATGGGGGACTCTGTTGAAGAGGCCTCATTTGAGTCTGGGCCCTCCGGTCAGACTAGTAAAGAGATAGTTGCCAAGATGGACAAGGGCAAGGAGAAGCTGTACTTGAGGCATCCGGATCTGCCGGAGAGCCTAGAAGGAAAAGTAGGGCCTTGTTTTCACAAGGTCAATGTTAATTATCTCCTCTCCTTACAAAAAATCAACTACGCATTCATCCACACTGCTGAGTTGGGCAGGATGCGTACGAAGTGGGGCATTCTAGAAAATGTAAAGATCAGGATTCCTATACACCCGGAGACCCCCATGGACTGCAAGTTGAGTGAAGTGGTCATGTTCACGTAGCTGTTCAGCTGGGGGGTCAGGTTCCCACTACACCCAGTGATTGTCAGATACTTCCATCTGATCAAACTCTATCCGAGCCAGCTGAGCCCCAACGCTTGGTATACCCTTATGTCATGTATCATGGCATCAAGGCTGTCCGGATCCCTCTGCCAATGGAGGAGTTTGCTGCAGTGGCCAGCCTGTGCAAAAACCACCACATCCCCTTTTACCATTTCAATATGGGGGATGGCTTCAAGGCTGTGGACGATCTGCTGGAGGCGGAGAGGAACTGGAGGACTCAGTTCCTATTTGTTAGTGGTGTCTGGGAGAACGGCAGGAAGATAAAATCCGGAGAGAACCCAAGCCTCCTCAGAAGCAGATGGATGAGTGACCGTAAATATCTTGCCTTTATATTTTTGTCTCTCTTATCTTTTCTTTTTAGACTTAGTCTATACTAATTTGTCTTAGCAGAACTGCTCAAGGAGTTCAGTGACTATCAGAAACCCGGGCAGGTTACTTGTGGCAAGATTAATGCCTGGGCTGCTGAGGAATGGGGGAACCGATTCCACGCTGCTTTCACCAGTGGAAACTTGGCTAGGTCTCACCTGTGGAACACCACAGGTCGGAGAGACTTGACCTGGGAGGAGCTCACCACCCAGCCTTCTCCGGACGTTGTACTTAAGAGGACCCATGAACCAGATGGGACACTCTTCCTGCCAGGCCGGGCCAAAGCCCCGAGCAAGATGAAAGGCAAGAAGAAGAAGGGCAAAAAGATGGTGGGTGATGCTAACCCTCCTGATGCAGAAAATGATGCTCCAACAGATCCGGAGGGGCCAGCCCAGAGCCAAATTGATGCTGCTCTCCTGGAAGTGGTGGAGCAAGAGACTGAGAAACAAGAAGCGAACCTCCCAAAACCTCCAAGGGCTTCTAAGAGGAATCGTAAACAGGGAAGCGAAGGCGTAGACCGGGAGGCCAAGAAGAAGAAAACGTCTAAGGGAAACGAGCTTTCTCTCCGGGCTTCGGAGCCTTCTGTCCATGCTGACCCTGCTGACCTAACGCATGCCGAGGAGATTCCGGACGACTTTCATACTGATGAGGTTGAGGGGGGAGATATCAACATCGATGGAGTAGACATCACCGGTCTTGGTGAGCTTGGTGAATACTTCCTCAATCTCCCAGAGATGACTTTGCTGGGCCTTACCTTCCTCCAAGCACCTCCAACACGGTCACTTTTAATGGTAAGACTTTTAGTGTTTCTAGTGAAAGGGATGCTATAGCCCACTCCTTGTTAAGGAATGTGTAGCCTGTACTTGCGTTGGAGAGACAAGTTCGGAGCCAGGCTGATATCATCAAAGATCTCAAGTCTGACAAAGAGAAGCTGTCCGACGACCTTCGCACTGCCACTTCCAATGCTGACATGTTAAAGGAAGAAAACGAGGAGTTGAAGAGAGACCAGAAGGCAAGCACTAAAAAAGTCGCCTCTTTAGAGGAAACCATTAGAGATCTCCGGGAGAAGCTGTCCGGTCTGGAGAAAGACCTTGCCACCTCAAATGGAGCATCCAATGCCAAAGACCAAATCATCTCCAACTTGACCAACGACAAGATTGCCCTTGAAAATACAGTGTCCAAGGCTGCCGAGGAGAAAAATACTTTGTTACAGGAGCAGGAGGCTAAGATCCAAGCCAAGATCAATGCTTATGCCAACCAGATGATCAAAAGCGAAGAGCAACTGCTTGCCAAGGTGAGGTCTGACATGGTTCTACTTTTCCATGAAAAGTTTCCGAAGAAGAACCTAGGGGACTTATGGCTTCATGTTGAGCCTGAAGACCTCCCCTACCACACAATGGCCGAAGGCGACAGGTATGGCTACTCTAGTGATTCCTCAGGTGATGAAGACCACTCCGGGGAGAAAATTGGCGAAGAGAAAGATGATCCTAAGGGAAAGAAGGTAGATGAAGGTGAGCCATCTTCAAAGGCTCAACCTTAACTTATGATTTACTTTGTTTACTTTTTATTCAAACTAAAGTCCTTGGAAGGCTAAGGCATTCTTTTTGTAATTGTGTCCGGTATCTGACCGGATAGGTTTTTTGTTCTTACTTTGACTATTCAAAAGTCCTTGGAAGGCCAAGGAACTTTAAGTTATTTCAATGAATATTTCTATTTTGCACAAATCTCATCTTCTTTCATCGTTTGTTCCAATTTTGATGGCTAGAGTTTAAATAGCCTTTAATTATTTCATAGTGAGAGTGTTTAAGTTCTCCGGCTAGAGTTTAAATAGCCCTTAGTTATATTTCAATCTGGATAGTGTGACAAAAGACAAGACTTTAAAACACTTGGAAATTTTTTAAGAAGGCATCAAATTTCATTCAAAAGCCCGGACACCTCATTAAAACCTCCCCGTGCCACCAGAGAGGAAAGAGTATGCCCCCAAATATTTACATGGATGTTTAAACAAGTAAATATTTACACAAATGCTACTCCAAGTACATCCGGAGATGCTCAATATTCCAAGGATGAGTCAAAACCCTTCCATCTTTGTCTTCCAACCAATATGTTCCAGGTTTAATTCTTTCAAGAACTATGTAGGGACCTTCCCAAGTTGGGGCCAGCTTTCCGAACAGCTTTTCTTTAGTGTGTAAGAAGACTTTTCTTAATACCTTGTCCCCTGGTTGGAAATCTCTTCTTTTAACTTTGGAAGCAAACCTGATTCTCATCAAACCCTGATGGTATGCAACTCTAAGGTGAGCTTTAACTCGTTTTTCTTCTATCAGATCAAATTGACCTCTGATTGTCACCTCGTTAGCGTGTTCGGAGAAGTTGTGAATACGAAAGGAGGGGAGAGTTGCTTCTTTGGGAGCTACTACATCCATCCCATAGACCAAAGCAAAGGGTGATTCTTGTGTTGCAGCCCCAGGTGTTGTCCGGTAGGCCCACAAGACCTCTTGTAGATAACTAGGCCACTTCCCAGCAGTCCCTTTCAAATTCTTCTTTAAACCGAACACTATAGTCCTATTAGCCACTTCAACTTGCCCATTTGCTTGTGGGTGGAAAGGTGAAGAAAAACAATGTTGTATACCCCTTGAGGCACAAAAGCTTTCCATTTCCCTATTGTCGAACTGTGGCCCATTGTCTGTTGTTATCTTTTGTGGGACACCAAATCTGCAACAGATGTTGGATAAAATGAACTTTATAACAGCTTTTGATGTTGTACCTGCTAGAGGGGCTGCTTCAATCCACTTCGAGAAGTAGTCTATGGCCACAATTATAGTTTTGCGCCCTCCGGACGCCATAGGGAGAGGCCCTACTAAATCCAACCCCCATCGATCAAAAGGAATAGGCTCAGAAATTGATTCCAAAGGAATAGCTGGGACATGAATCTCATTGTTGTACCTCTGGCATGGGTCACACCTTCTTACCAATTCCTTAGCATCTTTCATGATTGATGGCCAATAGTAACCGGAGAGTAAAACTCTTCTTGTTAAGGCTCTAAACCCACAATGGGCTGATCCCTCACCATCATGTAATTCGGAGAGGACTACTTGAGACTCTTCATCCCCCAAACAGCGCAGGAGAGGTTTACTATAAGATTTCTTGTACAACACGTCTCTCAATATGATAAAACCACGAGCCTTGTGTTTCAAAGTTCTGGCTAGTGACTTATTCAGAGGCACAACACCATCGGAGAGATATTGCAGGAGAGGAAACCTCCAGTCTCGAGGTCGTTTCTCTTGTACTTCAAAAGTTTCCTCTTCTTTACCTTTACTAAGTTGAATGGAGGGGCTTTCTAGCACATGGATCCATGGATACGACTCCAAATATGCTATGGTTGCTAATGAGTCTGCTAGCTCATTTTTTGCCCGGGGAATGTGCTCATAAACAACACTTTTAAACTTGAGTGCTTCATTCTTAAGGAGGAGTAAGTATTTCACAAGCTGCTCCTTCTTAGCCTCAGATTGGCCTTGGGCATGTTGGATAAGAAGTTGGGAGTCACTTAGTAGCTTGACCCTCTTAGCCCCACAAATGTAGGCTAACTTTAAACCAGTTATAGCTGTTTCGTATTCAGACTCATTATTAGATGCCCTGAAAGCAAAACAAATAGCCGAGTACATTTTGTCTCCATACGGGGAAGTCAAACACACCCCTGCACCACACCCCATAGTGCTAGACCCACCATCTGTTCGGACGACCCATACCTTTTTATCTTTTATATCAGTAGTTTGCTCCGAATCCCTGTCGGAGTGGAATTCAACCAAAAAATCTGCCACAGCTTGGGCCTTGACTGCTGTTCGGGGAGAAAAATCTATGTCGAAGTCCCCCAACTCTACTGACCACTTAGTCATTCTGCTTGAAATGTCTGCCTTTTGGAGGACATTCTTCAGGGGAAAAGAAGTCCGGACGATGATGGGATGAGCCTGGAAATAAGGCGTCATCTTCCTGGCAGCTATCACCAGGGCCAATGCTAATTTTTCGAGTTTCAAGTAACGCCTTTCTGCATCTATCAAACTTTTGCTGATGTAGTATACTGGATGAGGATGTCCATCAACCTCTCTTACCAATACAGCACTAATGGCACAACTTGAAACTGCCAAATACACGAAGAGTGTCTCCTCATCAACTGGCTTAAACAAAGTTTTGGGGGAGGACATGTGCTTTTTGATCTCATTGAAAGCCTCATCACACTGTGGAGTCCAATTGAATCCCTTTGCACCCTTTAAGGTTTGAAAGAAAGGGGCACACCTGTCCGAAAACCTTGAGATAAATCTGTTTAAGGCAGCTAATCTCCCCGTTAACCGCTGTACTTCTTTAATGTTTCGAGGAGGCTCCATCTGAAATAGGGCGTTAAGCTGGTCCGGGTCGGGTTGTATTCCATGCTCACTTATAATATAGCCCAGAAACTTCCCGAACTGCACTCGGAACACACACTTTTCTGGGTTTAATTTCAAATTCACTTTTACCAAGTTGGTAAAAGTTTCTTGGAGATCGGACAAGTGCAACTGCTCATCCACACTCTTCACCATCATGTCATCAATGTACACTTCCATATTTCTTCCAATTTGATCAGCAAATGCCTTGTTGACTAATCTCTGATAAGTAGCCCCAGCATTTTTCAAACCAAATGCCATTACTTTGTAGCAATGAAGACCTCTGTCAGTGACAAATGTGGTATGCTCTTGATCCTTTGGATCTACTTGAATCTGATTGTATCCGGAGAAGGCATCCATAAAGGAAAGCAGCTTGTTCCCAGAGGTAGAGTCTACTAACTGATCAATCCGGGGAACTGGATACAAATCTTTTGGGCAAGCTCTATTGAGATCTGTGAAGTTAATGCACATGCGCCACTTGCCATTTTTCTTTTTTACCAGAACCGGATTGGTAGTCCACAAAGGATATTGAGATTCCTTGATGTGCCCCATCTTTGTGAGCCTTTCAACTTCTTGCACAATGACATCAGCCTTCTCTTTAGAAAAAGCTCTTCTTTTTTGAACCACTGGTGCTACGTCTCTCCGGACAGATAGGTGATGTGATATCACTTCTGATGGAACCCCAGTAACATCAGCATTGCACCAAGAAAAAACGTGCTGATGGTTCTTCAAAAACTTTAACATTTCATTTTTCAAAACAGGTGGCATCTTAGACCCTATCTTGACACTTTTCCCATCTTCCAAACAGTGTGTTTCTACCTCTTCAACCGGTATCAATACTCCAGGGGTCTCTCTGGGGTCATCAATTTCACCCTCACCCCAGAAAGGCCCTCAAATTGCTATTTTTCATTAATACGGACTGCCCCCAGCATTCGAGGAGCTAGGGCAGTGGCATAACATTCTCTTGCAATCTTTTGGCTGCTCCGGACGACTCCAACCTGTCCCTGAACAACATATTTCAAGCACTGGTGGACTGTTGAAGCCACTGCATGCATCCTAGAGAGCCAAGACCTCCCTAAAATAGCATTATAGCAAGTGGGACAATCCACCACAATAAATAGTATTCTAACCATTTTCTTGAAAGGGCCCTTGCCCAATAGAACTTCTTCTTCAAACTCTCCGATCACATCTGCTGAGCTGCCTGTAAAACCCACAATTGATTTGTCCGAACTCTGAATTACAGCTGGATTTTTCATTCTCTTGTATGTGGTTAAGAAAAGGATATTGGCTGAGCTTCCAGTATCCACCATGTATTCGCCTTATGTCGTTGCCCCCAATAGATGCTCTTATGACAACAGCATCCTCATGAGGGCCAGCAATGTCTCTTAAATCATCTTCATAAAAAACAATGAAAGGGAATGAGTTTTGTGACTGATAGGAAGTCATGCCTCCTTCTAGTTGGGAGGCTAAAGTATGCACGTGCCTCTTCCTCGAAGAAGCAGTAGGAGCTGTCATAGTGTCCCCTTCAAAAATTGTAAGTGACTCAAAAAACTCAATGAGTCCGGAGACCGACCTAGAACATTCCTCAATTGTACCCACTCTGTTCCGAGTTGGATCAGGATCCAAGTACTCAGATTCCACGTCAAACCTTTCAATTATAACCATGGCTCCCTCCGGAGCAGCATTACTTGGACCAACCCGGTGAGTGTTATCAAGCCTGTTACCCCCTCTTTTTTTCACGTAAGCCCTCAGCTTTCCCCTCTCAATCAAGTTCTGAACTTCTTGTTTCAATTCTATGCAGTCATCAGTGGTATGACCAATATCGTTGTGATACTGGCAAAAAGAGTTATTACGATGCTCTCTGGGAGACTGCAGTGTAGCCGGTCTCCGGTAATGCACCTATTCCTTTGTTTTTTCAAAAATAGTGGCCACACTTTCTTTCAACTCTGCGAACCACTCCGGTTGCACCCATGGCCCTCTCTTGTTTCTCGATTGCTGACTTTGAGCAGGAGAAGCTGGCTGAGACTGAGCTTTTGCCGTGCCATGCCCCTGTCCGGTCTCTCTTGTTTTATTTCCGGAATGATTCTGATTGGGATTTGGTGCCACCGGGGTAGACCTCACCTGCCTGTGCACCCTGGTTTTCTTTGTTTCATCAACGTTTATTTGTTTTCCAACCTGATTCAGCAACCCTCCCCATGTCATGGCCTTCTTCCTGGTCACTGAATCAGCTAGATTGCCTGGGTTCAAACCCTGCCTTAGGGATGCTATTGCCACCTGTTCGAAGCAATCAGCCAACCCATTCTTGGTATTCAAAAAACGACTTATATATTCTTTCAAGGACTCATTTGGCTCCTGGGCACAATGGATTATTGTGTCTCCATTGCCCTTTAGCTCTTTACTCCCTATAAACTGCCTACGAAAGGCTACCCAAAAGGTATCGAAATCTTTAATACAACCCCGAGGCAGGCTGTTGTACCATTTTAGAGCACTCCCCGTTAATGATTGGGAGAATGCCCTACAAAGTAGTTTATCGTCGTCATCAAAGTTCATCATGAAGTTTTTAAATTGCTCCAGATGGTTTTCCGGATCAGTACTGCCATCGTACTTCTCTATTTTGGTGCTGTCAAACCTCTTATGGAGGTTTCCGGACAGAATTTTAGAAGATAATGGAGATTGCCTCCAGTTTCTTCCACGACTGAACACAGTACCCTCATTGGGAGTTGCAAAGATACCTGGTTCATCGTGAAAAGCAAAGGGGTCCATCAGCATCCGGTCCACATTCTTCCGGCTATGAGATGATCCTTTACCAATATGCCTCTTCATCTTTCCTTGTCTATCCCTTTTTCTTGAATATTTTTTAATCTGCTTTTGCTTCTTTCTAGTTCGACCTTCATCGCTGCTAGAGGATAAGGATTTTTCAACTCCCTCACTGTCCGAAGAGCTATCAGAAGACTCTGAGCTTGAGTCAGAACTTTCCACTGGCTTAGACCGGTGAGACTTTTTAGAACTGGCATGAGTCTTTTTAGTGCTCACATGAGTCTTTGAAGACTCATGCTCTCTGGGGTTATTGGTGTGATGAGCAACCGATGCTTTGGACTTTTCTTTTAGGCCCATCTTAGCATTTTCGGCCCTCAGAGCTTCTATTTCACCTTTAGCCTATCACACTCTTCGATAGTGTACTCATCGTTCTCTCCTACCACTTCGAGCAGAGCTGGTGGTACTTCTGGATTTTCCGGATTCATTCGGACAGATTTTCTTAGCTGGTTTTGAATGCTTGATTCAGGCACCTTCTCCTCCCACTGTGGTCGCCAATTTGGTGTGGATAATAATCGCCTGAGGGTAGGCTAGTAATTTGGTTGGTGTTTTATAGTAGTGTGTGGGTGTTATGTGTTTAGAGTAAAGAGTAGAGAGATACTTAAGCAGCCTGGTAGCAGTTAATTCTCATTACCCACACTTAATGCAGGTGGTTGGGTATTTATACCTTGATGTTTGGGCCCTTATGGGCTTTCGGGTCATGTTTAATGGACCCGGGTCATGTTTAAAGACCAATGAGCTCTAAGTAGAAGAGCAAGTAGCTCAGTCAAGTAGTGTTTAGGTTTTTTAGTACTTTTGTCATAGTTCGAATAGTCCAATAGTCTGAGTGTTCGAAGTGATCTGTCCGGTCCGGAGGCATCGGACCGAACTGTCCTCGTCCGGGGAGCATGCGGAATTCGGACTTATCAAGTTCCAAGAAGTCTCACCGGTCCAAGCCGGTGGAGAGATCAGAGTCTAAGTCCTCTAGTAGCTCCTCGAATGAGGATGGGCTTGAGGAATCATTGTCATCGAGCAGTGATGAGGGGAGATCCAAGAAGAAACAAAAGGTGGTTAAAAAATATTCAAGAAAGAGAGATAGGCATGGGAGATTAAAGAGGCATCTGAGAAAAGGGTCATCTCACAACCACAACCACAGTCGTAGGCATGTGGATCAGCTGCTGATGGATCCCTTTTCTTTCCATGATGAGCCAAGTATTTTTGCAACACCTAATGAAGACACTGTTTTTAGTCGTGGCCGGAATTGGAGGCAATCCCCATTATCATCTAAGATACTGTCCGGAAACCTTCCTAAGAGGTTTGACAATACTAAAATGGAGAAGTATGTTTGAAGCAAAGATCCGGACAACCATCTGGAACAATTTAAAAAAATTATGATGAATTTTAATGATGATGACAAACTCTTTGTAGAGCCTTCTCTCAATCTTTTACGGAAAGTGCTTTGAAATAGGACAACAGCTTACCATAGGGTTGTATCAGTGCTTTGAACTGAAACGTTGTATCAGTTCGTAGGGAGTAAGGAGGTGAAGGGCAATGGAGATACTATCATCCATTGTGCACAAGAGCCAAATGAGTCACTGAAAGACTATATAAGTCGGTTCGTGAACACAAAAAATGGGTTAGGTGATTGCTTTGAGCAGGTAGCAATAGCTTCTTTGAGACAAGGATTAAACCCTAAAAATCTGGTTGATTCAGTAACCAGGAAGAAGGCCATGACTTGGGGTGGTTTACTAAACCAGGTGGGAAAGCAAATCAATGTAGATGAAACAAAATAGACTAGGGTACACAGGCAAGTGAGATCTGCCCCAGTTGCACCAAACCAGAACCAGTCTGGATACAAGGCCAAAGAAGCCGGGCAGGGGCCCAACAGGGCCAAACAGACTCAATCTCACCCAACTCCAGCTCAGAGCCAACAGTCCAGAAATAAACGAGGACCTTGGGTCCAACCGGAGTGGTTTGCTGAATTGAAAGAAAATATGGCAACCATCTATGACAAAACAAAAGATGAGGTACATTTCAGGAAGCCGGCATCACTTCAATCTCCTAGGGAAAGTCGTAATACTTGTTTTTGCCAATATCATCATGATATTGGCCATAACGCCGAGGATTGTATCGCTTTGAAACAAGAGGTGCAGAATCTGATTGAAAGGGGAAAGTTGGGAGCTTATGTCAAGAGAAGAAGTTGAAACAGGCCTGACAATGCTCAGCGGACTGGCCCAACGAACAATGCAGGGACATTTGCTCCGGACGGGGCCATGGTAATCATTGAAATATTTGATGTCGAATCAGAATATTTGGATCCTGATCCAACCCGGAATAAAGTGGGGGTTATAAACGAACATACCAAAACAGTGTCTGGGCTCATAAGCTTTTTTGAGTCACTTACTATATTCAGAGGAGACACTATGACAGCGCCAACTTCTTCTTTAAGAAAGAGGCATGTTCACACTCTAGCTACTCAGTTGGATGGAGGCATGTCTTCCTATCAGTCTCAAATTCCTTTTCCCTTCATTGTTTTTGATGAAGATGATCTAAGGGACATAGCTGGTCCACATGAGGATGCTGTGGTGATAGGAGCATCGATTGGGGGCAACGACATCAGATGAATTTTGATTGACACTGGCAGCTCAGCCAATATTCTTTTTTTAAGTTCGTATAAATAGATGAAGAATCCAGCAGTGATTTAGCGTTCGAACAGATATTGTGGGCTTCACATGGAGCTTTGCGGATGTGATCGGAGAATTTGAGGAGAAGTGATTGTTGGGAAAAGGCCTTTTCAAGAAGATGGCCAGGGTACTTTTCGTTGTGGTAAATTTCCCCACATGTTACAATGCGATCTTTGGGAGCTCATGGCTCTCCAGAATGCACGATGTGGCTTCAAAAGTTCAGCAATATTTAAAGTATACAGTTCAAAGACAGGTGGGAGTTGTCCAGAGTAGCCAGAAAATAGCAAGAGAATGTTATACAACTGCACTTGCCCCAAAAACTCTAGGAGTAGTCCGGATAAATGATGATTAGTAGTTGTTGGGGCCCTCTGAGGGTGAGGGTGAAATTGATGACCCCAGAGAGACCCCTGGTGTTTTGATACCAATCAAAAAAGTTGAAACTCACTCTCTGGTTGAAGGAAGGAATGTTAAAATTGGCTCCAAGATGGAACCAGAATTGAAGAAAACAGTTTTGTCCTTTTTGGAAAACCACCAACATGTTTTTGTTTGGTGCAATGCTGATGTGACCGGATTACCTGCGAATGTTATATCACACCAACTATCCATCCGGAGAGATGTTGCACCTGTTGTGCAAAGAATGAGAGTTTTCTCTAAGGAGAAAGATGATGTCATAGTTCAAGAGGTTGACCGACTTACAAAGATGGGGCACATAAAGGAATCTCATTATCCTTTATGGACAGCCAACCCAGTGTTAGTAAAGAAAAAGAATGAGAAATGGCGTATGTGTATCGACTTTACTGACCTTAACAGAGCTTGCCCAAAAGATCTCTATCCAGTCCCCCGGATAGATCAGTTGGTAGACTCCACATCTGGGAACAAGTTATTGTCCTTCATAGATGCCTTCTCCAGTTATAACCAGATACAGGTGGATCTGAAGGACCAGGAACAAACTACTTTTGTTACAGATAGGGACCTTCATTGTTACAAGGTGATGCCTTTTGGGTTGAAAAATATTGGGGCTACCTATCAGAGGTTGGTTAACAAATAATTTGTTGATCAGATTTGAAGAAATATGGAAGTATATATTGATGACATGATGGTAAAAAACTTGGCAGAAGAGTTGCACCTAGCTGATCTTCAGAAAACTTTTGCCAACTTGGCAAAGGTTAATTTAAAATTGAATCCAGAAAAATGTGTCTTTGGGGTATGTGATAAGTGAGAGATGGATACAGCCTGATCTGGACCAGCTTGATGCCTTGTTAAAAATGGATCCTCCTCGGAATGTTAAAGAAGTACAAAGGTTGACAGGAAGGTTGGCTGCATTAAATCGTTTTATTTCAAGGTCTTCGGACAGGTATGCCCCGTTTTTTCAGACTTTAAAGGGTGTTAAAGACCTTAACTGGTCTCCATAGTGCGACCAGGCGTTTAATGAAATAAAAAAGCATTTATCTTCTCCCAAAACCCTTTTCAAACCTGTTGACGGAGAAACACTGTACATATACTTAGCTGTGTCCGAATGTGCTATAAGTACGGTGCAGGTAAGAGAGGTGGACAATTATCCTCGTCCGGTGTACTACATCAGAAAGAGTATTTCAACCCAAAGACTGGAGATATCCCCTTCTTCAATACATCTCTGATAGCATTTTGCCTCCCGAGAAACCTGTGGGAAGGAAAGTGAAGCATAGGGCTCGTGGTTTCTTAATCATATGAGATGTCCTTTATAAAAATTCGTTTAGTAAACCTCTCCTGCGTTATTTGGGGGTTGAAGAGTCCTAAATTTTGCTATCCGAACTACATGATGGAGAATGGTCAGTTTACTGTGGCTATAGAGCTTTAACCCGGAGGGTTTTGTTGGCCGGATAATATTGGCCATCCATAATGACAGATGCCAAGGAGTTGGTAAAGAAATGTGACCCATGCCAAAGATACGGTAATAAAATTCATATCATCTGTTCCTATGGAATTGATCTCTGAGCCATTACATTTTGCTCGTTGGGGAATGGATTTAGTTGGGCCTCTACCGATGGCATCCGGAGGATGCATGACTATTATTGTAGCCATTGATTATTTCTCAAAGTGGATAGAAGTGGCCCCGCTCGCAGGAACTACTTCGAAATCTGTTATAAAATTTATCTTATCTAATATTTGTTGTAGATTTTGGGGTTCCACAAAAGATAACCACAGATAATGTGCTACAATTCGGTAACAAGGATATGGAGAATTTTTGTGCCTCCCGAGGCATTCAATATTGTTTATTCTTCTTCTTTCCACCCAAAAGCAAATGGTCAAGTGGAAGTGGCAAACAGAACCATCATGTCCGGTTTAAAAAACGAATTTAGAAGGGGCTGTAGGAAAGTAGCCAAGCTATTTACAAGAAGTATTATGGGCATACCGGACTACTCCTGGAGCTGCTACACAAGAATCTCCTTTTGCCTTAGTATATGGGATAAATGAAATTTCTCCTATGGAGGAAACTCTTCCATCGTACAGAGTCCACAATTATTCCGAACAGGCTAATGAAGTGGCAATCAGAAGTCAGTTGGACTTGATAGAATAAAAAGGAGTTAAGGCTTATCTTAGAACCACCCATTACCAAGGCTTGATGAGGAGCAGATTTGCTTCCAA
Organism: Limnanthes douglasii subsp. nivea; assembly: GCA_036936605.1. Lineage (NCBI taxonomy): Eukaryota > Viridiplantae > Streptophyta > Magnoliopsida > Brassicales > Limnanthaceae > Limnanthes > Limnanthes douglasii. The sequence continues at coordinate 104,059,294 of JAUPFV010000002.1, read as the reverse complement.
AATGAAAAGAAGGGATTTTTGGCCAGGGGATAAAGTATTGAGAAACGTTTTCTTGCATACTAAGGAGAAGCAGTTCGGCAAGCTAGCTCCAAACTGGGAAGGGCCTTATGAGTTCTCCAAAAAACTTAAGCCTGTGACATACAGGCTTCAAGACAAAGATGGAAGAATCTTAAAGAACTTTTTGAATATTAAACACCTCCGGTTATATCTGGAATGAAAGTTGTGTAAATATTTACTTATTTAAAGTCCATGCAAATATTAGAGGGCATACTCTTTCCTACCCTGGTGGCGCGGTGAGGTTTTAATGAGGTGTCCGGGTGTTTCAATAAAATTTGATGGCTTCTTAAAATATTCGGAGTGGTTTGATTATAATTTATTTAAAGTCTTCAAATTACTAAGGATCTTTGGTAGATCGGATTAATTTGGTTGAATGATGACCATTAAACATATGTCATCGGAGATTTTAAACACTCTCATCTTAAATACTTGTGAAATAAATAAGGGCTCTTTTAAAATTAGCCATTAAAATTAAGCGAGTATGAATAGAGCACAAATTTAGCAAGGTAAACTTGTCCAGCTAAAACCCAGATGTTAATATTAGAACATAAAATATGCCTTGGCCATCCAAGGACTTTAAGTTTAAAGAAAAGCTTAGTCGGACTCAAACCGGACATGGTTACAAAAATGACTTGGCCATCCAAGACTTTAGTATTTCACAAGATTCAGAAAAACAAGTAAAAAAAGATAGTAAAAAACGCAGGGCTTATTCCCTTCGGATGTTCATGCATCATTTTTTTTCTTAGGATCTTTGGGTTCCCCACTTGAACTCTCTCCGGTTCCTTCTTCCTTATCAGTGGTAGATTCGATCCCACTAGAGTAATTCTTCTTATCACCATCTTCTAGTGTGTGGAATGGGATGTCCTCATACTCCACGAATTCCCACAAGGTGGATAGAAGTGGATAGAAGCGGCCCCGCTCGCAGGAACTACTTCGAAATCTGTTATAAAATTTTGACTCTGATGAGTCTCTTTCATCCAGTAATGACTCTGATCAGGCTAAACAAATTATGAGTGCATCAGATTCTTCTAATGGTTCATCCACTAATTCTGACTCTTATGGGTCTCTTTCATCCACTAGTGACGATGGTCGTCAAAATAAAAACAAATTGGGGCTAAATAAGAAACATTCAAGAAAAGAGGACAAGAGAGGTAAAATAAAATAAAAAGTCAAAGAAAAATAAAGGATTCGACAGATTATGTAATTGATCATCTATTGAGAGATCAATTTTCTATTTAATCCAAACTAGGTATTTTTGCTACTCCTGATAAAGATACGATATTTAGCCTCAGTCACGATTGGAGGTAATTCCCGTTATCTTCGAAAATACTCTTTGGACATCTTCCCAGAGGATTTTATAATTCCAAGATGTAGAAATATGATGGAAGTAAAGGTTCGACCAACCACCTCGAGCAGTTTTAAAATTATTGTGATGAACTTTGATGACGATGACAAATTGTTATGTCGGGCTTTCTCAATAAAAAAAGAAAGTTCTCTAAAGTGGTATAACAGTCTCCCGTATGGATCCATTAAATTTTTAAATATGTTCTGGTGGCATTTAGAAGGTAATTTGTGGGAAGTAAAGAGCTTAAAGGGAATGGTGATACTATTCTCCATTATCCACAAGAGCCGAACGAGTCATTAAAAGCATATATTAGTCGATTTGTGAATACAAAGAATTAGTTAGATGATTGTTTTGAATATGTGGTTATCGCCTCTTTAAGACAAGGATTAAATCTCAGCATGTTAGCTGATGAAGTAATTCGGAAGAAGGCGATGACTTGGGGAGGGCTGTTAAATTAAGTAGGAAAACAAATTACGGTTGAAGAAACTAAGAATTCTAGAGTACCACGTCAGAATAGGTCTGCTGCTACAACTTAAATTCCTCAAGCTACTACCCATTCTCAAGATACTGTTAATTATAGGCCAAAAGAGTCCGAACAGGGATCACATCGGTCCAGATAAAATCAATCTAACCAAAACCAGAACCAACAAGATAGACCCAAGAGGGGCCAATGGGTTTAGCCTGAATAATTTCCCGAACTGGGTGAAAGTGTTGCTATGATATATCATAAAACCAGGAATGCTGTGTATTTTAGAAGGCCAGCCCCAATTCAATCTCCTTGAGAAAACTGGAGTACTCGTTTCTGCAAACACCACAATGATGTAGGTCATGATACACATGATTGTATAGCCTTAAAGCAAGAAGTACAAAACTTCACTGAGAGAGGAAAATTAGGTGCCTTTGTTAAAAGTCAAAGGGCAGTAGACAAGATAATACCAACTCTCAACCCAACAACAATGCGTCATGAACAACCTCACCAAATTACCTAGGGAAACGTATGGGGGCATCCAGATAAGAAGACACCATGATTATTATGGAAAGATTTGACGTAGACTCTGAATATCTCGATCCTGATCCAGATGGGAATCAAGTTGGGGTGATAACAGATTAAGCTGCAACTGTTTCCGATCTGCACCACTTCTTCAAATCATTGAATATTTTTGGGGGACACTGCAAAAACACTCTCAAGTTGTTAAAGGACAGACATGTTAATAATTTGACAACTCAGTTAGAGGGGAAAATGCCCACACATCTTTACCAAAACCATGCTCCATTCATTGTCTTTGATGAAGATGATTTAAGAGATATTGCAGGCCCACATGAAGATGTTATTGTAATATGGGAATTATTACGTGCAATGATATACAACGGATTTTGGTCGATACAGGTAGTTTGACAAGTATATTGTTTTTTTACCACTTATAGACAGATGAAAAATCCTTCAATCATCCAACGTTCAAATAGAACCATTGTAGGATTTACAGGGAGTTCTACCGATGTCATTGGGGAATTTGAAGAGGAAGTTTATTAGGTAAATGACCATTTAAAAAAATGGTAAGGGTTTTGTTCGTTTTGGTTGATTGCCCAACATCTTACAACACCATATTCGGTAGATCTTGGCTTTCCAGGATGCATGCAGTGGCTTCCACTGTCCACCAATGTTTAAAATATGTTGTGGGAGGTCAAGTGGGTTTCTTCTGAAGCATCCAGAAAGTAGCTCGTGAATTCTATGTCACTGCTCTTGTCTCATAGTCATTGAAGGTTGTAAAAACTAACAAAGAATAACAGTTAATGGACCCTTCTGCCAATCAAAAATGAAATAGATGATTCGAGGGAGGCCCTCAGCGCTGTAATTCCGGTTGAAAAAAAAGAATAGAAAATGGCGTATATGTATTGACTTCACATATCTAAATAGATCTTGCCATAAATATCCTTTTCTAGTGCCATGTATAGACTGACGTTAGGAAATAAGTTATTGTCTTTTATAGACATTTACTTTGGGTATAATCAGATACGAATGGATCCGAATGATCAAGATCATGCTACTTTCATTACTGATAGGGGGTTCATTGCTATACGGTGATGCTGTTTGGATTAAAGAATGTCGGAGCTACTTATCAACGATTGGTGAATAAGGAATTCGCCAACCAAATTGGCAGAAATATAAAGGTTTACATATTTGATATGATGGTGAAAAGCCCTAAGGAGGAAGATAATATATCTGATCTCGAAGAAACCTTTTCCAACCTAGAGGCTATCAACTTGAAGTTAAACCCTGAAAATTATACGTTCGAAGTCCGATCTGGTAAGTTTATGGGATAAATTATAAGTTAAAAAAGGATTCAGGTTGATCAGGATTAGTTAAATTCTTTATTAGCCATGGATCCACCTTGGAATACTAAAGAAGTCCAGATAGTAACCGGAAGATTAATTGCTTTAAATCGGTTTATTTCGAGATCATCAGACAAGTGCGGCCATTTTTTCCAAGTTTTAAGGAATGCTTGATACTTCAATTGGCCCCATAATGTGATCAAACTTTCCTTGAAATCAAGAAACATTTGTCTTCGCCCAAGACATTGTTCAAGCCTATTCAAGAAAATATACGTTATATGTATATGGTTGTATCAGAGTATGCAGTAAGTGCCGTGCTGGTAAGAGAAGTGGATAATTACCCCCGTACGGTGTATTTCATAAGCAAAAGTTTATTAAAATATGGGAAACAATACTTAAATTTAGAAAAATTAGCCTTGGCACTGGTGATAGTAGCAAGAAAAATGAGACTCTACTTTCAAGCACATTCTATCATGGTTCAGACGTCTTTTCCTTTAAAGAACGTGCTACAAAAAGCTGACATATCAGGAAGAATGACTAAATGGTTAGTTGAGCTTAGAGACTATGATATCAATTTTACATCTCGAACTGCAATCAAGGCTCAAGCTATAGCTGATATTTTGGTAAAATTATATAATGAGATATGTTATGAAGAAGCTCAGGGTAATAAGTCTATTAAAGAGTGGATAGTTCGGAGAGATGGTAGATCTAGTACAATGGGTTGTGGAGCTGGGGTTTGTTTAACTTCTCCTTATGGTGACACCATGTACCAAGCCATATGATTTGGTTTCTCAACATCCAATAATGAGTCAGAGTACGAAGCATCCATAGCTGGTTTGAGGTTAACTCAATTATGTGGACCAAAAAGGATCAGGTTAGTAAGTGATTCTCAATTGCTTATTCATCAGGCTAAAAGGCAGTCTGAAACCAAAAAAGATTATTTGATAAAGTATCTACAAGTACTAAAGGAAATCGCCACAAGTTTACTCTAAAGCATACTTTTTTATCATTATGCAAGAATATCCTTCTATTGACTCAATTCCAGGAAAGAAGGGTGAAGTTAAAGAGAGTATGGACATATCCGGCGTACAATCCAAAGGTTAGAGATACAAAATCCAACAGTTTATTACCAAAGGATTTTTACATTCGAATAAGATTTTGCACTGCCTTGGTGTTGAAGAATTTCAAAAAAATTATTTGAATTACACGATGGAGATGGGTCAGCACATTGTGGTTATAAATATCTAACCATGAGATTTTGTTAGCAAGATACTACTGGCTTACTATAATGACATATACTAAGGATTTGGTCAGAAAATGTGATCCTTGTAAAAAATATGGAAAATAAATTCATGTGCTGGCAGTTCCCATAGAATCAGTATCCGAACCCATACCTTTGATAGATGGGGACTAGATTTAGTTGGGCCCCTTCATATGGCATCTGGTGGTTGTCGAACTATAATTGTCGTCAAAGACTAGTTTTCAAAGTGAATAGAAGTTGCACCCTTATCTGGAACAACGTCAAAGGCAATAATAAAATTTATCCTCTCCAACATATGCTGCCGATTTAGAATTCCCAGACGCATTACTACAGATAATGGTCTTAGTTCGACAACAAGGACCTGGAGGCATTTTGTACCTCAAGAGGAATTTAACACTACTTCTCTTCTCATTTTCATCCTCAGGCTAATGGGTAGGTTAAGGTCACTAATTGGAAAATTTTAAAGGGTTTGAAATGGAATTTAAAAGGAGCAACGAGAAAAAGGCCGAGTTATTTGTAAGAAGTATTATGGGCCTACCGAACCAATGCTCATACAGCTACTCAGGAAACTCTTTTCGCTCTTGTTTATAGAATGGATGCAATTACACCTGTAGAAGCTACTTTTCCTTCATTCAAAGTAAAAAATTATTCCGAACAAGTTAATGACATGGCTGTGAGAAGTCAATTGGATCTAATTGAAAAAGAAAGGTGAAAGTACACTTGAGAATAACACACTACCAGGATCCGATGAGAAGCAGGTTTGCGTCTAAAGTTAAAAAAAAAGATTTCCAAGAAAGGGACAAAGTGTTAAGAAACGTGTTATTACATACCAAGGAGAAACAATTCAGAAAGCTAGCTCCTAATTGGGAAGGCCCATACATGGTATGTGAAAAAGTCAAGCAAGGAACATATAGACTTCAAGATAAAGAAAGCACATTTTTAGATCATCATTGTAATATTGAGCATCTTAGGTTATACATAGAATAAAACTGTCTCGTAAATATTTACTCTGTTATACTTCAATGTAAATATTTGGGGCCACACTATTTCCTACCCTGGTGGGGCAGAGAGGTTATAATGAGGTGTCCGGATCCTAACCAATATATTATCCTTTGCTTTTTAAAGAGTTTTTGTGGTTGTGATGATGATCGGATGAGTTAAACAACTATTAAACTCCTTGAAATACCTATGAATGGTTTGGACAAATTAAACACCTTGAAATATATGTGAATGGTTAGGATAAATTAATCACCGATTAAACACTTTTAACTTTTATATGGAATACTTCTGAATGACTCGAACATATTAAAGAATGATTAAACATTTGAAATACTAGATGAAACGTTTGAAATACTTGATTAATGCTTAGCATCTTTTAAGTATGATCGGATTCTAATGGAAACATTGAAAAGAAAAGGTAAAATACAAAATAAATGAAAGTAAAGATGACATGAAATACTAGTCGGATCATCAAAGATGTTCGACCCACTTTACAAAAAATGCCTTAGCCATCCAAGGACGCTAGTTCACAAAAGGAAAACCGAATAAAACAACAAAATGCTTTGGCTATCCAAGGAATTTAGTTCAAAGAGTAAACTAAAAAAAATAACCTTAGGGCTAATTCCCTTCGGTTGTCTTCTCAACATTTTTCTTTTCTTTATCCTCTCTATCATCGTTTGAGTCGTCCTCAGCCTCGTTATTAGATTCAGAATCATCCAAAGTGATGTTGTAGTTATCACTTTGAGCTAAAGTATGATAGGGAACTTCATCATCTAGCATAAAGGCCCACAGCTTCCCAGAATTCCGTTTAAAAAAATTTCCATGGAAAAAAATGATTATATCAGATTTAACAAATTTGTCCCTTCGTTCTATGAACTTCAACAACCCCTCAACATATTCATTCTTGTAAGAGGTGATTTCATCATCTTTTTTTAAAAGATCTTGTAATTTCTTTTTATCTTTAGACAATTGTTCATTGGTAGTCTTTTCCTTTGTCAATAATTCATTCGAGTTTTTAACTTCCTATAAGGTGGATGTTTGCAGTTTGGTATAACTGGTTTGTGTTTTTTCTAAATCATCCTTAGCCTGATTCAACTTAGTATTCAGTTGTTATTTTTCCTTGATTAAAGTCTCAACCTTGTTCTGTTCAGATGCGAGGGAGACCTTTAGGCTTTGATTCTCAGTTTTGAGGGAAGTGATATATTTTGTTTGAGCTCTAAATTGTCTTTCTATGTCAACTATGGGCATGATATAGACTAAGAATGCATAGCCCAAGGTGCCATGCTCATCGGACACTTCAAAATATTCACCGTCATGAATCACTGCAGTGGCTATGTTGGATGATTGAGGAAAGGTTTGTTTAAAAGTCCTCTTTGTCAAACTCGCTGAAGTATAGGTTCCCTATATCATCTAGGTTAAAGTCACCTTTTGGTCAGCCGTAGGGAACACTGGAGAGGATGGATCAGCATGAACCTCTTTTTCAGTAGGAACTTCAGTAGGATTTTCAGTAGGAGTGATATTGGGTCGGAGTATGATCTCTGAACCGATAGCTACTTTCTTTTTCTTGTCTGTTTTGTCCTCACTACCTGCCTAACGTCTCTTGAGCCCTTTTTTTCTTCTTCTTGATTTTTGGGGAATGTGGTGGCCTTTCTTCCTCACCAACTGTTACTACGACAGCCTCCAATAGTGCAACATTAATCTCTTCTCGAATCCCAAACTACCCGCATCGGGAAGTCCTTGAGAGGAGTCTCCAGTTTTCTTATTTTTCTTCTTAATTTTATCAAGGCCGCTCAGAGCCTTATTCCTAATTGGTAAGAAGAGCTTACCATCTTTTTCTTTAGTCCGTTTGAATATTTCAACAACGTCAGGAGGGTTGGTGAACTCTTCCCAAGAACGCTACCTAGTTGAGCTCGTTCTCCATTACAGCGCTTACCATGTTAACTACAATGAAGCAATTATGGAAACCTACTTCCCAAATTTCCATAGCCCATTGGTTCAGTTTAGTAAAGGTGGTTCGTCCCTCTTCCAAATATTCTGAGAACATTTTAGAGAACACTGAAAAACAAATCCGAAGTATGAGTTAATGTTAAAATTATCCGATGTAAAAATAGATATTAATACACATTGAAAAGAGTAATTAAACATTTACCTGAGTGTTTCTAGTATTTGGTTAGCAAACTTGGATTCTCGTTTTTCTGATTTTTCTACCATTCTTCTGAGCGCCACAGATATAGAGAAATCGACTTCTCTAAGGCTTATCAGCTTCTAGCAGGTCATTGACCACCTTGAAATCATTCCACATGTTGAATTAGTAGAAAGGGATATAATGGTTTTTACATAAGTCGGTCATAGCTGCAAAACGTTCTATGGGCATTAGGATTTTGGAAAGCCTTAAAGCAATGATGCTGGCTAATAAGGTTTACCAAGCATTAGGGCTTAACTAACTCGGACATAACTTTACTAAATGAAAGTATCTAACTATCTCTAGGTCCAAAGAAACTGAAGGCCTCAGTTGATCACTTCAGTGTATACCACTAACTCCCCAATTTAACTATCTATCGGAGTTTCATCAGGGATGATAATTCTCATATTGATAGACTCCGGAAAGCTCTATTTCTTCCTTATCATATCCAACTCAGCAGTATGGGTATACATATAAGAAATTCTTTGCAGTGCTAACAAGTACTTTACACTAACCTTGGAGAATTTGGGCCCTACTCGCCCTACGAGACACTACAGAAGCGGTTCAGATTCAGGTTTCTCCACTACTTTGTCCTTTTCCCGAATTGGACTAGTGTCCCTAGTGTGTCTGGAGATCTCGAAAGAGGTGTCTAGCCCACTGTCTTCCATCGTCTCTTCCATTATTTTTGCGTCTGATCTGCTGATGTATGCTTAATGTCTTCTTTCTCAATATAAAAATATTCGATTGGAGAAGTCGATGTGCGTGGATCCAAAATTGGAAGTGTTGGAGACTTTACCATTGAAGGACCTTCCTTCGGTTTCTTTTCCTCTTTGACAGGTGAAGTTTCAGTTTTGGCCTTTGATAGCCTATTAACCCTTCGAGATGGGCTATCTCCTATATCTGAACCCATAGAAATGAAAGAGGACATATATTTACGGCTGGTAACGGCTCTAGCTCTAAAAGAAGGGTTTTGGTGTGGCTGTTTTGGTTGGTGAACTGGTGGTTATGGTTGTTTTGATTGATGAATCTGTGATTATGATTGCTCCGATTTTTCAAGATTTATTAAAGATATAACAGATAAATTTTCTTGAAAAATATTGTTGGTCTGCAAGAAGATGAACTCATGTCCGACTCCGGTATCGTTTGTATGACCAATCCACCAGGGAAGCAGGTAAATTGGCGGCGATTCTTGCTTCTTTTTTCTCTCTTTCCAATTCGGACAAGTTCAACCAGCATCCTTTAACCAAGGTTGTTCTACCCGTGAACATAAAATTTCCGAGAAGGATTAGAAAGACTAATAACAAACTTGGGATTTGAAGTTTATCTCTCTAGAAGTTGAATTCGAAATATTTTCTCACTCTAAAAATAGAAATAGTAAAACAGTCACAATTATATAGGTGAGAAAATCACTTGAGTATTTTACCTAGGGAAGATGAACCGTTTAAGTCATGATTATGGGCTATAAACCCTAAACCGTTACTTTTTGAGAGATAAGTACAAGTACCTAGGAATAATACGGCTGAAGAGGTCTAATTAGAGACTAACACGTGTAAATGGAAGTTACATGTTAAAGTCGACACCTTTGAGTTTCATGGTATTGAAAAATCAGATTTTCTATACATCGGTTAGCTCTTCTAAATATTTTTTGAAAGACCTAAAGAGGCTACTCATAGGTTCAGATATAATTGGAACTGATATTACAACTATCCGAAGGGGAAATTTCGGATAGATCAACAAAGTTCAATGAATGAACAGTGAGCTCAAGTGGATTATGACTCAACTGTGTACTAAACCATTTTTGGTCTTGGGTTTTGGAGTCTATGAGGCTAACCCGAATCTAAAATCCGACCCGAACGGTCCATGGGTCCTAAATAAAAATAAAAATAACCCAACCAAACATATTAAATGGGTTGGAATTTTTCTAGAAATATTAAATACGACCACACATCTCTCTTATCTATATATCATTTACTTAAAAATTAATACTCAACTGATAAACTACCTAAAATATCTTCTGATTATAAATCATCGATACCATGTGTTACATACCTATGTAAAATAGTTAGAATCCATTAGCGCATGAGGTCGAATTCACAAACGATTGAATCGTTTATAGTTCCCCAAATCCTTAGTTTTCTCATGTGTACTTTCCGGAGTAAAGGAGTTGTTTTTGGCACCATGAGCGTTTCCTCATAATCATAACACTTTAAGATCAACTATATATCATTCTTCCAATGGTTGAAATCTGATATGTTCAATATACGGGGTTTAGACCCTCAATAGATTGTAACAAATAGTACCAATTGTTTTCATTTTTGGCATATATCACATAATATACATAAAAGTTGGCATTAAACATTTAAAGGTGCTTAAATTTTCTATATACATGAAAACATAACATGCAATGATAATAAGATACCTATAGGGAATATACTAACTCGTAATTATGAATTATGGAAAAAAATTACAATTAATATAATATTTTAATTTGTCAAGTAACGATGAAACCCTACTTTGGGTTGATTCTACCTACTTTGATAAAAATAAACTCAATAACTAATTTTCAAGTAATTTTTTTCTAGTTCATGATTCTAAGCATCAATCTTCTTTTGGATCGAAAATATGTGAAATTAAACTAATATTTGAACATTTAAGACATTACGATCATTAATCCATCAATTAATCTTCTCTTTTGTCGATTAATTAATTTTATGATTCACTTACCGGAATATGAAATCTTTTTCATGCACATCCACATAAAAATTTAAATACATAATTTATTCACACCACAAATACATACAAATTCAACATGTCCAACACAAATCATGTGTTCATGGGTCATATAAGGGAGATCCTTAAAAAAGTGATTTTTTTTAAATACTCGAGATGTATCATTGCATTAATTAGATTTCTGCTGTAGCGTGGTTTATTTTGTCACTATACCGAATAGACCAGCCAACAGTTATTTTCACTAGACCACATACCCCAACCATCATGCTGTTATTGGGCAACACGCCCATCTAGACAAGTTTTCATTATGCGTGATAAGAAAATAATTTGTCGAGCCCAGTAGCAAAAGTGTTAATTGTAAAAGGGGAAAATAAAATAAACCCATTAATGTGTTTATTATTTATTAGAGAACAATATGTAAAAGAAGTATGATGTAAAGGACTAACCATTAAATATTCAAGGACTACCTAGGACATAAATGGGGTCCACTTTCCCCACTATATAAGAGAGCCCCCTTATTCCTAGATTGGTGGACATTCTTTAATACTTTCTCTTTCTACTTTCTCTCTCTACATTCTTAACACTAGTCACATCAAGCACTAGATCCAAGATTTCCCCATTCTTGTCATTATCTTACTCATCATTGGCGCCGTCTGTGGGAACACGTGATACCTAAAAGGAAACCGCTTCTTCGAAATCACGATTTTATCTCAACAATGAATGACGAGGCGACTGCAGAAGGGATCGGGAGAGTGGTGGCCCGAGCTATTTCGCTGTCTGAAGGTGAAGGGGCCCCGGACCATGATCATTATGCACATGGTCGGGACAAGAGATCGACTCTTATTATGACGAGGAAACAATTAATGGAGGATATCCTGGAGTTGAACGCTGAGAAGGAGAGGGTCTTAGACGAGAAAATAGCTCGATCGACAACCGTGGAGAAGGCTCCCCGGGAGAAGGTCATCATCTCGACGCCCGACCTATTCAAGGTTGTCGGGAGACCCAGCAAGACATGGAGCGGGAAGGAAAGACCAAGCGGCACTCAAAAGATGATTGAGGCGTTTCCACTGATTTCACTTCGGACGATTCATCGGGAAGAGAATATCGTCGCAGGGAAAGACGAAATAAACTCGCACGAAAAAATAAATCTCGACGCAATAGGGCACCGTGTTCTGACTCACCTAAATTCAAGAAAGACAGCGCCGAAAAAAGAACACCAAACTCTCACGAAAACTAAGAAATGCTGACATCAAGTAGAGAGGAGCGGGTAGTTCTACCCCAGGTTCAATGGCAACCGTTAATTAGCCAGACGCATGGGTACAGAGTTAGTAGTCAGTTCATCAACCCGGGCAAAGAAGGATTATATGGAATTCCTACCGAAGGGCTCGGCGGCGGCTCTTTCGGTTTTGGTTTGAATTGGAGAGCTTCACCGCTGTTAGATGAGATACTATCGGGACACCTCCCAAAGAGATTTGACATATCTAAATTAGAGAAATATGATGGCAAAAGAGACCCGGACAACCATTTGGAAGCTTTTAAGAACTTCTTGTTGAGTTTCGATAACGGTGACAAGTTGTTATGCCGAGATTTTTCAATGAACTTCAAGGAACGGGCATCTAAGTGGTACAACCGGTTACCACGGGGTTGCATAAATAATTTTGGGATGTTTTGGATGATGTTGCGCCAAAAATTTGTGGGAAGCATAAGATTCCGAGCTAATAGAGACACAATCGTCAACTGTAAACAAAGGCCGGGAGAAAGCCTCAGGGATTATACCAGGCGTTTGATCGATACAAAGACTGACCTTGACCACTGCGAGGAGAATATGGCACTGACAGCATACCGTTTAGGGCTGCTCCCGGGACCAATGAAACAAGCAGTCACAAAGAAGCAGGCTTTTACTTTTTCCGCCCTTTTAACTCAGGTGGAAAAACAAATACTGATAGAGGAAACCGAGGCTTCCGAGTTGGCAGCACAGATCCAACAGAGTGCACAGGCGTCGGTAGTTATAAAACAAGGCACTCAACCTTGTTACGTCCTGCAGGCTCAGCCGATCAGCACGATACCACCAGCTCAGCCCGTGCTGGCCAAACCTCAGATGTCTCTGGTTCAGAGGACGAAACAGACCAATCAAGTGGTCACACGACCCATTTCCAACAAATGGATCTGACCTACCTACTTTGCTAACTTAACGGAATGCGTATCTACAATCTACGAAAAGACTAAAAAGAGCGGGATTTATCGGAGGCCCTTTCTCATCCCAACGCCTCTGGAAAGCAGAAATAATCGATACTGCAGATACCATGAGGATGTGGGGCACAATACCAAGGACTGTATTTCTCTCAAAAAGGAAATATAGATGCTGATAGAAAATGGAAAATTACTCGAGTATGTAAAGAAGAAAGCACAACAGGGTGCAGCTTCGAAAGAAATCATGACCGTACAAAAATCGGATACAACAATGGAAATTTCCGAAGTGACCGATATTTTTTATGTATCAGTCAAATATCTTGATCCCGATGTAGGTTGTAACATCATCGGGGTCATAGAAGAATAAGTTGTGGTAAGCCGAAGGAAGGTAAGCATCCTCTATCAATATTTTGAATCCCTGTCTATTTTTGGGGGTGACTCTATGGCAGGGATCACCCATTCTTCCCAGAAACGACATATTGTGAACCTAGCAACTCAGTTGGAGGCTTGGACGTCTCCCTATGTGAAAGGAAACCCATCACCAATTTTTTATTTTGAAGACGATGACATGAGGAACATAGTTGGTCCCCATGAAGATGTCGTCATCATCGGGGCAGCCATTGCAGGAGAAAAAGTCCGATCCTTGTTGACACCGTAAGTTCTGATAAGTCCGAATCCAAGACATCTCCCCGGAAGGGCAGGTCAGTGTAAATTCTCTCCGAATACCGGACAGATCATTTGGACCGGACAGATCATTTGGACCGGACAGATCACTTCGAAACAATGTGAGCCTGAGGCTGTTCGAACTATGACAAAAGTACTAAAAAACCTAAACACTTCCTGACTAAGCTACCTGTCCTCCTGCTTAGAACTCATGGGTCTTTAAACATGACCCGGGTCCATTAAACTTGACCCGAAAGCCCATAAGGGCCCAAACATCACAACTATAAATACTCAACCACCAGCATTAACTTCTAATAATGAAAATTAACTGCTACCAAGCTGCTTAATTATCTCTCCACCTTGAAACACCCTTACACCACCGTTAAACACCCTTACACCACCGTTAAACACCCTTACACCACCGTTAAACACCCTTACACCACCGTTAAACACCCCTGTACTACCTTGATACTCCACTTAAAATTACTAGCCTACCCTCGGGCTATTTTTATCCACAACAAATTGGCGACCACAGTGGGAGAAGAGAGGTTCCTGAATCAAGCATTCAAAACCTGCCAAGAAATTTTGTCCGAATGAATCCGGATAATCCAGAGCTTCCACCAACTTTGCTCGAAGTGGTGGAAGAGAACGATGAGTATACTGTCCAAGAGCGTGACAGGTTGAAGCTTGAGATAGAAGCTCTGAGGGCTGAAAAGGCCAAAATGGGCGTGAAAGAGAAATCCAAGGCATCGGTTGTTCATCATACCGACAACCCTAGAGAGCCTGAGGCTTCGAAAACTCATGTAAGTACCAAAAAGACATATGCTAGTTCTAAAAAGTCTCACCGGTCCAAGCCTGTGGAGAGCTCTCACTCAAGTTCAGAATCTTCGGACAGCTCTTCGGACAGTGAGGGAAATGAAAAATCCTTGTCCTCCAGCAGTGATGAGGGTCGAACCAAGAAAAAGCAAAAGCAGGTTAAGAAATATTCAAGAAAAAGAGATCACCATGGAAGAATGAAAAGGCATATTGGTAAGGGATCATCTCATAACCGGAGGCATGTGGACCGGATGCTGATGGATCCTTTCGCTTTTCACGATGAACCAGGTATCTTTGCAACCCCCAATGAGGATACTGTGTTCAGTCGTGGAAGAAACTGGAGGCAATCTCCATTATCTTCTAAGATTCTGTCCGGGAACCTCCCTAAAAGGTTTGACAGCACCAAAATGGAGAAGTACGATGACAGTACTGATCCGGACAATCATCTGGAGCAATTCAAGAACTTCATGATGAACTTTGATGATGATGATAAACTACTATGTAGGGAATTCTCCCAATCCTTCACAGGGAGTGCTCTGAAATGGTACAACAACCTGCCTCAGGGTTGTATTAAATACTTTGATACTTTTTGGGTAGCCTTTCGAAGGCAGTTTGTGGGGAGTAAGGAGCTGAAGGGTAATGGAGACACCATAATCCATTGCGCCCAGGAACCAAATGAGTCATTAAAGGAGTACATAAGTCGTTTTATGAACACAAAGAATGGGTTGGCTGATTGCTTCGAACAGGTGGCAATAGCATCCCTAAGACAAGGTTTGAACCCAGGCAACCTGGCTGACTCGGTGACCAGAAAGAAAGCCATGACCTGGGGAGGGTTGCTAAATCAAGTTGGCAAGCAAATAAACGTTGATGAAACAAAGAAGAACAGGGTACACAGACAGGTGAGATCCACCCCGGTGGCACCAACTCCAAATCAAAACCAGTCCGGGAATAGAGCAAGAGAAACCGGACAGGGGCATGGTAGAG
This sequence comes from Limnanthes douglasii subsp. nivea, assembly GCA_036936605.1. Classification (NCBI taxonomy): domain Eukaryota; kingdom Viridiplantae; phylum Streptophyta; class Magnoliopsida; order Brassicales; family Limnanthaceae; genus Limnanthes; species Limnanthes douglasii. The sequence goes on along the minus strand of JAUPFV010000002.1, from coordinate 104,043,736 downwards.
GAAAAGCTCAGTCTCAGCCAGCTGCTCCTGCTCAAAGTCAACAATCCAGAAACAAAAGAGGGCCATGGGTCCAACCGGAGTGGTTCGCAGAACTTAAAGAAAGCGTGGCCACCATTTTTGATAAAACAAAAGATGAGGTACACTACCGGAGACCGCAACCTTGCAGTCTCCCAGAGAGCATCGTAACAACTCCTTTTGCCAATACCACAATGATATTGGCCATACCACTGATGATTGCATAGCATTGAAATAAGAGGTACAAAACTTGATTGAAAGGGGAAACTTGGGTGCATACGTTAAAAGAAGAGGAGGCAACAGGCCTGACAACACTCACCGGGTTGGTCCAAGTAATGCTGCCCCGGAGGGGGCCATGGTAATAGTTGAAAGGTTTGATGTGGAATCTGAATACTTGGATCCTGATCCAACACGAAATAAGGTGGGTGCCATAGAGGAGTATTCCAAGACAGTCTCCGGGCTCATTAAATTCTTTGAGTCACTGAAGATTTTTGGAGGAGACACAATGACTGCTCCTACTGCTTCTTCAAGAAAGAGGCATGTTCATAATTTAGCCTCCCAGCTAGAAGGAGGCATGACATCCTATCAATCACCAAACTCATTCCCATTCATAGTCTTAGATGAGGATGATTTGAGAGATATTGCTGGCCCTCATGAGGATGCTGTTGTCATAGGAGCATCTATAGGGGGCAATGAGATAAGGCGAATTCTGGTGGATACTGGAAGCTCTGCCAATATCCTTTTTCTAAACACTTACAAGAAAATGAAAAATCCAGCTGTGATTCAAAAGTCGGATAGATCAATCGTGGGCTTCACGGGCAGCTCAGCCGATGTGATCGGGGAGTTTGAAGAAGAAGTGTTATTGGGCAGGGGCCCTTTCAAGAAAATGGTTAGAATACTCTTCATTGTGGTGGATTGTCCCACTTGCTATAATGCTATTCTAGGGAGATCTTGGCTCTCTAGGATGCATGCAGTGGCTTCGACAGTCCATCAGTGTTTAAAGTATGCTGTTCAGGGACAGGTTGGGGTTGTCCGGAGCAGCCAAAAGATTGCAAGAGAATGCTATGCCACTACCTTGGCTCCACGAACGCTGGGGGCAGTCCGTATAAATAATCAATAGCAGTTTGAGGGCATTTCTGGGGGTGAGGGTGAAATTGATGACCCCAGAGAGACCCCTGGAGTGTTGATTCCGATTGAAGAGGTTGAAACGCACTGCTTGGAAGAAGGAAAAAGTGTCAAGATAGGGTCCAAAATTCCACCAATGTTGAAAGAAGAAATGTTGAAATTCTTGAAAGACCATCAGCACGTTTTTGCTTGGTGCAATGCTGATGTTACTGGAGTTCTATCAGAGGTGATTTCCCATCACCTATCTGTCCGGAGGGATGTGACACCAGTGGTACAAAAGAGGAGAGCTTTCTCAAAAGAAAAGGCTGATGTCATAGTGCAAGAGGTTGACAGACTCACAAACATGGGGCATATTAAAGAATCTCAATACCCTTTGTGGACTGCCAATCATGTCTTGGTGAAAAAGAAGAATGGCAAATGGCGTATGTGTATTGACTTCACAGACCTCAATAGAGCTTGCCCAAAATATTTGTATCCGGTCCCCCGGATTGATCAGTTAGTAGACTCTACTTCTGGGAACAAGCTGCTCTCCTTCATGGATGCCTTCTCCGGGTACAATCAGATCCAAGTAGATCCAAAAGATCAAGAGCACACCACGTTTGTCACTGATAGGGGTCTACATTGCTACAAGGTGATGCCTTTTGGCTTGAAAAATGCTGGGGCTACTTATCAAAGGTTAGTTAACAAGGCATTTGGTGATCAAATTGGAAGAAATATGGAGGTTTATATTGACGATATGATGGTAAAAAGTGTGGATGAGCAGTTGCACTTGTCCGACCTCCAAGAAACTTTTGCCAACTTAACAAAAGTGAATTTAAAGTTAAACCCTGAAAAGTGTGTGTTCGGAGTGCAGTCCGGGAAATTCTTAGGGTATATCATAAGTGAGCATGGAATACAGCCCGACCCGGACCAACTCAATGCCTTATTCGAGATGGAGCCTCCTCGAAACATTAAAGAAGTGCAGCGATTAACGGGGAGATTGGCTGCCTTGAACAGATTCATCTCCAGGTCTTCGGACAGGTGTGCTCTGTTCTTTCAAACCTTGAAGGGTGCAAAGGGGTTTGAATGGACACCACAGTGTGATGAAGCATTCAATGAAATCAAGAAACATCTTTCCTCTCCCAAAACTTTGTTCAAACCAGTTGATGGGGAAACTCTCTTTGTGTATCTGGCTGTTTCAAGTTGTGCCATCAGTACAGTGTTAGTAAGAGAGGTCGATGGGCATCCTCACCCAGTGTACTATGTCAGAAAAAGCTTGATTGATGCTCAGAGACGTTACTTGAAACTTGAAAAACTGGCATTAGCTTTGGTGATAGCTGCAAGAAAAATGAGGCCCTATTTCCAGGCTCATCCTATCGTCGTCCGGACATCTTTCCCTTTAAAGAATGTCCTTCAAAAAGCAGACATTTCAAGCAGAATGACAAAGTGGTCAGTAGAGTTGGGGGACTTCGACATAGACTTTGCTCCCCGGACAGCAGTAAAAGCCCAAGCTGTGGCTGATTTTCTGGTTGAATTCCATTCTGATAGGGATTCAGAGCAACCTACTGATTCAAAAGACAAGAAAGTGTGGATTTTCCGAACAGACGGAGGATCTAGTACCATGGGATCTGGGGCAGGAATATGTCTCACTTCCCCCTACGGGGACAACATGTACCAAGCTATTTGTTTTGCTTTCAGGGCATCTAATAATGAGTCCGAGTACGAAGCAGCCATAGCTGGGTTAAAGTTGGCCTATATCTGTGGAGCTAAAAGGGTCAAGCTACTAAGTGACTCCCAGTTGCTTGTCCACCATGCCTTGGGCCTATCAGAGGCTAGAAAGGAGCAATTGGTCAAGTATTTACTCCTCCTCAAAAATGAAGCGTTAAAGTTTAAGGCTGTTGTCTATGAGCACATCCCCCGGGCAAAAAATGAGCTAGCAGATTCATTGGAAACAATAGCATATACGGAGTCCTACCCATGGATCCATGTGCTTGAAAGCCCTTCTATTGAACTTGGTAAGGGTGGAAAAGAGGAAGTCTTTGAAATACAAGTGAGTCGGCCTCAAGACTGGAGGTCTCCTCTTATGCAATATCTGTCCGATGGTATTGTGCCCTTAGATAAATCACAAGCCAGAATGTTGAAACACAGGGCTCGTGGTTTCATTTTGTTAAGAGAAGTCTTGTACAAAAAGTCCTATAGCAAACCTCTCCTACGTTGTTTAGGGGATCATGAGTCACAAATGGTTCTCTCCGAATTGCATGATGGTGAGGGATCAGCCCATTGTGGATTTAGAGCTTTGACAAGAAGAGTGTTACTCTCCGGATATTATTGGCCATCAATCATGAAAGATGCTAAGGAGCTGGTGAGAAGGTGTGACCCATGCCAGAGGTACAGCAATGAAATTCATGTACCATCCATTCCTTTGGAATCAATTTCTGAGCCCATCCCTTTTGCTCGATGGGGATTGGACTTGGTTGGACCTCTCCTTGTGGCTTCCGGAGGGCATAAAACCATAATTGTGGCCATCGACTACTTTTCAAAGTTGGTAGAAGCAGCTCCCCTGGCAGGGACAACCTCGAAAGCTGTCATAAAATTCATTCTGTCCAACATATGTTGCAGATTCGGTGTCCCACAGAAGATAACAACAGACAATGGGCCACAGTTTGACAACAGAGAAATGGAAAGCTTCTGTGCCTCAAGGGGTATTCAGCACTGCTTTTCTTCACCTTTCCACCCTCAATCCAATGGGCAAGTTGAAGTGGCTAATAGAACAATAATGTCCGGTTTAAAGAAGAATTTGGAAGGGGCTGCTGGGAAGTGGCCTAGTTATCTACAAGAAGTCTTGTGGGCCTACCGGACAACACCTGGGGCTGCAACACAAGAATCCCCCTTTGCCTTGGTCTATGGAATGGATGCAGTAGCCCCCATAGAGAAGACACTCCCCTCCTTTCGTGTTCATAACTTCTCCGGACATGCTAATGAGATGGCAATTAGAAATCAGCTCGATTTGATAGAAGAAAGACGGGTTAAAGCTCATCTTAGAATTGCACATTATCAGGGCTTGATGAGAAGCAGGTTTGCTTCTAAAGTTAAAAGGAGAGATTTTCAACCAGGAGATAAAGTATTAAGGAAAGTTTTCTTGCATACTAAGGAAAAGCTCTTCGGAAAGCTGGCCCCAACCTGGGAGGGTCCGTATACTGTGGTTGAAAGAATCAAGCCTGGGACTTATTGGTTTGAAGACAAAGATGGCAGGGTTTTAACTCACCCTTGGAATATTGAACACCTTCGAATGTACTTGGAATAACACTTGTGTAAATATTTACTTGTTTAAACATCCATGTAAATATTTGGGGGCATACCTTCCCCTCTTCGGTGGCACGGAGAGCTTTCAATAAAATTTGGTGGCTTCTTCGAAATTCTCTAAGTGTTTTCAAAATTTTATCTCTTATCATACTACCCGGACTAAAAGATCTAAGGGCTATTTAAATTCTAGCCGGAGAGCCTTAATACTCTCACAATGCAATAAAACTACTTAAACTCCAGCTATTTAAACAAATAATGAAAGAAGAGGATGGTTGAGCAAAATAAAAACATTCATTCAACAACTTAAAATTGCCTTGGCCTTCCAAGGACTTTTTGAACAAGTTTGGGCATAGTACAAAAAATCTGTCCGAATAATACGGACACCATCACAAAAAGAGTGCCTTGGCCTTCCAAGGACTTTAGTTCGAATAAAAGATAAACAGAATAAATTATAAGTTAAGGTTGAGCCTTTGAAGATGGCTCGCCCTCATCTGCTTTCTTGCCCTTGATGTCGATCTTCTCTTCGACTATCTTCTTGCCCTTGGGATCAATCTCTTCTTCACCTGGGCTCTCTCCGGTTTCCTCTTCATTATCGGACGAGGACTCACTGGAATATCCCTCGTCAACCATAGTATAATATGGAAGGTCGTCATCATCCACATAGCGCCATAAGCTACCCAGTCTCATCTTCGGGAATTTTTCATGAAATAGGAGAACCATATCAGACTTCACCCTTTGAATCATTAGCTCCTCGCTTTGTATCATCTCCCTGGCATAGGCGTTGATCTTGGCCTTGATTGTGGCCTCTTGGTCCCTCACCAAAACAGCCTTCTCTTCAGCAGCCTGAGTCACTGCATTCTCTAAAGTGATTTTGTCAGTGGTCAGGTTGGTGATGAGCTTCTCCTTGGCTGCAGTTTCTCCCCTTGAGATTGTCAGGTCCTTCTCCAGTCCGGACAGCTTAGCCCGGAGATCTTTTATGGTCTCTTCCAAAGAAGCAACTTTTGTGTTGCTTTCATCTTGATTCTTCTTTAGCTGATCATTTGCCTCCTTAAGCAAATCAACCTTAGTAGCAGCAGTCTGGAGGTCATCGGACATCTTCTCCTTCTTAGACTTGAGGTCTTTGATGGTGTCTGCATGACTTCGGACTTGCCTTTCCAAAGTAAGCACTGGCTGTACATTGCTAAGTAGCGAATGGGCTATAATATCCTTCTAACTAGAAACCATGAAAGTCTTACCGTTAAAATTGACTGTGTTGGAGCTGCTCGGAGGGATGTAGGGCCCTGCGAACTCGTCTCTGGGCAGGCTAAGAAAATATTCACCAAGTCCACCCAGACCGGTGATGTCCATTTCATCCAAGTTAAGCTCTCCCCCCTCAACTTCATCTGTATGGAATTCCTTTGGAATCTCTTCTTGAAAGTACCTTGGGATCTCTTCGGCCAATGTTGGGTCAGTAGGGAAAGAGGGCTCCGGGTCCCGGAGAGCAATCTCATCTCCTTGGGAAGTCTTTTTCTTCTTGGCTTCCCTGTCAGCACCTTCACTTGCTTGCTTGCGAGTCCTCTTTGAAGCTCTTGAAGGTTTTAGGAGATTCGCTTCCTACTTTTCGATCTCCTGCTCCACCACTTGTAAAAGGGCTGCATCAATTTGAACTTGGGCCAGTCCCTCTGGGTCTGTTGGGGCCTCCTTCTCAGTATCACCTTCCGCCTTCCTGCCTTTCTTCTTCTTGCCTTTCATTTTGCTTGGGGCTTTGGCCCGGGCAGGCAGGTAGAGTGTCTCATCCAGCTCGTGGGACCTTCTCAGCACAATGTCTTCATCAGGCTGAGTGGCAAGCTCTTCCCAGGTTAGGTCTCTCCGACCTGTTGTGTTCCACAGATGGGACCTTGCTAGGTTTCCATTGGTAAAGGCCTTGTGGAAACGGTTCTCCCAGTTCTCTGCAGCCCATGCGTTGATTTTGCCACATGTAGTCTGTCCGGCCTTCAGGTAGTCCCCGAACTCCTTTGGCAGCTCTATTAAAACAAAAGAGAAATTGGTTAGTACAAAGAAGAAAAGAGAGATTCGAACAGAAACTTAAAATAAAAACTTACGGTCACTCCTCCATCTGCTCCTGAGGAGCCTTGGATTCTCTCCGGCCTTGATTTTCTTGCCGTTTTCCCACGAGCCACTGACAAACAAGAATTGGCTCCTCCATTTGCTCTCCGACTCCAGGAGATCATCAACAGCTTTGAGATCGTTCCCCATGTTGAAATGGTAGAAGGGGAACTAATGATACTTGCACAGGTTGGCCACTGCATCGAACTCTTCCATAGGAAGAGGGATCCCTGATAGCCTAGATGCCATTATGCATGACATCAAGGTGAACCAACCATTGGGGCTTAACTGTGATGGGCAGAGTTTGACCAAGTGAAAGTAGCGCACTATCTCCGGGTCCAGTGGGAACCTGAGTCCCCAGTTGAATAGCTCCGTAAAGAAGACTATTTCAAATTTTTACAATCCATCGGGGTCTCCGGATCGATGGGAATCCTTATCTTTACATTCTCAGGGATCCCCCACTTTGTGCGCAATCTACCCAGATCTGAAGTATGGATGAACGCATACTTGGTCTTCTGCAAGGCCAAGAGGTATTTGAACTCAACTTTGTGGAAGCACGGCCCCACTCTTCCCTCAAGGCTCTCCGGCAGGTCCGGGCGCCTCAGATACAAATTTTCCTTCCCCTTTTTTTTGCAGCAAGAGTGGTATCAGCCTGTCCAGAGGACTCGGACTCAAAGGGGACCTCTTCAGTAGAGTCCTCCATTCTCTCCTCCATAATCGTTGGAGGGACCTCTGTGGAAGTAGTTCGAGGAGGATTAGTGCTTGGCATAGCCTGCCCTCCGGACTGTTGCCTCACCTCGAGTTGAGTTTCTGAGGCAGATGATTCTTTGGGGGGTGCCGGGCTGCTGGCCTCCGGACCGGACGGCCTCTCAAGGGGAGCTCTAAAGGGCACTCCAGACCCAGAGTCACTATTTTTTGCTACCGATTTTGAGGGAGTGTTTTTAGAGGTTAGCCCTTTAACTAACCGGCTTGGCCTCTTGATGACTAATTTCTCCGGGGAGTGGTCAGAGTCAGACCCCATGGCAATAAAAGATGATTTTTTCCTGACGCTTGTGACGGTGACTCCCGGTTCAACAGCAGGGATTGACTCCTGAACTGAGGAGCCAGATACTATGGGAGAGAGAGTGGATTGAAAGAGCTTTCTAGGCTTGGTACCTTTGGAAGAGGATGAGCCCCTATCAGACTGTACAACAGAGGAGGCTGGTTTCTCAACAGGCGACGATGGTAGCCCTGCTGCTAGTCTTTTCTCCTTCTCGACTCTTTGTGCTTTCTCCAACTCCGAAAGATTAAGCCAACCGCCTTTGATCAAAGCTGTTCTTGATGTAAACATAAAACAACCAAGGGAATTTTCGTTCTAGAGAGATAAAGCTCTGAGTGAAAATGCAGAGTGAAATTTGAAAGAGATAGTGAGACAGTGAAAAATGAATGAGAATTTATAGTAAATGTGAAAAAAAGGAGTTGATTCCTAGGAGAATCCGAAAAGTCAGGTAATAATTAAAAGGCGGCGCTGATGTCATTATTGGCAATTAAAGAGGTAACTTGTTAAAGAAGGTGGTGCGAAATTCAAGGTGAAAAAACGGCTGGAGTGACCAATCAGGGAGTGACACGTGTCCCATTAACTCTGGCAAAAACCGTTTGAAATTCGTAACGTTTGACCTGTCCGGGTATACCGATAACTCTCTCCGAATTAAGAACTACTTCCTGTAATCGGACAGTTTTTTAGTTCTTTGACAAGGACACTTGCTCAAAAACCTAAAAAAGGGGCTCCTGTTGAGTCCGAATCCAGGACATCTCCCCGGAAGGGCAGGTCAGTGTAAATTCTCTCCGAATACCGGACAGATCATTTGGACCGGACAGATCACTTCGAAACAATGTGAGCCTAAGGCTGTTCGAACTATGACAAAAGTACTAAAAAACCTAAACACTTCCTGACTAAGCTACCTGTCCTCCTGCTTAGAACTCATGGGTCTTTAAACATGACCCGGGTCCATTAAACTTGACTCGAAAGCCCATAAGGGCCCAAACATCACAACTATAAATACTCAACCACCATCATTAACTTCTAATAATGAAAATTAACTGCTACCAAGCTGCTTAATTATCTCTCCACCTTGAAACACCCTTACACCACCGTTAAACACCCTTACACCACCGTTAAACACCCTTACACCACCGTTAAACACCCTTACACCACCGTTAAACACCCCTGTACCACCTTGATACTCCACTTAAAATTACTAGCCTACCCTCGGGCTATTTTTATCCACAACAAGTTCGGCAAACATAATCTTCGCATCTACGTTTGCCAAGTGTAAGAAACCCCCAGTGATTACGCGTTCGGACCGAACTATTGTGGGATTTAGAGGTTCGGCCGCAATGGTAATAGGAGAATTCGAACGCGTCGTTCAACTCGGACGTGGGTCGTTCCAGAAAGAGGTCACCATTCTATTTGTCATAGTAGATACGCCAGCTTCTCATAACGCGATTTTGGCCGGTCATGGCTGTCGCGGATGCATGCGGTGACGTCTACTATTCATCAATGCTTGAATTACGTGGTCGGTAACAATGTGGGGGTAGTGAGAAGCAGCCAGAAAGCGGCAAGAGAATGCTACCAAGCAGCTTTAACATCAAAAGGCGATCAAGAAATAGAGCTAGTTCGGGGCTAGCAGTTAAGGGGACTTCCATTGGGGTCGTTACCTGTGGACGATCCCAGGGAAGCTCCGAGTTTTTTTATTACCAATGAGGATTGCGAGAGGTACCAGTTTACCAAAGGTAAAATCTTGCAAACCAGAACTAATTTGTCGCCGATTTTAAGGCAAAATTGATTTTACTACTACAAGAGAATTTGCATTTCTTCGCTTGGTGTTCGGAGGACGTCACCGGGGTCCCAGAAGACCTGATAATTCACAATTTGGCTGTTAACAGAAATGTCCGACCCATCTTACAAAAAAGTCGGGCTTTTTCACCAGAAAAAACGGAAACTATTCTAGGAGAAGTCGAAAGAATGCTCAACGTCGGTCATATCAAGGAGTCGAGTTCCTAGGAGTGGACATCCAATCCCGTTTTGGTCAAAAAGAAAAATGGCAAGTGGAGGATGTGCGTAGATTTTACCGACCTCAACCAAGCATGCCCCAAGGACCCCTTCCTGATGCCAAGAATCGACCAATTGGTTGATTCAACGTCGGGTAACGAACTACTTTCTTTTATGAATGCATATGCAGGATATAACCAAATCAAGCTAAACTCAGCAGACCAAGAAAGCACGACGTTCATCACCGGGAGGGGGCTGTATTTTTATAAGGTTATGCCATTCGGGTTAAAAAAACACAGGAGCGACTTATCAGAGGCTGGTAAACAAGGCGTTTGAGAACCAGATCGGGAGGAACATGGAAGTCTATATAGACGACATGCTCGTGAAAAGCGAGACTTACGATGACCACCTTATTGATTTGAGAGAAACGTTTGACAGTCTAAGGAGCATAAACCTTAAATTAAACCCGGAGAAGTGTTCTTTTGGAGTACGGTCGGGAAAGTTCCTAGGATTCCTCGTCAGCGAAAGAGGAATCGAAGCGGACCCGATCCAACTGCAAGCTCTAGCAAGCATGACCCCGCCAAGGAATATCAAGGAAGTTCAAATATTAACCGGGCACCTAGTGGCTCTAAATCGGTTCATACCTCGTTGATCTGACAAATGTGCTCCCTTTTTTCAGGTTCTGAGAAATGCAAAGTCTTTCGATTGGACACCGGCTTGTGATGAGGCTTTTTGGGAAAAAAATATTTATCATCCCCGAACCTCTTGACAAAGCCTCTGAAAGGGGAGGTTCTTTTTCTCTATGTGGTAGTTTCTGATTTTGCAATGAGTGCAGCTTTGGTCAGCGAGTCGGGAGCAGTCCCTAAAGTCGTATATTTCATAAGCCAAAGCTTGTTAGATGCGGGGACAAGGTATTTGAAATTGGAAAAGATGGCGTTAGCTTTGGTGACCGCGACGTGAAAAATGCGGCCATACTTCCAGGCCCACTCAATTATCGTTCGAACATCGTTTCGGCTCAAATATGTTCTTCAGCGTCCGGACATGTCAGGACGAATGTCCAAATGGTCGGTCGAACTAGGCGATTTTGATATCAATTTTGAACCAAGAACGACCATCAAGGGCCAAGCCTTGGCTGATTTTTTAGTCCAATTTCATTCCAACCGACTAGAACAAGTAGAGCCGCCCGAGGAAGATAAACGAGTTGAATGGATTATCAGAACCGATGGAGGATCGAACGTCAATGGTTGCGGGATGGGTGTACAAATAACCACTCCTACGGGCATAAGTATGCATCAGGCGATCCGATTTAGTTTTATCACGTCTAACAACGAAGCAGAGTACGAGGCTGCCCTAGCTGGTTTTAAGTTAGCACAGGTGTGCGGGGCCAGGCATATACGCCTCATCAGTGATTCTCAGTTGTTGATAAACCAAGCCTCGGGAACATCGGAAGCTAGGAAAGAGCACCTGGTTCAGTACCTAGCAGTGTTGCGTGTGTTAGCCGCGTCGTTTGCTAGAGTAACATAGGAACACGTCCCCAGGGCTGAAAACGTGATTGCGGACTCCCTTGCGTCGACATCCTGCTCAAGTAGCTACCCTTGGGTAACATTGTAAGAAAACCCTTCAATTATCAAAAGGACAGAGCTGGACAATCGACCAGAGATTTCCTGTCAGATATCCTCGGTAACCTTGTCGGACTGGCGAAGTGACATCATACATTTTCTGGCAGAAGGATTGTTACCGGATAATAGCACCTTGGCCAAGAAAGTGCAAAATAAGGCTCGGGGGTACATTCTGTTGGGAGAAGTACTATACAAGAAGTCTTTTAGCAGGCCTTTGCTGAGATGTCTGGGGATAAATAAATCACAGATAATTGTGTCCGAATTGCATGATGGAGAAGGCGCCGATCACTGCGGCTACAAAGCATTAATAAGGAGAATTTTTCTTGCCGGGTTTTATTGGCCAACGATAACTGCCGATGCTAAGGATATAGTAAGAACATGCGACACCTGTCAAAGATTCTCCAACGCAATCCATATGCATGTAGCCTCACTGGAAACAATATCGGAAGGCATCCCTTTTTACTGGTGGGGGATCGACCTAGTCGGACCATTACCGATGGCATCCGGTGCAAGAAAAATGATAGTGGTGGCAGTGGATTAATTTTCGAAATGGGTAGAAGCCGAGCCACTATCGGGAACAAAGAATAAAAATATCATCAAGTTCATTTGGTCAAACATCTGCTGTAGATTTGGGGTTCCTCAAAGGCTCACGATGGACAACGGACCTCAGTTTGACAGTAGTGAGATGAAATCCTCTTGTTCGACCCACAGGATTAGGCAATGTTTTCCAACTCATTTCCACCCTCAGGCGAACGGGCAAGTTGAGGTCACAAACCGAACTATTATAGACGAACTCAAAAAGAACCTAGAAGGAAAAGCCGGCAAGTGGCCAGATTATTTACAGGAAGTACTATGGGCCTACCGTACCACTCCCCGAACGGTGACCCAAAAATATCCCTACGCTTTGGTCTATGGGATGGATGTCGTCACCCCCGCGGAATCAATTTTCCCATCTTTTAGGATCAGAAGTTATGATGAAAATAGAAACGGGGATAACAGACGACTGGCTCTTGATTTAATAGAAGAAAAACGAAGCCGAGCTCAGCTGAATTCTCTACATTATCAGACCTTAATGGGAGGCGATATGCGTCGAAAGTACGCCGACGAGAGTTCAAAGTCGGGAACAAAGTTTTGAGAAGAATTTTTCTACACACCAAAGACAAAAACGTCGGCAAACTCGCCCCGAATTAGGAATTCCCAGATGAGGTAGTAGAAAGAATCAAGAGCGGGACGTATCGGTTACAAGACAAGCACGAACGCCTATTGAGGCTCCCCTGGAATATTGAACATCTGAAGATATATTTGGATTAATCTTTTTTAATTTCCTTGTAATTATTCTCGTTTATGTAAGAACTCTTGGTCGTGGATACACTCTTTCCTAGCTCGGTGACGCAAGAAGGTTTTAATGAGGCATCCATGGCAACCGATCTTTTTAATCTACTCTTTTTGCCTTCAAAAATTTGAAAGAAAATGTCAAAAGGAAATCCATCAGCTAACAAGCTGATAGACGGCTTTTGACGATCTTAATTGATTTATAGAACCTTAATAGGTTTTTCAGTTATCAACTGATCTACATTTGTTCCCGACCCTGTGAGAAAATTTTCAGTTAGATATTGATCTACATAACCTTAATAGGTTTTTCAGTTTCCAACTGATCTACATTTGTTCCCGACCCTATGAGAAAATTTTCAATTAGATATTGGTCTACGGAACCTTAATAGGTTTTTAAGTTCCCAACTGATCTACATTTGTTCCCGACCCTATGGGAAAATTTTCAATTCAAAATTGATCTACAAAGCCTTAATAGGTTTTTCAGTTTCCAACTGATCTACATTTGTTCCAGACCCTATGGGAAAATTTTCAATTCAAAATTGATCTACATAACCTTAACTGGTTTTTCTAATTTTAAACTGATCAACATTTGTTCCCGACCCCAAAAGGAAATTCTAAATTAAACATCGATCTACAGAAGCATAAAGGCGAATAATTTCGAAGAAAATGGAAAAACTTAAACGAAATTTAAAACTCATAGGATAAAATGCAAATTCAAAAGGGCTCACTCGCCCCACTGGTTACAGCATAGAACCGCAAAAAAAACTTTGATACTTGGGAAAATAAAAGAAATTTTATACGTTTTCATTTTTAGGGTCAGTCTCGGTGGCATCTGATTCTTCATCCTCGCAGACTACTCCGGATGGGCGGTCTGCTTCGGGAACATCTAACCACATTGAACCAAGAGCAAGGTCGGGGAAACGGTTATGTAGGCTCAAGACATAAGCAGATTTAGCTTCGGCGGCTTCCTTCTCCATCCACTTCTGACATTTGTCAACAAAAAGGGCATTGGCGGCTCGGAAGTCGGCAATTTGCTTTGTCTTCTTTGCTGCGAAGTGGCGAAAGAAACGACTTTGGAATTTTGCTGCTACCAACTGCCGAGCTTGATCAACGCGGTCCTTTTTTACCCGTGCCAGGGTTTTCTCAGCTTTAGAGGCTCTTTCCTCAGTCTGTTTAACCCGTTCTTCTAAGAGTTTCTTTCCCGCATCTCCGCTTTTAAGTTCACTCTCTAGCGCGGTTATCTTCTCCTCAACATCCGTCAATTTTTGATTTAGCTCCCCCGTGCACCTCTCCTTCATTTCCAGAGGCACAATCGTGCTATATAATGATAAGGATAGCACATCATTGGCCCGCAAAGAGAAACTATGAGGGCTCCCAGGAACTGACAGGACGAGCAGCTTGGTTCCACTTGACGAAGCCGCATCAGCTTTTGCTACTTCAGAATAACCGATATTTTTTCCCCCAACCTCATCATCATCAGGAATCACAATGACCGTGGCATTCTCGGCCGATGCGGTTGCAGGACAAATAACACCCCCACCCTTAACCCCTTCGTAGTGCTCAAAAAGCGCCGGGATAGTCGCATTTTCTGCAAGCGCGGGAGCATCGGCAGTTCCGTCCTCCGTTTTCTTCTTCACGCGCTTCGTTTTCTTGGCTTCATCACCATCAGCCACGGAATTATTTCTCTTCTTCTTCACCTCCTCGGGCCGGTCAACCTCCTTCGCCTCGACGACAACTGCTGCCTCTTGTCCAACAGCATCAGCCTCTACCTTTTCTACGTTCTCCGGCTCAGCACCCTCGTCAGATTTTGCGCGTTTGCTATGCGCTTTGTTGCGTTTGGGAAGGAGCAGATGTGCATCGGGTGTATCCGGCTTAACAACCAGATCCACCAAGCTAGGTGGTTGGTGTAGCTGCTCCAATGTATGAGGCCCTTCAGAGCAACACTAGAGGTTGCTCATTATGAGGTTGGTGTTCTTGAAGCATCGATGGAATGCACGACCCTTATTCTTCCGAGCGAAGTCCTTCAGAATTTGGAAGGTTATTTTGGCATCCTCAAAATAATCCTTCTTTAACCCTTGGATCAATTCTTTGGACACTGAATAAAAGATCGGTTAGAATTTTTTTTTATTACCATCAGGAACCCATGTCCGCAGCAACCGGTTGGGAAGAAGGTTTTACGAAGCTGGAACTACTACCGGTGCAGACATGTTTTGAAGCACTTTCTTGAAACTTGCGCGCACGTTCCATTTCCAGTGTCTGACGTTCGAAATCCCTTTGGGAGACGCCCAAAGGAGTAGCAGCAATATTGACGCTCGTACGAAATCCGACGGCTCGATATTTGTCAGCTCGGTCACTAATGCTAGCCCAATCAATAAATCCAAAAACAGACTCCGTTTTCTTCTTCGGTTTCTTGTTAAGCTTTGGGTTTTTCTTTTTCACAAACACTAGCTTCTCTCTCTAGAATGGGTAAGGAGGACTCTCTCTCTAGGATTTCTCTGAGGAGCGAATTGTGGTGAATGAAGAAGTATTTATAGGCAACGACATGCCTTAACCGTTTTACGCGTGGGGAAGTCCAAACGAAGAAAAGCCGCGGGAAGTCGAAGAGCCTCCTAGAGAAATGTGCAGATAAGCACGCTTCGAATAAAGAAACGACACGTGTAAACCAAAACGACTACACACGAAATAGGCAATCATCAGGCTAGTACCATAGGCATGCGCCGGCGCCGGAACTCGAGTGTTCTCCGAATAAGCTCCACATGTCCACTGACGTGAAGAACTGAAACAAGAGATTCTCCAAGAAGGCTTAACGACCCGGTTGAGCCCATGGCCAATTTACTAGCCAGATTTTTAATAAGCCCATCACCACGGGTCGGGCGACGGGGGACAACATGGATCACCTGCCGAGGCACTAAGAAACGTGAGAAGGGTCGGTTTTAGCTGAGAGCGGTTGGTCGGGCGTTGAGCAATATAACCTTTCTCGAAGCTTTAGGCGACGCGATCCCGAGGCACTTGGCCAAAACGCTAAGCCCGAGGAAATTTTTGGCAGTGGCCATTTTCTCGAATTACTCATGAGTCTTCATTCCCGATGTTCTTGAAGACTGGGGGGCTACTGATAAGGAAATAATTCTCCGAGCCCAGTAGCAAAAGTGTTAATTGTAAAAGGGGGAAATAAAATAAACCCATTAATGTATTTATTATTTATTCAAGGACTACCTAGGACATAAATGGAGCCCACTTTTCCCACTATATAAGGGAGCCTCTCTATTCTTGGGTAGGTGGACATTCTTTAATACTTTCTCTTTCTACTTTCTCTCTCTACATTCTTAGCACTAGTCACATCAAGCACTAGATCCAAGATTCCACATTATTGTCATTATCTTACTCATTAATTCCGAGTGTCAAGCTAGCACTGCAGGCGTTTTCATCGCGAAAGCAGCGCGATTGCTCGCAAATTCGAGTTGTGCTTATCAGCCACAACGACATCTTATTGCTGGCCACGGTGAACATGGTCGCACAAACCACGGATAACATTAACAACGTGTTATTTTATCTATTATCCATTGTCTAGTCAGGTCCTATTTAATATTTAGTTTAATGAAGAATTTGGGAGAATAATTTTCAACAAGAAATAAACCCTAAATTTAAATTGAAAACTATGAATTTCAAGTATATATATATATATATAAATATATAAACATCCTTAATCATATTTTTATAAATAAATAAATAAAAACATGCTTTTTACTAAAGACTTATAACCAAGAAAATAAACACATAATCTCATTGATATGGATTATTTACAAAAATTTAAAAAACATGATTTTCAATCTACATATATATATATATATATATGTAAACAATTATATTGTCTGAATCACAGAGAATGTGGTTCTGATACTAATTGATAGAATCTATTAAATCTCTCAATAGTTATATGTCATACATAATACAAATCGAGTCTTTGTGAGTTTTAGTACTACTAGAATAACATCGGAATTGCTACTTACTTTTTACGATGCTCATATTAGCAACGATTTTTTCACTAGAATAATGGCCAGAGATTTCATATGGATCTTTCTAGTGAATCTTCTTTTATTTAGCGTCCCCCTAATCTTGTTAAACACTTGTCCTTGAAAACATGAAAGAAACCCTGTAGAGAAAAGAGAAAGATATAAAATGAAGTAAATCTAGGTTTACAGTTTTGTGTCTCTTCTAATCACAAAAGCAACAAACCTATTATTGGTAATAGTGAATGCATTTATTAGTTAGGTATCTTATTTATACATGATGTAATTGGGCAACAAATCCAAGACCAGTTGCATAATATCTCTATATTTCATTTTGTGATAAGATACCACATTTCACTAAATTTATTTCTAGTAATTTAGCCATTGAGCTTATCAGTTCATCCTCGAGAATTGATATTATTGCCCAATCATTCACATATGTGAGATTCAACCTCATTTATAAATGTATATATCCATTGATAAGGTTTTGATTTGCTTAAGTAAATTGCTAGAGAGAAATTCTAGAGAGAGAAAGTGCTTAAGAGTTTTTAGAAAAAGAAAACACAAGTACAAAGTGAGTTTCAAGTAAAAAGTGTTCAAACCCTTTATTAGATCTGTCTGGTCCTTTATGTAGAGGAGCCAAGACTTAGTTGAATAACTGAATCTATTACAAAAACGGATTAATTGCTATTTAGTCCTTACAAATCATGTAAAGTCATAATAGCTTCCTAAAACTTACATCATTCATAAATTAAAAACAAAACTTACACTAATTACAATCAAGTCCCTAAATTTACATTACATACAAATTAATTCTTAAAAACTCATTTCCATATCATCCATAATGGATTCTCACCTACAAGTTAAATTCCTATATAATTATATATTAATATAATTAATCTGGTTACTTGTTAATTGAATTGACTTATGATAATGAACACATATATCATTAACAGACTAATCCACAATTTCTCAACAATTGTTTTGCATACACTTGAGAATTTTTGCTTACATTATTTCAACTAAAACCTTATAATATTAATACTAAATATACTCTCTTCTCTGGTTTGTTAGGAGAAAAATGACATAAGTCTTAAAACATTATTGTTATCTAATATTATGAATTCTATTTCTTATATTTTTATTTTTATTTCTATTTTTACCTCATATAATCTTGTAAAAAGTTTGTAAAGTAAGTTTTTTCGTTTTTATTTTTCTAGATTTAAGTAATAGGACATGTCCTAAGATTAAATTATATATAAAAAAAATTATATTTTTATTTAATTAAAGTTCTTAATTACTTTTCAATTTAGTGGGAGTGAGTTTATGTATAACTCTCACTATTTCGGATCATCTTTATTCCGAGAATATGTTTATTTATTTTTATATTTCCATCTTAAAAGTAGATAAATAAACTTCTTAGTTTTTTAAATTAGCTCATCAAAAACTCATTCCAATAACTCAAAGTATGGATGTTGAATTTCTTTGACTCATATAAGGCTTATATGGTTAATTTACAACTGTATTTCTTGTAGAACCATTTTTCATTTTTTAACAACAATTTTAAACATATTATCACTAACAATTTGGGTTGATTCTATTTTTCTAGATAAAAGAATAACTTCATACTTTAAGTCAAAAAAAAATAAACAAAATATAGGTACATTATGAAAATCGTACCATCGCAAGTTTTAGAGTATAAAACTTATTATGTCGTATTATGCCTAAACCAATCGAACAGTATGATAGGATAAAAAACTGATATATATATATATATATATATTAGGTATTTATTTAAAGATATATAAGATTTAATAAGTTTTAATACCTTTAGTTAATTATTTGATAGAACAATTATCAAGGGTTGTACCATTTAGACGTTTTGGTCGAGAACTTATTTTAAAAAATACCGTTTGATATCTATTTGGTGAATTTTAAGATTTTACCGATGTAATTGTGAATATAGTTATTATGCTTGTAGTTTTCCCAAATGGAGTATATGTATCATTTCATATTCTATATTTCTATAAAAAATAACTCTGACAACTAATCAACCTTTATTAGTTTGAACTATCTCATTCATGTGATATTTCTTTAGAGACAAACACTTACATCCAATTCTTCTTAAATCTAAAGCTAAATTGATCCATTTTCAAATATAATTAGACATCATTAAATCCATCTCACCATTTATGGCATCTTGTTGAAACGTTGATCTATATTAAAAATATTTTATTCACTGTTCAATTAAGCATCGTTTAAAAAATACCAAAAATATCATAGTCCTTTATTCACGATTTTCTTGCACTAATTGAAATTAAATTATTTGAGAGTTTATTCCATGAGATAGTAAAGTTATGGGCCTTTACTTTGTTTTACTCATATAAAGCTTACATGGTTTCTCAACAACCATGCTTCTTGTGAGACCATAATATGACTCATATTATCAGTATACAGTTTAGACTCAAAGAGACTTATTTTTCTAAATTAAAAAATTATGTTAGAATTCAAATCAAATAATTTATAGGCTTTTCTATTTTTTGGGTATCCGACAAAAGAGCACATTATGATTTTGGAGCAAATTTCAGTCTTTTCACATATGTTCTCTTATAAAATGAAAAACACCGTCGCACTTTGAAGTAATTAATATTTGAATTCCTCAGCACACATAAATCATATAAAATATGTTTATTTTCACTAAGAGAACTTGATTAACAATATGACATGTTGTTAATATAATCTCCTCTCACAAGTTTATATATAATTTAGAACTAACTAACGTGACATTCAACTTGATTAAGACTCTATTTTACGCTCAACAAGTCTATTTTATTGTGGTATAAAATAAATGGGTATTGATAAAATATTTCGTGCTATTTGTGAGAAGTAGAAAATATATTTTAAAAATATTCTCCACATGTATCATTAAATGATAATTTAATCTTAGTGTCTTATGATTTTCATCTTGAGCATTGAAAATATTAAATGCACTAAAAACTTGTTCTTTATATTTATATGAGTGAATATAAGTGTAACTAGACTAGTGATCTATTTTATGGTTTTACAATTCCAGCACAATAGTGACATTTCGCAACGAAAATACATGATTTGACAAAATGATTTGATCAGACTCGTACACAAAATATACCACTTTTTCCAAACAATCACTGAAACAAGGTTTTTGTTCATATTTGGAAAATGATGAACATTATTAAAGATAATCATTTCTCTATTGTAAACACTAGAGTAACATGACCACGTGTTTAAACTTTGGATTTATTGGTATTGTCTATCTGCACCTCTCGTGCATTGTAAGTTTCTTCAAATATTTTAAACAAAATTTTATCATGAATAACATGTATAGATGCATAAATATCAAACCACTCACCAAAGATTTTACTTTGAAGAACATTTACTTTAGTCACTATTGCTATTATTTCCTCTAATACGATTTATATACTATTAATTTCCTATAAAGATTACTAGCTCTTACAGAATACACTGGTTAGCCAAAAATATAATCATGACCTTAAGATTTTTTAACTTTGTTTGGTTTTTTGTTTTGAGTGTCTTTTATGAGAATTTATGTTTATTTCTCTCACACTCAACCGCGTTGATGCTTGTTGAAGTACCAATCTTAAAATTTTCTTATGTTTTATCTTTTTTCGTGTGATTCCTTTTATAATAGTTAGATGTTTTTATAATTTTATCCATTGTATACACCAATAAAATTTACGAAGAATCGTTTTTTGGTGACTTTCAAAGACACGAACTTTTGGAGTATGTCTTGCACTTCATAAATTAAGAGAAAATAATTGGTTTATTTATAAACTCATAATCAAAGTGTTAAGAGTTTATAAAATTCTTCATACCTTCATTTTTTGTTTTGTAATTTTCCTCGAGATCATTCCAAATTTTGAGTGTAAAGATTTTGCTAGTTTGGAGAATATATATGATAATATAGGATGTTTATAATATGTTGTCGATATATAAATTTTAGCTAAACATGTTTATAATATGTCTTATTTTGTTTATACGGTATTCTTTGGAGTTGGCTTATGATATTTAGCTAAACATGTATCGAGTATATGAAATGTCTTGAGTGTTGTAAGCAAGAACTCAACTTATTTTACCACTTTAAAACTAGGTTCCATCAAAACGAACTAGGTCTAGACTCATGTTCTTGATTGTAATCATGATTGTTTCTATAGAATTGATGTTATTTAATTAAGTTTTTAATGTTAGAAACGTTGAACCATATAAACAAACTTATACTCAAATATCATAAACTTTGATCATATATATTTTTATTGGTTAGCTTGAGTTATATAAATAACTATGTTTTCCAAAAAGATTTATATCCGCCAATTATTATTTTGGTTTCTCATGAAAGAATTTTAGGATATAACTAACGTATGAAGTTTTAACAAAGACAATTATAAATACAAAGTTTATTTGATAAAATTTATAAATAAAAATGGAGTAATTTAAGATACTTAGAAAAGTTTTAAAAATAGATTTTAGAATGATTTACTCTCACGACATAGGTTTGAAGTGACTTTTAAAAACCATCGGTGCGTTTTGGAATAAAACCTACGTCCACGACAAGAAACAAGACCCGCCACGAATGATAAGTTAAAATATTATAAGTGATGGACAACACACAGTAACGTGATGATTGATGAACATGACTCGTTTCAATGGTAATTTGCACACAAAACAGGACATTAGGTCTAAACTCCAACTCACTCAACGATGACCTATAATATACAAAGCTTAGGCATTAATCTGGATGGATTGTGAGGACAAATCTTGTTAGTATGCTATGATTTTAGAGGACATGCGACACCCCACGATTATGAATGGTTAAATAGTTGCGACGAGAGTTATTTCGTTCACTGATATTATTAATTAAATAATATATAATATAATAAAAAAATGAGAAAAGTACGAGGAAATACCTTCTCAACTATGTTATTACCCGGCGGTACCCGCTTTTTGGATAGTGTCACTTGGTACCTCGAACTGAAATTTGGACAAAAATACCCCCGACCAAATATAGGCGCGCGCTGAAAAAAAAAACTGGTACAATTCTCAAGATGCGAATTGCTTGCAAATTCTCAAGATGCGAATTGCTTGCAAATTCTCAAGATGCGAATTGCTTGCAAATTCTCAGGATGCGAATTGCTTGCAAACTCTGAGGATTTCTGAACGATTCTCATGATAAGATGCGAATTGCTTGCAATTTCTGAACGATTCTCATGATAAGATGCGAATTGCTTGCAATTTCTGAACGATTCTCATGATAAGATGCGAATTGCTTGCAACTCTCAGGATTTCTGAATGATTCTCATGATAAGACGCGAATTGTTTGCAACTCTGGGTTTCCTGAACAATCCTTATGATATGATGCGAATTGTTACTCGTGAAATTTTATTTTTTTAAAAAAATAAAAAAAATATCATCAATGGATCTAGTTTTGTTCATTTTTAAAAAACAAAAGTGATGGTACTTTCATTTATTTTTTTTGAGCTCCGGTTCGAAAGATACAGATCTTTTAAAAATAAAATAAAAAGAAAAAGTAGGAAAGAGAAAGAAAGAGAAGGAAAGAGAAATTTTGGTTACGTGGCTGTTCATGAATGGTGAGGGTAGTTAGGGTATTAAAATAAAGTTAGGTACTATGTGATAATTAGGTACTTGAGTTGGGTATTAAGTGACAATTGATCAAACCTTAGGTAGTAAGTGACAATAAAATAGTTGAGTGGGTACCTTAGGTACAATTTTTCTAAAAAAAATAGGAGTTTAATAAAAATAATATAAAAATAATATAAAATCTCCAACTTTAAATATTTTTAAAAATATTCGAATATAATTAAACATAAAAACACTCTAACTAAACATAAAATTATTCAAATTTTATTCATTAGTTAAAGAGGAAGTACAGTAAAGGTGCAATAATAGAGAATTGTGTGAGCATAAAAAAAAATTCGAATTTGAATCCAAATAAACTATGGATTTTGGAAATATGTCATGTTTTAATGGGTATAATTAATATTTTAGTGATGGCTTGTTTACGTAAAATTTGTTTACCTATTAAATGTTTTTAATAAAAAATAGAATAACGTCGCGACGCTACGACTGTATAACATTGCCTCGACGATTTTTTAGTTCGTAACATCATTCTGTGTACTAAAATCCTAGTATTATAGAGCGCTGCGTGCTGCGACGCCACCGCGGTACTATTATTTAAAACTATGATTATCGATATTTTGAATTTAGTTTTTTTAATAGTTGTTTAAATTATTTTATCCAACTAAGATTGATTTTTAATCTAATTTTAAATATTTTGTACATTTTAATATGTCAGGTTGCAATTAAAGATAAATACCTACTAAACTCCTTACAATTTTATGTTAGGACATTTATTCATTTTAACAATCTTTCGAGCCTTTATCACTTACGGAATATATATCATTCGGAGATCAATTTTTTCAATTTTTTGTATTTCCATGTGAATGGTTAATTTATTAAAAACTTCAACAAAATAAATTAAATATATCAGACATCAATATAATTATATGAAATATAATTTGTTGAACTAAAAAAGTATAATTAAACACGATTGATCGATGTGCATATTTTAAATCATCATATAACTATGCGATAACATAAACTTTTGCTTAGTTTTAAATTGTCGGCTAACAAACATGTTTCTAGCCGGATAATAAGACAAACATACATTTTGACAAAGATTGTCGCCGGTGGTTTGGGAAACGTGACCGTGACGGATGACAGTGGTAGCTGACAATCTGGTGGGATATCTTAATTTGTATCAGTGGCTCTTTTGTTGTTCAATGTATCATTTTATTTAAGGAACCAATATACTTTTATATTAAA
The DNA here is from genome assembly GCA_036936605.1 of Limnanthes douglasii subsp. nivea. Taxonomy (NCBI): domain Eukaryota; kingdom Viridiplantae; phylum Streptophyta; class Magnoliopsida; order Brassicales; family Limnanthaceae; genus Limnanthes; species Limnanthes douglasii. The sequence goes on along the minus strand of JAUPFV010000002.1, from coordinate 104,020,343 downwards.
TATTCTGGAAATCGAATTTATAGTAGATTAAAATAGGATAATTAAAAAGTAAAGTGATAAATAATGTCATGCACGTTCACTAAATACTTTATTAATATGTTTGTTAATTACTAAAGCAGACTTGCAAAATAGACAAGAAGATTTGTTCTTACATTCTAAGATTTTATACAATTGTTTTAGTATCTCCTTTTTTGTTATTATTTGGTTCTAGGTCCTAAAGTTTCTGAATTTATAAGCAATTTTTTTTCTACTTTTCAACCTAACGAAAAACCAATACAACAAGTTCAAATAAACAAGTACAACATTTGTCATAATTTTGATGAAAATAGTTTCTAATAATGAAAATGAGCATCAGCTAAAACTAGCTACAACGCAAGTAATAAAGCCAATAGTATTTATTAAGATGGGTATTTTATCCGGAACCGAAAGAACCAAACCAAAGTAGATTTGATTTTTTCATAATATCTGAATGGTTCCGGTTTTTAATTACCCACGGTTTTCGGAACCGAACCGAACCGAACCGATGAACTGTGGGTACCCGTTAGGAACCGAACCTATGTATTAACTCTTAATTTTGAATTGTTTTGAAAATATATTTTCTTTTTCAAAGTTAGATTCCCCTAAATTTGTCTTTTATCATTGATCTCTAATTATGTTCTCTTTAATAAATGACAACATACTTTATTCAAAGTGGCGACATATTTACAAACTATTATGCGTATAAACAAAATAACAAAATATCGACATTTGTATAATTTAATAAACTTGATATCATCTCTCCATTTTCTTTGTATTACTAATATTATTCTTTAATATATTAATTTTAAATATTTCTTATATTTTGTATTTTTTTCTTACAATCTAACATAGTTTTATTGTTTTAAAGTGTAAAAAGTTTGTTATATATGTTGATATTGCATAGCATTTAAAGTATCCAAAACTACCCGATTGGAACCGAGTTAAGTACCCATACCGAACTGAATTAAGAAGAACCGAACCAAACCGAACCGAAATTTATTTGGTTCCTAAATGGGTACTAGTTTTGAAGAACCGAAAAAACCGAGAACCGAAAGAACCGAACCAAACAAAAGAACCAAATGCCTATGCCTAGTACTTACAATGGAGAAGAACAATAGCTCAGCTGGATAAAATGGCGTATCCGTTTTCAAGCTTGTTGGTCATTATTGGCTCTATGTGATTCATGATTTTGTTTGTGGAATACTATATAATGATTCAGTTGCCGCCTCTTGTATTGCTGTTGAAAAGTAGACAAAAATATATTTTTGGCTCTGGAGATGATAAAAAGGATAATTCGTAGAAGCAGGATGGTAATATAACGATGAAACTAGATGTGCATTGGAATAAGCGTTTCTGCTTGTGGTTTTTCCATGTTTTGGTATTAGTGAGATGTTCATTGATTGTAGGTGGCGATGTACACACATGAGTAGGTCTGATGAAGCCACACAGATATTGATTCTTAACTATATGACAGTCAATGCTTATATGTTTTGTGCATTTACGGAAAACAAGGCTAGATGCAATGTGTATAGCTTCTATATTATCACAATGTACTTTTTTATCTTCCACTATACTAAGAAGTACCTAAGAACAAGCAGTTACCTGAGACATATTTTCTTATAATGGTACATGATCCCCAATCAACATCGCAGTGGGAATGAATGTCAAGAGGAGAGTGGGAAGCAAATAACAATCCTTGAGATGGTGATTTTTTGAAATTTTCAAAAGATGGATCAGGGAACTCCAGTGCACAACCCGTGGATGATGGACAAATTGCCTAAGTTTTTGAACAACAAAGGTAATGTCGGGTCAAGTAAAATTTAAGTATAAAATTCTTCCAATTAACATTTTGTAGCTTCCTTCATTGAGAATTACTTCAAAGTCAGTGTTAGAGAGATTCAAACCAGTAATCATCAGAGTTTTGGAAAATTGGCATCAAATAAGACCAGCCTATGTCACCATGTCAAGGACATACTTTTATTGATTAAAAAAGATGTCTTCCTCCCATTGTAAGATTTCAATGACAAGAAAAAACTTGGCAATGACAACATCTTTTATAGTAAATGTTTTGTCAAGATAAGTCTTGACCTTAGCCATTTTTTTAGGAGAATCACTCATCAACAAAATATCGACCACATAGACAAGTAAAAACATTTTAAAACTAGATTATTTTAAAGTGAAGAGACCATTATCAATTATTGATTGGATGAAGCCAAAAGCCACTAATTTTTCTAGTCAGGGCTTGGTTCCATTGTCTTGAGGCTTGTTTCAATACATAGATGAATTTTTGAAGTTTACACACTCTATTGTCTTCTTTATTAAGAAATTCTGATGGTAGTTTCATGTAAACAACTTCATCTAAGGATCCATGCAAGAACGTATTGTTAAAATCTAGTTGATATATTGGTAATCTTATAGAGGCAGCCAAGACAAACATAATTCTCGAGATAGCAAACTTGGAAACATGAGATGATTTATCATTATAGTCTTCCCCTTCAACTTCAGTGAATATTTTGGCCACAAGTCTGGATTTCAACCTTTCAACAGTGCCATCATTGTTTCTATTAACCTTGAATACCTACGTGGATTCTATAACTTTCTTACTAGAAAGCCAAACAGATAGCTTCCAAATATTGTTAGACTTCAAATCTTCTAATTATTTTTTCATGGCAATGACCCATCCAAAATGATGCTTAGCTTGTTCATATAGGTATGACTCTTACATAAAAGACATATTAGCTAAAACAATTGTATGAGATACATTAAGAACGTAATTATTAGTATAAGGAAATGTTGTATGAATATGTGATGAATTTAGTTTTCTAATGGATATATGTTTATCAACTGAGGCATGAAGAACAAAATCTTCGAACCAAACATGTTTAAATTTAATCCTATTACTGGTTCTAATGGGAATTTGTGTGTTAATGTTATTACCATGTAAAACAGAAGGATTGATATTCTCATTTAAAATAGAAAGATCACAGATCCCTCTATTGATCACCCTAATTCAACTTTACCATCAAATCATATTGTATTTAATGATATTAATTATACTTGAGGGATCTGTGATCTTTATATTTAATATCATTAAATACAATATGATTTGATGGTAAAGTTGATCAGGGTGATCCAATCACTTGCTCAAAGTGTTGGTCATGAAGAAAGAAATTATCACTTAAGAACTTAAAAGAAGTGCATGAAGCAGCCACACACTTGCTTACAAATAGTAAATTTAATTTGAAATATCGTACATATAAACAATCATGTGAAACTACTTTATCATGCACTATGATTGAGCCTTAAAAAGTTTTTTTGATTTATCCATCTGGCAGAAGAAGTTTTTTGTAATGGATAAAGTTTTGATAAATAATAGGATCAAAACATATGTGATTGGATGTTCATGTGTCTATGATCAAGAAACTTCCTTTCTAACTAACACTTAAATGGATAACACTTCATTCCTTTAATGATATTTTAGTTTCTTTCTGTTTGCAAGTATTTTTTCCAAATATTGTTGAACTTTCATAACTGTATGCATCAATCCTCCCATATTATTTCTATCTTCTTGATACCATCCAGATGACTTGCAGCATAATAAGAAAAGGCATTGCTTGAGCTATTTTTTTCATTCTTCTTGCCCCACCAATAATAATAACCTTTAGTTTGAAGTAATTGTCGTTAATGTGTCCTATTAAGAAGACATTAAGTACATATCAGATTTTCTTTCTCTTGTTAAGATTTCTTTTTCCATCAGGTTTATATCTTCTCACCATCATGACAGAATGTCATTAATATTCTATTCAACACAGAGGACAAGAGCATAGGCTCTATTGATGGAATGAATAGGATCCATCAAGAAGGCTTGATCCTTAGCTCTTTCAAAACTTTCATTAAGCCTAAGAAGAATCTGCATTAACCTGTCATCTTCCTCTATTTTCGTTAGCTCTAAGTACACACCAAATTTATACTTGATTTGATATTTACATATTGGAAATAGCCTTAAAGCCTTTATTTCATCCCATAATTTTGTAAGATTTGAAAATGAAGCCACCACACTCAAGCTTCTTTGAGAAAGAATACTGATTTCCTCTTCAACTCATAGACCATAGTTCCATTATAGCATCTATATCTTTGGGTTATTTCTTCCCGCAATTCTTTTGCATTGTCCAAGAACATGAGTTGTTCTTTCAAATGATTAGAGATCGAGTTTATGATCCAAGAACAGACCATGTTGTTTACTTACTTCCACCTATTCTATTCGGCAAAAAACAATAGATGCTCCATCAATCTCCCATCAATAAGGCTAAGTATTTAGAAGACAATGATAATATAATGGCTCTACACCTAATTAATATAGTTTTTCTCGGTTAACTTGGTGTTGGTGATCAATATACCTAGGTTGTCAAAATGGTGATTTATGGTTATTTCACGGTTGTTGCTATGTACATTTTTTCACTTTTAAGATTTAAATCTTGTCTAAAATCTCCTCAATTTTGAACATCATCCGTATCTTCCATCTTATTGAGAAGCCCCTACGAAAGATCAAGAATAATAAGCTATCTTTTATGTATCCCGCTCTAATACCATATTAGAGTTCCCAACGAAACTCAAATAAGAAAAACAGAGAGAAAAGAAACTACAATTCTTGCTACCATATTAGAGTTTCTCGGGCATATTTTCGTGGAAACTTCAACCCAAAACTTTCAGTTTTTTATCACCTCAACTTCGCACTTAGTTTGAATACGGGTAGCATTATAGACTTATAGTTCTTAGTTTATATATTATGATTTAAACAATTTTTATCGACACAATTGTAATTAATAAAACTATAATTGTTATTCGTTTTCTATAGTATTAGAGTGTTGTTTGATCTAGTTTGATATGAAATAACTTTTTTTTTGTTTTCCGGATCAATTTTTGAATTTTATATTATCTTCTGATTGTGCTCGATTGTGTATTTGATTTATTTTTTTATCTTGATTTACATTTTTTATTCCAATTTGGGTTTTCAATTTAATTTTTTTTATTTTCGATTCGGATTGATATTTAGATTTAGATTTGAGTTTTTATTTGGGTTTTGGATTTGGTTTTTAGTTTAGATTTATTTTTTGTTTATTGATTCGGATTTTGTGTTCGAATTGAGTTTTCAGTTTAGATTTGGATTTGGTATCTCCCGATTGTTTGATTTAGTTTGACTATAGATTGATAGGTTTTATTGCCAATATGATAGGAATAAATAACTCTTTATAGTCTAGTAGTATCTAACTTAATAGAAGATATTTTACATATTAGAGTTATGTCATAAAGAAATAACCACATGACAAGCATATGTGGTGATATAACTCCAATCCAAAACTTCCACCTACTCATAAACCAATGTATTTTTTTTATTGTACACTATACTTGTTATACATTTACTTATCTTATGAAATGAATGTATGATCTAGTTCGAATTTATTGAAACATTAAAGAACATATTAAGATTCAATATTTTGTCATGATAAAGTGTTTTAGGTGTGATTTAAGAGGTGAATATACCTTCAATATTTCGTATTTACAAGTGTTTGAATGTACGTGTATTTTCCTATGTTTTCATGTTGAATGGAACAAGTTGTCTACTATAACAACTATATCTATTTTTTGGGGTTATGATATTGGACATAAATGATATCGTTGTTTTGTTCCAACAAGTCAGAATTTATATGGATCTCGACATGTCACGTTTCTTGAGAATATTTTGTTTTATTCTATTACAGAAAAATCACATGGCATACGAAGAAGTAACTTTAGATTATTGATCCATTTTCCATTGAAAACGATAAATCAATAATCATTGATTTACCAGTTCATGAGACATCTACATCAATTGATACTATTTCTACATCATCAATGTTTGAGTCTGTTTATTCCTTTGCTGAAACTACAAATTCTCTATCTTTCAGGATATCTACTCGTATAAGTAAGTTTACTAAAGTGCTATATTTTTCTTATTATTTTTACTCAACTATGTTTACTTCTTTCATTGCAAACATACATGATGTGTATGAACCTCATACGTATAATGATACGGTTGCTTATCATTGTTGGCAAAATGCTATGGTTGAAGAGCTTACTTCTCTTTACTTGGATCATGCAAGAGATATGGACAAACCTCCACCTGGTAAGCATATAATTGGTTTGATGGATCTGTTAAGATGTTTATGGTACGTCTTGCAACAAAATGGAAGATATGACCCTATATGAGCTCTAGAGTGGACGCAAAAACTAGTTTAAAGCATCTGCATACATAGGGGTTTCCATCTAAAGCAAAACCTTATAGGCTTTGTGAAATAATAATTGATAAAAAAATGGTTAAATACTTCTTTATTGGCCATTCTTCAGGGGGTTATAATTTATATGATCCTTTCATATCGAAGTTCTTTGAGGATATTGAGTTTGTAATGAATAATTCAACAACAAATATTTATTTTGAGGAAGAATAAATAGTGATTCGTGAAGGTTGTAACAGAGATACTCAAGTATCAGAAGATTGGACTTTAATGTCAATCATTTAAGCACCATAAGAGCAAAAGGTTACTAAAAATCACATATATTTTTGGCTTAAGGGTTTTAACTATGATACATATATGGTCTAGTTAGAACAAGAAGACACTCAAAATAATACCAATTTTTCACAAGCATAAAAAATAGCATTGTCCATAAGGATCAAACTCTACCTCCTCAAGAAGTACAACAACAAGTAATAATGTCTTTAAGAAGGTCTACTAAAGAAATGAAGAATGATCCATGAAGAGTTATGTGTTGAAACTATAAATGATCAATCGTCTTACAAATAATTCATGGAAAGCTCTATGGTGAGGGAATTTAGTAACAGTGATATGTTATGGAAAATGGAAGAATAAACGTGCTATTATCTTATTGCTTCAGTAGGAAAATCTTACATTGCTCTAGGGTTTGAATCGCTTTATATACTAAATACATTATACATTATACCATATTCTCCTAAAAACTCTTCACTCGCATATATGCTTGAACGTGTGTTCATGGTCTATTCCCACATTCTTATCACTATTTCATTACAGCCTTTAGTGATCTTACTTTCTTAATAATTGTTCTTTGTTGTCTATGGTATACTTCGACATTTACATGGCCAACCATTGGGTATTCTACTAATATTTCTCCAACTGTATTGTATGATCAATGATGGCTCGACCTGTTTTCCATGTATAATCCGATGGGGGGTTATGCTTTAGCAGTTACCCTTTTATTATCGCTAGAAAGTCAAATGTACATCGTCCTCGCAGATGGGTATGAACCGATAAAAGTGTTATGCCTTATCATTCTAACTCTCATATGTGGATTGATGCTATTAAATAAGAGTATAAATCAATACAAGAAAATGCATTATAGGAGCTTGTTCTATTACTTAAAGTAGAAAAGACGATTGGTTGAAAAGAATTTTCAAAACCAAATAAAATTGCATGAGTAACGTGGAAATATATAAAGAGAACTTTGTAGATAAAGGTTAAAATCAACGTGAATAAATTGATTTTAAAGAGACCTTTTCTCATATTAGAAATATAGGTGCCGTATATTCCGTTTCCGTATATAAGTAAGAACAATCAATCTCCACACTAGTACGCTTTGGCACCCGAAGGTCCGCACGGCTTTGCTTTTTGTCCACTTCCAAAAGGCCTCATACTAGTTGATGTATGTCTGACTTATATACCACTGATACTTCTCATGTCTAACCGATATGGGATGTGAGAATTTGGTAGCCATCCTAAAAAGTCATCTTCTCGAACAAAGTACCACTTTAGCCTCCTCTCAATTGACTTCCATCCGCCCACTCTAATCGGGTTGCAGTCTACCTGACATCTAAAGGCACTACAATTGGTACTGCTCACCTCCTATTAGACCACTCTGTCTTGTTCCTTAGCGTCACTCCCCACTCCAATCAAGTAACACCGCTTGATGAGCCGCGGGCACTCCGAACTAGGATCTTTAGGGTAGATTGCATTGAGCATGGCGTCTAATTTCTTCATGTTCGACCTCCAAGAATTTCACCACCATCGTGTTCCTTCTGGGCTTGGCGCTCTGATACCACGTGTTATTAGACAGTAAATGGGTATTCAAGAAAAAGAAAGGTAATCCAGGGTTTCAGGCATCTCGATTCAAGGCAAGACTGGTCGCTAAAGGTTTTACTCAAAGGGAAGGAATCAACTTCAATGAAGTGTTTTCTCCGTTGGTAAAGCATAGTTTGATTCGAGTTTTGTTAGCCATAGTAGTTTTGCAAAATTTAGAGCTTGAGCAGTTGGATGTGAAGACTGTGTTTCTACATGATGAATTGAGAGGATGAAACTTATATACGGAGGCGGAATATGTGGACCTTCCCCTTCAGCCTGATTGTCTGGCTGCAACTATCTCATCTCCTTTGATTTCAGTTTTAATTCCAATTTGATCTTTTGAGCACCATCAACTTTAGGTTTATTATTAATCGTGTATTTAAAGGAATTGAACAACATTATCCATTTATATATAAGATTAGAATTAAAGTTTTAATATAAAACTAATTGTAATCTTTATTTGGTTAAGTTGTTATGATCATAGATCATAACCCTTGATTATTTATTTCTTCATAAACTAGTTGATGAGCTTATAGTTTAGTCTTAAGTGTCAATATGTGTGTTCGATCGTTCACATAATATGTATTTTCTCTAGTATATATATAATTACCTCCATACATTATTTTCATCTATTAGTATAATAATTATTTTTGTGATTAATTAATAATTAGACAATTATTGACAATATCCAATGCATCATTAATCATATGGTGATTCATCATAATAGAAAGTTCTGACATTCATAACTAACATGTTATTGTGTTCAAGTTTTAGGGTTTCGATCCTAAAAATCTACATCTATTGTTTGTTTGAACGAATTGAATGTTAGTTTTTTAGTTTTAAATTGGTTTATATAATTCAAAGAAAACATGAATGCATTATTGATGAAAATACTCATCGTGAATATTAGTACTCTCTTAGTTTTGTATATAAAGATTTTTTTTTAGTTTGAAGTAACGATGGCCAGTGTATCTGCAAACTTTTGATTTAGTAGGATACTATATAAAAACAAATAAATGTGGAGTATGTAGATTTTAAATATATTATCCAATTGAGTCATATTACAACTTTAAAAAATATACTCGATATCTAACTAGAATTAAACCATTATAATATCATTACTGATGAAATTATTTGGCCAAAGTGGTTGGTGTCGAACAAGTTAAGTTTATAAAGTTAGGGTGCATGATGATTATAGTCCTGCTAGATGATCATATTATGATCATGAACTCTTAGATTAGAGTTCTTATTTATAATATTAGATTATATGACAAATAGTACGTTAATTGCATAATAAATAGTCATTAATTTATAGTTTGACCAAATCTAATTATATTTTATAATGCTATGTGTTTAACTTAACAAGTTATAAACTAAGGTTTGACTAAGTTACAACTTTAACCCTTATTACTAGTCTCATCTAATACTTGCAAACAAAGTAAGGGATAAGTAAAAAAAACCAACAGCTTGTGTGAAGCCAAAATGTTAATATGTATATACTTTGTTATTTTTAGGCCAAAATGTATGGGTTGATCGTTTGGCCAAACAATTAGGCCTTAGAATCCGAGTAAAAAAGAAGGTACGATTGAACCCAAGTGGTTCTGTTTGTATGAGAAGTTAATCTTCTATATTTTGAATTTTTTTAGCTGAATGACCAGTTTGGAGAGCCTTTGATGAGAGAGGATGTTCGTGTTGTACTGCTCTCACGCTAGGGTGGGCTCAATACCTTTGGTCAAACTATCATTACTTCATAGAGATTATTTGCTACGACCCTATTTATGTCATATTGTAATCTCTTATCTAACCCAAACTTCCCTTAAAAATCTATATTTTATCAAAAAGAAGATAGTACATAACTAGGTAACATGTTGCTAAAATAGCTGGTGCATTTTTCCGAAATGAAAGGATGATGTTGTTAATTTTTCCTAATTGGGTATCCATCATAGTATTTCAAAGGGAAACAATGAGAATACTTTTAGCCAGAAAATAAATTAACAAAAGAAATAGAATCATATAAGCATTTATTGATTTGTCTAAGATCGTGGGAACAAATCGGGAGGGAGTCATGTCCTTAAGTGAAATAAAAATTATTTTGGAAACTGCAAGAGACTTACATGTGAAGTGTTTTACCTAGGGAAGGAAATACACTACTAGATTCATCGATGGTTATCCATAAGGCGTATGACACATGCAATTCGTGTAGTAGTGAACCTTGACCTACTTGACCAATACTAGATGTAGATTATGACATTCGTTGAATTCAATGACACGTGGACAGTTAAGATGAAAATATTTATCTATAAAAGACGATACTTCATTGCGCTGCATTGTTTTTTAGTTCCGTTTATATTTCTAAGACGTGATCTTTTTCACGATTCCTCTTACAATAAATTTTTTTTTTTTTTCATTCTTCGTGTGAGAATTTCCTAAAAGTATGCAATACAAGAGGGTTTGAAGTTCTCAAAAGATGAAAAATCAGTGCGGAGAGTAGTCAAATCCTGAGTTGTCTCGAGGGGGCGTAATATCAATAAGAAGAAAGATCTAGATGAATGCAGATGTGCTCCTGCCGGTGAGAGTATTTCACAAGCTATGCAATGTTAGCAATCAACAGTAGCTTGAAATTTGCATGTCATAGTATAGTGTCCTTGAATCGGTGGTGATTAGATTTCTTATTGATGAGGAGATGTCAGCAGACTGTTTGATTAATGAAATTTATTTCTTCACTTGTGTGCTTGATGCATTGGTATGTCTTTCATTAACCAATTAATTATGAAAGGCTGAAGACTAACATTGTCCATGATTATAGTTGTAGACTAAGCCAAGTTCTCGTTTGGTATTGGAAGATTTTATTGTCGTCACGACCATCAACTCGTTGATAACGTAGCCTGTATGATTACATGTCTATTATCAATCCATACAAAAGGGTCATTAATATTTCTTATTACAAGAAACGGGGCAATAGAAGCTTTTTATTTTCCACCGGATCATTGGAGATCACTATGCAGAATGAGGAGACGACCATTGGCAACTATTGAGCTTTTACGAATAATTTTTCATATTTAGATATGCTTAGTATAACTTTTCATGATCTTGTGTTGATTCCATGTTGTGTTTTTTAATAATACCCCAAATTGTTTACTAAAAGGTAGGACTCAACAAAGATAAAATTTCACCGCTTCAGCGGAGTTACCTTAATAAAGTTGTGGAAACCATTTCGTATTTTTCTTTATTTGAGAACTTCATCGTGCTTGGGTAGTATGGATTATATAAATATCATTTTTGTCCTATCAATATAAAATAATAAGGCATAACCCTAAACCAGGATTAAGTACTTTTGCATATGAAACGGATCAAAATGGTATCGGCTGGTAACCCATACCTTTCAAAGGAATAAGGCATAATCCTCAATCGGGTTACGCATATCAAATGTAATAAGGGTCCTTCAATTATATAACGGAGATGAAAGGTCTGAGTTAAACCGAGCACGACTTCTGATTATGTACGTGTATAAGAAGTGATATACCGCGAGGAATACTCAAGGGGTCGCTAATAAATGGTACCAGATGACGATCAATTGTTATGCAGATGAGGCCATTAAACATGGTATTTATACAGCATAAAGAATTTGGGAATGAGACAATAAACCCACGACCTAGCACATCATGAAGTGGAGATGTTATTAGGAGATAGTGGGATAATGTGTATGGATTTATAGTATATAAAGGGATATAAACTCAATTGTAATGTAAGATCATCTAATTAGAAGAACTAAAAGACTGTGCGTTTATTCTTTCTAACAATCTACTATCACTATCACTAAAATTCCTCACCATATTTTTGCGTTGTTTGTGGGGAAAATATGACGCGTTGCTTTTAGCACTTTCGTGATGGTGTTAACTAGATCAGGAATAAAGAAGAGAAAAAAGTAAGCCATCCACGAGAACGGTCGACAAGGCAACCAAGTCGAAGCTCAAGGAACCCTAGAGAACTCCCTTAGCAACGAAGGATTCTTGAGATCTAATCAAGCAGAACATCAAGTAGGTTAGGTAACTGCGAATGACAATGATGATCAATCCTAGATGAACACCGAAGTGAACTCTGGTGGAGCACCTGGGAGAAAAAACCCTATAAACCTAGGTATGTCTTCCACCCATTCTAATGTGCAGATTCTGGAAACTTATATAGAGGAAATCAAGCGAGAATAGCAGAAAAAATCCTTTATGATGATGCAATCAATCACGATAATCACTAAGAAGTTAGTGAAGTTGAGGGAACTGATAAAAACAGAGGTCGCACTCATGGTGGCAAGCATACTAGTGAAAGCAAGAGCAAGAAACAGAGAAAGAAACGGGTTTTAGAATATAACCAGGGCAACTTTCTTAGCAACGGGGCACCTCGCGATGAAAAATGACCAAAGGTGGCAGAGTACGATCAGGTAAAGCCCGCTATGGATGCTTATGTTTTGTAAAAGTCTTTATTTGTCAAAATCATTCTAGAAGAAAAACTCCCCCTGAAATTCGATTCGCACAAGATGAACTCCTACGATGGGTCGGGGGATCCTAAGCACCACCTCGAATATTTTGGATGATATATTGATTTCCAGAGCTTTCTCCATAGTATTTAAGAGAAACACACTCGATTAGTTCAACAGCCTCCAAAAGCACTCAATCAAGAACTTCAAAGGCTTATGGGTCGCTTTCAGAATTTGCTTTGTTGAGAACAAGGAACACAAATATGAGGTTATGTTATCATAGACCTATATAAGAGAAATGATGAAACATTGAAGAGCTATGTACAAAGGTTTGTAAGATATATGAACTATTTTTTGGCATGCGTCGAGTCGATAGCAGTAGCAGCCTGCAAAAAAGGGTTGGACCACGAGGGTCCCCTCTTCAGACCTCATCAGGTTCCCAATGAAAACGGTTGGAGATATACTCACTAGGTTATACCAGTTTATTCGAGTGGATGATTTGAAAAAAGGGGATCTCACATCAACCTCTCACCAGAAACTCCAACAGCTTAAATCTTCAAGTGGTGACATGAGACGCTATGAGGATGCACCCCGGTCAGATTTGTTTCAACCCCGTGTAGGTTGTCCGCGCCCATATATGTGGTGATTGGTCAAGCTACGGGATGCTTTGAGGCCAAGAAAGAGAGCATCCATGGGCACCTCAAATCCTTAAAAGAGTGGGAAGTCAAGGTTCATCATGTCCAATAGGAGCAGATACCTGGATTTGACAATTCAATGGCAGATTTGTTCGCCAAAGCAACAAACCAAGCAGATAACCTAATCATTCTTACCTAGGATACTCCGACAGTGGTAGCAAGTACAAAGAATTTTGAAGTACATGCAATCACGAAGACTATCGATTTGAGGGATGAGTATGTCGTTTATCTCCAAAATCAAACCCTCTCGACAGAAAAAGTTGAGGCAAGGTTATTACAGGTTCGTGCAACTAAATACACATTTTTGGATAATATGTTATACATGAAAAGTGCAACCCGACCACTATTGCGTTGTGAGAACAAAGAGGAAGCAGAAGAAATTCTTACACACATGCACAAACGGGAAGCGGGCGCCCATTACAGATATCCAAGCCTAATAAGAAAGTTCATATTATAAGGGTTTTATTGGCCTAAACTTGCTATGGATGCATTGGTCATGGTGCAGAAATTCCACTTTTGTGAGCAATTTACAAATAAGCGACATCTACCCAGTAAGCCAATGAGGATTGTGTCAGCACCGTGCCCCTTCGATAGATGAGGGATAGATTTGGTATAACCTCTCCTAATGGATACAGGTAAACGAAAATTTCTCATTGTGGCAGTTGATTACTTTACTAAATGGTTGAGGCCAAGGCACTAGCCAAGATAAGAGCATAGGAGATTTATGATTTCCTTCAAAATCAAATTATTTCTCGATTTGGAATCTCACGAATTCTCATGATCGACAATAGACCTCAATTCTAAAATGCAATAATGACAACATTTTCCCAAAACTATGTGATCATCAACATTTTTCTACAAAATACTACCTGCAAGCTAACGGTCAAGTCGAGGTCACAAATAGAACTATCCTTGCAAAGATAAAGAAAGAACTTGAGAGTCCAAAGGTAAAATGACCTGAAAAATTAGCCGAGGTGTTATGGGCATACATAACTACACCTCGATCAACAACCACAGATACCCATTTCTCATTGGTATATGGAATAGAAGCAGTGATACCTGTATAAATTATAATCCCAAGCCATCGAGTAACCAATTATTCGAAAGATGTGAATGATCAAGAGCGACAAATGTCAATTGACCTGATTGATGAAATAAAGATCAGGACATGGTACAGTCTGAACATTATAAGAGTTTAATGAGAAGTAGATTCAATTCTAAGCTGAAACCTCGAAGCTTCAAAGTAGGTGACTTAGTGCTAAAAAAGATATTCCAACGAGCTCAAGACAAGAATGCAAGAAAGTTGGCTTATGATTAGGATTGTCTGTATAAAGTAATTTCCAAAGGAAATCATGGGGCATACAGATTGAAAGACATGTGAATGCATTAATTATAAGCCATTGTAAGTTAGGCTACTCAAGACTTGAATTTTAATCATTTAAAAATGTATCACCATGTTACTTAAGAAAGACTATGCACTCTTTTCATTTTTGGTGGCGCTCAAGGGTTTTAATGAGGCACAATATAAGTTAAAGTTATTAATGAAGTCACTTTTTTGCCAAATTGTTTACTGTAATTTGATAAAATATTATCAAGTACAAATATCCATAATCAATAAGGAAAATTTGAAATGTGTGTGTGTGGGGGGGGGGGGGTTCTCTATCAACATATAAGAGAAATGGAAAAAATGGGTCATGCTTGATTGGCTTACGCAACAGGCCGCATTAAGCCCTGAACAAAGGAGTAAAAAAAAGTGAACCGGTTTGTAACCCAAGCCTTGAAGGATATTTAGGGGCCATACTGAGCCCGATATATATAGCTCAGAAAAACGAACTGACTCAAATGTCAAGTCTATAAGACCATGCTACGGGCCACACTGAGCCTAGGCTTTTGAAGCTCACAAAGCAAACTACCTTATAAGCTAAGCCTTTATAGACATGCAAGAAACATCATTATGCTTAAACAATTAACAAACATTATGAAACATAACACAATCACCACCACCCCCCCCCCCCTTCATCTCCAACTACGTAACAATAACTTTAAAACAAGTTGTTAAGTAAATGTACGATGCATGGATATGAAATAAAACGAGGTCCACAAATTCTAGTTGTGTATAATACGGTAAAATATAATAATACACTACAGTTCAATTCTAAAATAAATCAGGCACCCTCCTCACCAGAAGAAGTTTCCTTATTAAGCCCCTTTATAACCGACATTATATCTGAGCACCATGTTGTTTCAACCGTGGCAGCTTGAACATTACCTCACCCCCCGGCAGGGACAGGTGCAACATCAACAGTTGGGGCTACCTTTTTAGTCACCTTGTTATATGTTACCCATGTCCTCTCGTCTTCTCATATGAGCCTCTTAAATTGATCCAACTCTAAGTCAGGGTTCATTCTTCACAAATCGACAATGGTAATTTTTTAACATTTTCCAAGCTTTTTTGCGTCACCCCTAATGCATCCCTCTACATATCAGCATAGGACTTGGTAACACGGTCCCCTTAATTATTTTCAGTATGATCAAGCTCTGATCTTAATTAAAACAATTCTAATCTAAGAGTATTACTCTCTAGTCAAATGTTGCAGCTTACAATGTTGGACTCTTCAACCTTGACGAGCAACGTAGCATTTTGTGAAATCGGTTTTGTGGATCGTTTGGAGAGAGGTTCATTCTAAGTCGCTAGTTTGGCAAATTTCTTTTTCAAGATATCCCTTTCATAGGTATGGGAAGCCAACTAAGCGCCCATATCTACCTTCTTTTTCGTCAACTTTTCACAACAAAGCTTGGAGGTATTATAGGCCCGTTTATAGCGAGACAGTTCAGCATTAAAGGACTTTCCAAAACCAAATAATAATGGTTCTGAATTGAATTCTTTCATAGCCTTGGCATCGACATATGCCATTTTTCGGTACGCCAACATCATTCAATTATAGTGAATCCGCAATAATTATTCAAGAAAGAAGAGTGTCATGATTAACAGAAAATAATTTGACTAATAAATAATAAGTTGGTATAAATAATTACCTCGACAATCAATTCTAGTTAACATTGTAAAATGTTTGTCATAGACATATTGTTGTAAACCGTCATCTCTGGACAGTGTTTCAGTTGATGAAACATAAGTATAAAGGGCTTCAACATGCTAATTGCTAGAGGTTGTTCGCTTAACTAAGACATTGGAGAATGTCCTATGATTATGGGGACCAAGGGAGAAATTACACTCACAGAGTCAACATTGTTCACATTTCCATGAAGGTGAAAACCCTTTTTTTCCATCATCAACTAGAGACGGAGCCAAGGGTTCAGCATTGGGATCTTTAGCAAGATGGGTCTCTGAAACAGTGCGGCTATAGTTTGTAGAAGAAAGTGGGGGAGTTTACTCTCTAATGTTCGAGCCACCTCATATGTTGCATTTTGAAGATACGATATTTTCAAGAACAAAAAAGGGGTAGCATTAACTATTGTTTCTAGATTATCCAAACCAGTCGGAGAGTGTCCATTGGTTCCCCTCTGTCTGCCACCAGTAGAGGTTTCGTTCTTCCTCAATACCCTCTTCTTCATAACAAAACTACCAGTTAAAGGACTACTTTATCTTATACCCTCTTCATCGTTTTCCAAGAGGATATCACCATATAATTGTTAGAGCCCTGTTGATCTGATGTGGTCGAAGTACCTTTAGTGTTGGAAGGGCATGCAATATTGGGCTTGGACTCCACTCATCTTCATCCATACGAACCCATTTTTTGGCATCAGAGTGCTCAGGATACTTCTACAGTATTTGTTAACCCTTATGAGGAGAAGTTCTAATCTAACAAATGTTGGATTACCTTCATGCACGCGCTCAAGAAATATTGACCCCACGACATCAGCAGTGGCCAACTCTCCCATGACAGTGAGAGTAAGATCTCTATTTTATGACATCATGATTTTTTATATAGGCCACATACCAACTATGATGTAATTAACAAGAGTAAACAAACGTGGGTAAACAAACTATGATGAAATTAACAAGAGTAAACCAACTATCATGAATAGCTAACTCAAGGCTTACATATACTCATCCATCTATATTCCAACTAAAGATTGTTCTTTGCAAAGGGATGCTCCAGGTTCCCAGAAACAAAGAAAAATGAATGCTTACATTGCTTATCAAATGATAAGTCGAGAAGGTTAACAAATTTACCCCCGCTACAGGTATATATGTATTAGTATGGGGTCCTCAATAACTTATACACATCAATACTAGCTAAAAATATGATAGGCTGATCTTGGTATTCAACGCTTTACAACTAAATAAAATGATAAGCAGTAAACGCAAACCGTTAGTTGTTAACTGTGTGGGACATATCACAGTATATCTAAAGAATTCATTATTCAACGTGGGTTGAGGTAAATACGAGTTTCCCCCTCCCGCGAAGAGGAGGATGTTCACCCGACTCTGGAAGTCTAGTCACTAATGCATCCGAGAAATCATAAACTATCATAAATCTACGATATCATTCTGGGTTTAGATATTTATACAGGATGACCAGCCGGTCAAAATAACTATCGAGGAATCCTCTACTTTCCACTTTGTCCACCGGTGGAAGATCGGGGAGTGAGTTTGTAACAATTATAGAAGTTGATGTCATAAAATATAAAACCTATAATACAAGAACTTAGGGTTTCTAGGAAAGAGGTCGTGAAAACTAAAGGTTAATACAATACTATTAATCAAGACAAAAATGAAGAAACAAAACAAAGAAGGAAAGAATTATGTTTAACTTATTACTATTTATAGAAATGCGAAGAGGAGCAATTGCGCGCAAGAGCTTATTCTGTCTAAAATTAACTAGAAACATCAAACACAAGATCTCACGAATATTTCTATTGTAATTTATAACGTCACTAAAAGGAAATAAAGGGATGATAAACCTTATGGGCCGAAAATCTATTATGGACGAAAAAAAAATTAAAGGGTACACCAATCACAAAACATAAATGATATGAAGCGTCATTTCGGTTAACCACGCAACTAACGACTGCGTTTGTCAGACATAGTACACGATTTGTGACACGTGACGGAAGGTGGCTGACGTTAATAAATGCATGCTTGACGATAAAAATTAAAGGTGATACTTATATAAGGCATGTGCCAGTCATAGAGGCACGAATTAAAGTAACGCCTCGTCTTGGATAAATATTATACTCCTTCTAAAAGATGAACCCTTTATATACTTCACATTTAAAAGGAGTAGAGGAGAGTCTAGATAAGGCATAACCCATCAACTTGGTTATACCCTTCGACCATGACGAGGTACTTTTGGATATGAAGCGGAAGCAGAATGGTATCAGATAGTAACTCGTAGCTTTCAAACAAATAAGGCAAAACCCTTCGTCGGGTTACGCCCATCAAATGAAATAAGGGTCCCTCGGTTATACGACAGAGCTAGAGGGGTTGAGTTAAATTGATCACGAATTCTGATTATGTACATATAAAAGTATTGGTATACCGTGAATAATATCTAGGGGGTCACTAATAGAGAGTACCAGACGGAGACCAATTATTACGGGGATGAGACCATTAAACGTGTGAATAAGGCAATAGACCCACGACCTAGCACATCATATAGTGGAGAAGGTATTAGGATATAGCAGGATAATGTATATGGATTTATAGTATATAAAGGAATATAAATCCAATTATAATGTAAGATTTTCCAATGATAACAATAATAAAGACGATACGCTTATTCTTTCTAGCAATCTACTATCACTATCACTATATGCCTCGCCATAAAAGACCTGAAGGTGTCTGATCATTACGAAGATAATCCATGTCATGACCTTGTAAGTGTTTTTATGAGGAATAAGGAATTTGCAACATATGCTCTTGAAAAGTTAATCATCATTTACAAGATAGGGTGACCTCAAATCTTATCGAGGTGGAAGGTAAAGTCACGAAGCCAATGCTTACTAATCTTAATATCCGAATAAGGGCTAAAAGAAAAAAATTCAATAAATGCATAAATATATGCATAGTGGTATCTTCGAAATGAGGTTTATTCTGTCAAAAGTTTGGAGTTTATCTAGAAGAAACTAACTCATAATACATGGTAGTGAGTTGGCCAAGAAAAATCCAAAAAACAGCCAAAGGTGGTAATTCAAAACTAGTAGATCAAGTTTTCTATTTTGTGAGGATACACTCAAACAAAGCATATACCATTATGGGATCATCTATTGTGCCTACATATGTAGGGATTTCTCCGCTCACCCCTCGCAACATCTTCCTAGAAAATATGATCATTTGGCTGCCTTTACCTCATTGGCCTCTATAAAGGTTAGATAAATAGTTTTTGAAATGTTAGTATATTTTCAAAAACAAAGCATGGGATTTGTGTTAGGTCTTCCTGCTAGGCAAGTGGAATTCAAACTTGAAAATTACTCACGCCATCAATGTAGAAAATAACATATAACCAGTGCATAATGATATGATAAGAGGGAAAAACCTGTGGCGGTAAAAATTTCATTAAATAGCATAGGTAAATATATATTTGAGAGAATATTCTCTTACAAAACATAGAGTTTCATATGTTTTATATTTCATAGGTTGGGGAGAGGATGTCTTTTTGCGTTAATCAACTTATAAGTATCATGTTATACCTTAGTTGTTACAATGTAGGGTCCTTCCCAGTTTGATCCTAACTTTCCAAAGACTTTATCTTTTGCATGAAGGAATACTTTTCCAAAGACCTTATACCTTATTTAAAATTCACAAAATAGAGTCTTAGAGTTATACTTATTGCACATTAGCGTTTGGCAGTGCTCCATTATGAGGTACATTTTCATCTATTTTTCTTTGACGAGGTAAAGATCGACCCTACAACTGAACTCATTAGCCCATTTATCTTAGTTCATTATTCAAGATGAAAACAGACATGTTTATTCCGGGATCACGGCCTCCATCGCATAGGCTAGGGTGTATTAAGTTTCCAACATTGCACTTCACTGATTGGTTCGGTAGGATCATATTATTTATTGGAGGAACTCAAGCCACTTCCCTACAAAAGTTTTGAGGAGTTGGAATATCCCATCAACAATGGTTTGGTTAGTTACATTGAGTCGCCCATGTGCTTGAGGATGGAAATGGACCTGAACTTTCTTGTTGAAGGCCTCTATCATTTCAAAATAATTTTAGTTTCTTATTTTGGGATTGTGTACCAATATTAGACTTTAATACCATGTTAACACCATACTCGGAACAAATATAGTTCTTAAGAAATGTATAATTTCTTGGGATCGGATACGGACATGTATCGGAGTCCATAAGGTATCATCGACCATTTGCTATTTTGGAAAAGCTACCGCTATGTCTAAACCATACATGTTAAAAAGAACATGTTTGACAGTTGATTTCATGGGTACTACTGGGACGTGAACTGAGCTTTTCAATGGATGTCACGTATAACAGTATTTTATGAATATATTGGCATTTGTATATATTGTAGATTAATAGTAAATGGGTTATATGATTCAATTATGTGGGCACCTCGTTCTCCTTATTAGAGTTCTTCGAGTACAAAGGTTGATTTTTTCAAGCCTAGGAATCCAAGCAGGGGTCTGGCTGGCAGATTTTTATCAAGAAGAACATATCGAATGAATCGTATTTTAAAACTTATAGTGTTATTATTATCATTTTGGATTGTTCTTTATGTAAGATTTTCTCTAATTTGAGTTTTCTAGTTTGGTGGCTCATCGATAGCCATAGTCTCGTAGTTTGACTTAGAAGGCTCGGCCCATGCTACTTGGAATATGGAAAATTTTTATTGTACAACTAGCAATAGTTTGGATTTTGGATCCTCTAGCAATATCGTGTGCATCGGATATTTCGTTTTCAGTATGTGGTACATGTTCATACTGTACTTATTTAAAATTCAATGTCTTAGCTCGTAGCTTTTCTATATATATGATTAGTTTATCCTTCTTATTTTCAGCTCGTCTTAGGGTATGCTTGACAACCTGAGTTAGTAAGAAATCTTAAGCATCATGGTTGATATGGGCGATTCGGATACCTGCAATTGTTGATTTATTGTTTGAAGCAAAAATCTCAAATTTGATAAACTTTAGAGGGTCACTCAAGGAGACATAAGTTAAATCCCATCTTTATAGCCCAAATTATTTGAGTCTTTGTCAATGTATATTGTTCATATTAGTTTGGCCCGATCCTCTCAGATGTTTGGCCTTTGGGCGTGAAATTTGATGAGGAATCCTACTAGAATTCAAGCTTTAAGTGCATATCTTAGTTCAAACTTGATATCAATATTTACCTGGTTTATAGACTACCATCTCAATTTGACTGATTTTTTAGACTTTTAGATGATATTCTTCAATGAAACTTTATGTGTCCTCAATTTTGTGGACAAGAAACTAACTTTCTAATTGTGAATCCTGCATTTTGGCAACTAGGCTCGATAAGTAGCTCCTTCTTTCTTTACTAGCACTACACTAAAACATGATCATAGATAAAGAGTGTCACTTGGGTTCGATCATGTGAGGACTTTGGGGAAGTCGTGTACTCTTTTATTTTCTAAAATACCTTTATCGCATTCTTACATTCAGTTGAATTGTATAACATCTTTGCATATTTGAAAAAATGGAGTATATTTGTCAAAAGATCTGAAAATTAATTGATTCAAGGAATCCAAACTTTCTATGAAGATCTATATGTATATTTATCTTTATTGAGTTTGAGATTTATTGGTCATAATTTTTTAAAGGTTTCTTCCAAGTGTTCCATGTGGTTATGTTCTTCTCATCTAGAGACTACCATATCAACGGTGTAGGCCTGAATGTTCTACCTAATTTGGCTAGATAAATATTTTTCACCGAACACTAATATGTTGCACATGAATTATTTTGACCAAAGGTTATTACGTTGTAGAACGATAGCATTTTGTTCCCCGAATGGTATACATTAATTTGTCAATTCTCAAGACCAATAATGGATCATTTGGGCAAGCTCGATTGAGATCGATGAAGTCCACACACACCCTATGTTTACTATTTTTATTTTCACAAGGAAAGTATTCGTGGCCCGAACTGGGTAAAATACTCCCCTTATGTGGCCAGTCTAGATTAGTCTATTGACCTTGGCAATGATAGACTCGGTCTTGACTTGAGAGAATGGTATGCTCCTCTATTTAATCGATCAACAACTGGTGTTTATAATTATCGTATGACATGATATAGAGGTTGATACTTCTGTAAGATCATGTTAAGACCATGCAAAAATATCCAAATTGTTCGATATAAAAGTTGATAATTTACTTTATAAAAAACCATTGTAAGTCTTGCCCAATACGAACTATTCATCCCATTCCAAATGTTACTTCTTTAATAGTTTTCCCGTACTTTTTATTCGGGTGGCCTCTCTTGGATCGTCTATATCATCTAAAACAATGGGTGTCTCGGTTAATTCGTATTTTTTTGGAGCGAGGTAAGCATAATAGCACTCTCTATTAACGCGCTGATTACCGCAGATTATGCCAATTCTTTCATTGAAAATATAACATATGAATTACTACAGTAAACATAATAGTGCAAATTGGATTGAGCTAAGCTCACCCATGAATAATATTGCATGACGATGGATCGTCTACTATCATGAAAATGCGATGTATTTACGTTTTGTATTCCTCTATCCTAAGGTAAAATATAGTCTTAGTTCGCTGATCATTAGAATATCGGCTCTATTGAACTGCTTTAGGACTCTTTTAGATGGTAAGAGATGTGTTATACCTCAATTTTGATCGTGTAATTTTGTGAAAAGGATATTCACTGAGTTCATTGTGCCAAGCATTATCCGTTTGACTTTGGTTCATGCAATTTTGTTATTGCTAATAAGGGTGTGATTTATCTGAACCGCAGGTCAAACCAATAGAAAATTGGGCTAATTTGGCTTGATATATAAGTCTTGTAAAATAGCCCAACAAATGTGTAACATTGAGGGTATATCATGTAATAAAAAGTTAATATGTTTTAGATTACTATAATAATTGAGTGAAATAGCCATAAATAAACCAACGATATAGCCTTTAGGTCCACCACCCTTATTATATAAAACAACATTTCCTTTTTGGGGAAGGTCGAACAATTATGACTTTCTTACTACTTTTGACAGTTTCTCTCTTTGTAATTCTTGTGTTTCTCTCTTTAGAATTAGACTCCCGCGAATATCTTAGACTTAATATCGCCTCGGATATTTCTGGAACTAACTTTCGCGACCATAGTGGGACCGTTTTGGTACCTGGATTCGATTTCCAAAACCACACAAAATATTTAGAACATTCGAGAACTCTTCAAGAGAAATCAATTATAAAATGCAAGAAGAGCCCACATTCAGAGTTGAGAGTTTAGTTATCGGAGTTTTGTCCAGAAAAATAATTCGAGGGGAAGCAATACGGTGATCAATTCACTGAAGAGCAATTCGAGTAGTCTATTTTTGTGTTACAACAAAAAGAACAATTGGAGAACATTGCAAAGCTTAATGCTGAAAAGGGTGTTATGACGGTCGTTAAGAAAGGTCTGATCAGAGGTTAGAAGGGGAATTCTTCTGAGAATAATGAAACTGAGTACAGTTACCGACTAAAAGGTAATTGAAGGGAGGAGAGTCACCAAATTTGTTATATTTTTATGAAATAGATGAAGATAATGCGTCGCTATGATTCTTCAGAGTCAAGTGGCTACTTCCTTTATGACTTGGAAAAATATTATTCTTCGTAGAGAGAACCTCGTTATAGGAGAAATCTTAAGAGACAAAGCTCGAATAGGGATTCCCATTATCACCGATTGTCCCGGCAGGGGACAGATCCGAGGAAGACGCGATATAATTTAGATAAGCAAACATCGATGTTCGAGGAAAATGATAGGAGGGTGACGGTTGGCAGAGGGCAAACAACACCTCACGTTCAGTTTCGCTCATGCAACCATAGTTTTGATTCCATAGTGAGGAATCAGTTTGTAAATCCTTTCGATGATGTTTTAGTGGTTAAAGAACGACCACAAAGTAATCTGTACAAACCATGGTATAATTAGATAATACTTTCTTTGTCTGCGGATGTCCTGGCTGGGTGTATGCGGAAATGTTTTGACATATCGAAGTTAGGAAAGTTTGAAGGGAGCCAATACCTGGATAACCATATTGAGCATTTCGAAAACTTTATGATAAGTTTTAAGGATGATGACAATAATTTGTGTCTTGCTTTCTCTCAAACTTTCAACAACAGCACGTTAAAATAGTATAACCGACTACCAGATGGATGTATTAAAACCTTTGACATGTTTTGAACTCTATTCAGTCAGCATTTGTGGGAAGCATAAAGTTCCAAGGGAACAAATATACAATCATTATATTCAATAAAAGGTCAGAGAAATCTTGATCGAGTATACTATGTGTTTCGTCCAAACAAACACTGATCTGGATGGTTGTGAGGAGTTAGTCGCTTGCACTGCATAGGCAAGGGGTTCTCTGCATAATTTTGAGGGGAAACTTTTCTAAGAAGTAAGCCTTAATCTTCGGTGCTTTATTAGCGCTGGTTAAGAAGTGGATAATCGCGAAAAAAAACCTAAGCATGAAAGCTTTCCTATATTCCCCAACATCGGCAACATAATTTCCAATCACCCATGGTTGTCTATTAATAGTCACCCGTTTTGGTTTATCAACCACAACCGATCCAGATATTTCATCATCCAACCGCACCTTAAGCAAGAGTATTAAGCCAAGCATCATTAAGTCTCAGAACAAATTAGCGGTTTGTTAATGTCCAACAATCATGAAGGCCCATGCGAACGAGTATGGCCTGCTCCTAACGTAGAATTAACAATGTGTGTAGCAATAATTTTTTATAAGGTTCGGAATCACCTGCAGTTCAGAAAGCCTTTTCTAATTTAGACTTTGAGGGATGAAAGGAGCAACAGGTATTGCAAATACATCAAGAACTTCGGTCATGATATGAAGGATTGCATATCTTTGAAAAAAGAAATTCAAACGTTGATAAAAATGAAAAAAAATGATAACTTTTGTTAAAATGAATGTTTAGGCTCTTCAAAATCTGACGGGAAATCAGGTTGGAAAAGAGGTAGTCATCATGGCTCTGAAGCAAGAAAGTACATTAATGATCATAAAGCCAATGATTTCATTTGATGTGTCTTCATAATATTTGGATCAAAACCCTGAACGGGGGGTTGTTTTGATGGTTGAGAAACCAAGGATCCTGGGAAGGTTTGTGAGTTATGTAAATTTTTTAAGTCTCTAACAATTTTTTATGGAAATGTTGTTTCAGATATTACCAACTACTCCCGGAAAAGGCACATAGTAAGTTTGCAACCCAGCTGGAAGCAGGCGTTTCGACTTATCTATACAGAAATCCATCGCCTTTTTTGTGTTTTGATGATGATGATGATATGAGGGAAGTGTCACGGTCACATGAAGACACGGTGGTAATTTCAACGTTCGTTGTGGGGACCGAAATCCGAATAATTTTCGTTGACACCAAAAATTCTGCCAACATATTGTTCATGACCCCTTATGAGCAGATGAGAAACCCTCATAGTATCCTCCGATTGGAGCGAACAATTATGGGATTTATAGGGGTAAGCGCTGAGGTTGTCGGGGAGTTCGAATGAGTGGTGAAAGTAAGTCATAGTGGTTGATGCACCAACATCGTACAATGTAATATTTTGGATATTTTGGATATCAAGAATGCACGTTGTGGCTTCGATAGTTCATTAGTGTTTTAAGTATGTGGTTGGGAACAACGTGGGGACAGTATGAAATAGCCAGAGAGTGGCTAGAGCATTTTACAAAACAACTTTAGCCCATAAGCAAATAATGAGTATTGAAGCAAAGAAGGATTTACAATTACAGGGGTTGACCTCGAAGTCCAATCCTATTGATTATCCGAGGGAAAACCCTAGTTTTTTTGTGCTCGGTGAGAATTTTTAAAATTATTCTTTCCTAGTGGTCAAAGCTTGAAGATTGGCACTATATTATCACAGAGAAATAAGGGAAATATTGATTCATTTCTTATCAAAAAATTTGCATCGCATGTTGTACCGATGATGTAATAGGGGTATCGGTTGATATTATTTGCTATAAGTTGGTTGTCCAACAAAATGTCCACCGAAATATATAAGAAAAAGGTATTTATCTTTTCAGACGTATAAGGTGATCATGGCTAAGGTAGACCGTTTTTAGAAGGTATTTCACATACGATAATCTGAATACCCCTTGTCGACAGCAAATTCAGTCCTCGTTGATTCTGATGATAGATTAGCTTGTTGATTCGATTTCGGGAAATAAGTTTTTATTATTCATGGATGATTACGCAAGTTATACCCAAATTCAAAGGAATCTGAGGGGTCAAGAAAGTACTTTGTTCATAACAGGAAGGGGTATGCACTGCTACAAAGTTAGTTATATCTTTTGGTTTGAAAAACATCGGATCCACTTATCAACGGTTGGTGAATAAGACATTCGAGAATCAAATCGAGTGGAATGGAAAAGTTTATATTGATGATATGTTTGTGAATAGAACCAGATACGATGACCATTTTTATGATGTTTAAGAAACTTTTTAAAACTTGAAAGCTATTCACTTTAAGCTAAATCTAAAAAAATGTACATTCTTGGTGCCGTCTCTGGCGTTTTTAGGTTATCTAGTCAGTGAGAAGGGGATT
Source organism: Limnanthes douglasii subsp. nivea (assembly GCA_036936605.1). NCBI lineage: Eukaryota > Viridiplantae > Streptophyta > Magnoliopsida > Brassicales > Limnanthaceae > Limnanthes > Limnanthes douglasii. The sequence continues at coordinate 103,993,302 of JAUPFV010000002.1, read as the reverse complement.
GAAGTTGACTCAGTACAGTTAAATGCTCTAAATACTAGGTAGTCACCAGATACGTTAAGGAAGTTCAAATATTGACTAGACGGTTGGTTTCCCTCAACATACTCATATCTACGTCTTCATACAATTTTCCCATGTCCTTCCCATATTACGATTTAAAACATTACGATCTAAAACGCATGATTTTACGATTCTCACAAGGGCGAAGCTATTTCCTCCATCACATTTTTTATCTCCTCCATATTTCAAAATGAAAAAAAAAATATCACTTGCTTTTACTATCTTGTCCTCATTTTACCTTCTAATTTATAACTTGATGCCATTAACCATTATGAAACCATTATATCAACAAACACATGATTTAGCCAAATTAAATCCAACATATATGATTTAACTTCTAAAATTAAAACTTAAAAACAAAAAAAACTTCAAATTTCTTAAAGATTACTCATGGAAGAGGAAGACACCCAAATTAAAGATTTAACACCGGAGAACATCACCCAATCAACCAACAAGATAATTTAATCTTGTTTCTTAGTTTTATATTCATGTAACTTGACAATCTTTGTTAAAATACATATTTTCGAAAATCCCGATTTGTGCAGGTTTTGGCGGAAAACAAGTAATTCCGACACAACAGTTAGGAATCAAGTGCTTTTTTTTCAAGAAAAAAAAACACCTGATTCTGAGACGGCATCTCGGAATTAGGTTCATTTCATATGTTTTAATAAACAATGGTGCATTTTTAAGTGTTATTATTTTTTAAAATAACGAATGATTTCTACCTTAGACGAATCCGAGATAGACTGCTAATTTTTTGTCAATATTAAAAGAGAAATCGAGTAGTTGGCTATGGTTTGTTCTTTTTCAAGATTATAAGAGAAATTTTGAATACAGTATTTATAATGGCTAGGCTATGGTTAGGGTTTATGGGGATTGATGTGAGAAGCTAATAGGACTGGTTGGGTGTGTATAAGTTAATATGATATAGATAGTTGGGATGGTGGTAGAAATCGATGGAGTTGCTGGAGAATCAATGGGTTTGGAATAAAATTAAAGAAAATGGTAAATATGTTATTTCTTTTATGGAGGAAATAAGAAAGTGGAGTTTCTTTTTATTTATGAGGAAAATAAAAAATTTGATGGAGAAAATAGCCTCACCCTTCTAACATACAACGTGTTGATGTTTAATAACTTTTGAGTTATATTTTTTAATCTATTGTATAAAGTAATACAAAAATATGGTTAATATCCCAAAGTGATGTATAAGAAAATTTTGATAATGTTCCTACCTATTTATCTAGCATTAATACAGGGAGACAACCTAGTTTAACTAACTTCAACTTTTTATTTGTTTTACTTTTAGGATTACCAATTCAATTATAACTTTTATTTGTTTTTCTAGGATCAACAATTTAATTTTTTTATTTTTAGTTTTTTTAATTAACAATTAAAAGTATTCTAGACCGCGCTTGGGTTAAAATCTTATCTCTTCTCAAGCTTTTTTTACAATCATTTTATAGTTAGATGAAAAACAAAATTCACTTTAGTTGAAAATTGTCCTTTCATTACTCATACCTGATTCATAATAAAAATAAATTTATGAATTTTATAGACAAATTATTATTTTTAAATACAAAACTAAATATAAAAGTAAGAAAGGACTGCATTGTAATACACAAAACATAGATATCTCGGACACGTAACCACACTTTCTATATCGATTTTAGTGACAAAATAATTTTGAATTTTTAGTGATGCGACTAAAAATATCAAAAAGCGTTCATATGTTCAAAATCTTGATTTATTTGAGGATTTGTACATGTCTTCATAATGCTTTTTACCCCAAAAATCTAAACCTTCTGCATTGCAACCGAAGTATAAAAATCTTTGTATCTTTGTTTACTATTTAAAAATAATATTTTGTTGTCGCAATTCATAAAATTATTTTATAATTAACAAAAATATGACCTGATTTATAAAAAAATCAGTTTTTAACTAAAAAGAAAAAAAAACTTCCATCGAGAAGATAAAATATTTGTACAAAAAGTTTTTCTAGTTGAAATAGAGGTAAGATTTTCCAACAACATGATTATTAATTTAAAAAAGAACAAATAAGAAATTGAAATTAATAACACTGTGCGATAGATATATATTTGGGATAGATATATATTTGGTCATGTAATAAAATCATCGGATTCATTATATTGTATTATAATTAAATAAGATATTAAGTTTATGGATGAAAAGAGGTTAGGATTTATAAATATAAAAATAATAATTGGTTGAATTTGGACTATATGATCTTCAGCATCCCGACAAATGAAAAATCTTTAGTTTCTAAGTTATTAGTCCTCGTACTAACACAAAGACCACTGTAAAACAGAAAACTAACTACTTGGACAAATGTATAATGCATAAAATCGAGAAATGCAGCTCAAAATATGAATTAACACAAGGGAACTTCATGTCAGCTCATTTCCGGAGGAAGAAAAACATCGTTCATAAAGTGTTTTCGAAACCCTACGCAAAATATGCTGCAAAATTCAACTATATGCTCATGAATTCAGAATAATTTTTGTGAGATTTATATATATATATATATATATATATATATATATATATATATATACACATTAGAAAACATGAAAACCATAAATCTTCTTTCCACTTATCAATAGCCTTTTTTATACCAATCAATGTAAAACAACTTATAAGCATACTAACATATTAAAACGAAATAATACATTACTTCACAAAACTCCGAGGTCAACTATATTTTAAGTTATGAATTATGACATATTGAAAAGAAAATAAGAATGTCAGCAGCTTCTATTTGCAAGTTTAGATGTTGACATAAGCTATCGCACAGCCGACAACAAGCTAGCATAGTTCAGCTGGACAAGAAAAACAAAGTTACAACATACCTAGTCCTATCCCAACCCTCATAGAGATGCAATAGTTTATACTGAACATAAAATAAAGACAGAGATATGAAGGTCTATTTGACAAGATATAGAAACAAAGCTAATAAACAAAACAGCACAAGTTATGTCTACAAATCTGCTACAACTCATGAAACAGTTTTCCACACATCACACGAGCAAAGTAATTAAATATCCTACATTACGCTTGTTTACCACTAAACCAAGAACATCCCAAATTTAGTTTGCATTTCAAAGCAAGTTAACGTCGTGATTTTTTTGGTACAGTGTCAATGGCAGTCATCTTAAGTCTCAACATATTTCTTTAAAGACAAAAAAGAGATTGTACGTGCCTCGATGGAACAGCACTATTTAAACTTCTTTTCTCCATATTCCCCATATATATAAGCTAAAACAACCTGAGAGTCGACAAATGGAGCAATTCCCGATATGTAGTAGCTGGTCTGATAGGATGTCACAATATCCACCTGGTTGATGCTAGACAACTGGATTTTCTTATATGACCCATTACCCGTTTTAAACTGGTTTGCCTTATTGATGCTATCTTTACGGATGTTCCCCAACCAATTATCAATATAGTTTCATCTTAAAACGATAAAAAGATAGAGCAATATACAGTCTAGACAACAACATGCTTCATCAGATCAGCAAAATCCAGATGATTGATAATAGTAGAACATTAACTATGTTGCTTCACGGAGCCATAACCAGGGACATGAGCACTTGCTCAGTACAATGGCATCTTGAACTATTTTCTTACTCTTTATGTACTAATTAATTCAACACCTTTACAGAAAACTAAAAGCGAACCGAAGGGTTCAAAGTCTGACCTCCAAACCAAATTAGGAACTAAAATCTTTGGATGTGGGTTTCCTCGCAGTCTTTCAAATAAAGGTAACATGCTGATCATTAGCAGCATCATAAAATTTTGCACCAGTATCATTAACCGACGCAACGAGTACTTGCTTTCCACTTTACTGCATGAATTGGACCTTCCCCAGAATGTAAAACTTGCCAGCATATCAATAGACACTAGTCTTTATAACTTAGCCACTTCTTTGTGTTAAAATATTCGACCCGTAAAGTAACACGAGCCTGGTCTTTATAACCTAGCCACTTCTTTGAGAGCATCATGATCATATTCTGGAATCTAGATATGAAATGATAAGCTTTCTCTCCAAGAAACCTAAGGATCTTTCTTGATTCGTAAGAAAGACATTTTTCCTTTCTTTCCTTTCTTATTTTGTGGGGAAAATCTACTGAATTGTTAATTGTAATGGCCACAAGCAATAATACTATGGATCCAAAAACGATTTCGTACGCGGATATAGTCAAGAAGAGTTTGATCAATATGGAAAAGTTTAAATTTGAGCCAGAATCTAGTACTAAAAAAACTGATCATCTCTCAATACATTACAACAATGAAGTTCTGGAAATTCTGAAATCCCAATCTAAATACTCTTTGGTTGGTAAATTCACCCAAGGCTCCCTAAAAGAGACTTCTTAATTCAATTTCTTCAATACTTTAGGTTTCAATCTGCCTATAGATACAAAATTTGGGATTCAAGACATGTCATTTTCGAACTTGACTCTAAGCAAAATCCGGGAAAATTCTGGCAGCGTTCAGTGTGAACAATAGGAAGCACTGTCATTAGACTTCTTAAATGGTCTGAGATTTCACTAAAGAGAGCCATATCACCCCAGTTTGGATTAAACTTCACATGCCAGAAAAATTATGTGACAAAAATGTGGTTAGATCAATAGAATTGATGATTGGTGAGCCACTAGTTGTGAAGGTTCCATCTGAAAATAGGCTATTTTATTCTTGCATTGCTTTGGTGGAAATAGATGTTACTGGGAAACGTCATACTGATGTTTGGGTTGGCTTTGGATGCAACTATGATTACTGGGTCAATATCTCGTATTTGAATGTTCATCAGTACTATACGCATTGCAAACACCTAGGTCACTGTAAGGAACAATGCAAGAAACTATAAAAAAAAGAACGCAGAAGAATTAGAGAAAGATGATAACACAATGGGAACCAATAAAATCAAGTCATTTGTGGTTACTGAAGAAATAACTGACCAAGAAGAAGAACGAGAACTCAAGGAAAATCTAGTTGGATTCAAGACTCCTGATCAGGATGAAATTATTGAAGCTCTTCAAATGTTGTCATATGGTGTCAATGCTGCTAATAATGAGTACGAGAATCTGGAATCTGATTCAACACCAAAGGCTTTTAATATAGGAAGTCTTCAAAACTCTCCATGAATAACCAAGGACAAATGGATGTCTCAATCGCCAGAATTCTATAGAGAAGATCTTGACACTAACTACAGAAATTCTCCTCCAAAAACAGAGCTTATCACAACAAGAGATAAAACTGTTGATAACAAAGAGATTGTTTAAAAAGTTGTTGAAGAATCTTAGACAAATGGAAGAGATGAAGATAAAGAAAGCTTCATAGAAATCTTTGATAAGAAATCAAAGACTGCTGGAGGAAAGAAGAGGACATAGAGCAAGATAATTAAAGCTCTGCAATTCAATAGAACAAGTAAATCGAAGTCCTCAAACTCTCTTAATGATTAACATTATCAATTGGAACATTAGAGGTATTAAAGATAAAGCTTCCCTGGGAAGACTCATATACCTAACTAAAAAGAATAATGCTAAGCTATTGGCTATTCAAGAACCTCTAATCAACTGTGATAATATTACTAATATTGTGGGGAAATTGGGTTTTACTAATTCAGATCATAACATTTCAAATAAAATTTGGCTTTTTGGCATCATGATATTATTGTGTCTATTGTTAATGATATGAATCAGTGTTTAAATGTTAATATTAATGTTAAGAATGATCCCAAAACCATTTTACTCACTGTGGTTTATGAAAAATGCCAAAGGCTCAACAGAATTGAGTTGTGTGATTTCTTAAAAAGAATTTCTAATACTGATATGGATTGGATGATTTGTGGTGATTTCAATGCTGTCTGTTCTGTTGATGAACAACTTGGATGTAATACTTTATGCATTAACAGCACTACTGATTTTAATGATATGATAAGTCACTGCAGAGTTGATGGTGTTGGTTACAAAAGCTCTAAGTATACCTGGTCTAATGGCCCCAAGTGGAAGCGATTAGACAGAGTTCTTGTCAACAACAAATGGATGGATTCTTTCTTTAATACTAAGATTTACCATCAAGCTAGGACGTGTTCAGATCATATGCCTATTATTATATCTATTTCTAATAAGTTTACTCGAGTTAAATCTAGTTTTGAGTTTCAGGATATGTGGATTTTGGATGATCAATTTATGCATTTGTGGAGAATAATTGGCATCAGGAGATGAATGATGATCCTCTGTTCATTTTTTGGAACAAGCTTAAGCGTTTTAAGAAGGGTCTTAGCAACTGGAATAAATCCTGCATTGGCAACATCTTCAACAAAGTTCAAGACTTAGAAGAGGAAGCTATGGCCATGGAGATTAACCATCAAACTCAGCAAAGCATGGAGTCTAAGACTAACTTTGTCATATTGAATGTTTTACTCATTAAGGCTCAAAGGATGGAAGAAGCATTCTAAAGAGAATAATGCTACTCTAACTGGGCCACTAAGGGAGACAAAAACACTAAAAGTTTTCAAAATTTTGTCAAGAAGAAAAAGAAGAGAAATAGTATTAACGGGATTAAATGTGGTGATACCTGGATAACTGAGAAACAGGTCATCGCTAATTCTGTTGTTGAATTATTTGAGAAGGCCATGTCCGACTATCCTTATATCAACAAAGAGGGTGAGGAGACCTGCATGAAGGACAGTTTGTTTAACATTATTCCTAACATCATTACAGAAGAGGATAACAAGAATCTGCTTAAGCAGCCTGATGAGGATAAAATTTGGCAGATTATCAAAACCATGAATCCTACTAGTGCTCCAAGTATGGATGGTTTTACTGTCAGTTTCTATAAAAGTTGTTGGGCTATCATTAAGGAGGCTCTGGTCAATGCTATGAAGGATTTTATTATGGCTAAAAACATTCCCGGAGGAATCTTCGCTACTGGTATCTGCCTTATACCAAAGCACAATAATCCTCTGAGATGGAAAGATTATAGGCTTATAAGCCTTTGTTCCCTCCTTAACAGAATTATGTCTAAAATCTTATCTAACAGAATGTCTCTTATTCTGCCTAAAATTATTTCTCCTAATCAAGGTGGTTTCGTTCCTAGTAAGTGTATTCAGGAGAACATCTTAATTACGAAAGAAATGCTTTATGATCTTAACATAAAGGTTAAGGATAATAACATTTTGATCCATCTTGACATGTCTAAAGCATTTGACAAGGTGGCTCACTGTTTTATCCTTAATGTTTTTAAGAAATTTGGGTTTTCTAATAGATTTGTTTGCCTTATTTAGAAAATTATCTCTGCTATTAATGTGTCTATGTTGGTTAATGGTGAAGTTACAGGGTTTTTTCAAACTAAGAAGGGCTTAAGGCAAGGAGATCCCATCTCTGCTTGCCTTTTTATCATTGCTGAAGAGGTGTTCCTGAGAGGAATCAACTCTTTGTTCTCTCTGAATAAGTCCATGTTTTACAAAAGCAGAGGCTCCATGAACATCAGCAGTCTGGCATTTGCTAATGATATTTTGTTTTTTAGAAATTGTAAGGAAGCAACCATTTACAATCTTTGTAGCTTCCTTCAAAGATATCAAACCATTTCTGGTCAGGTAATCAATAAGGATATAACTAAAATTGTGATGGCTACTGGGATTAACCCTTTTAGGATCAATGTAATTACTAACAGCTCTGGTTTTTCTTCGAGTTATCTTCCTACTGATTATTTAGGTATAACTATCAGTACTACAAACAGGGTCAGCAATTACAATAGTCTGATTTGTAAAGTCAGTAACAAAATCAAAGATTGGGACGCTGTTCATCTTTCATTTACGGGCAGAATCACATTGATTAAATTTGTTTTGATGAATATCATCCTTTATTGGATGCAGAGTAATATCGTTCCTAAAGGCATCATTCATAAGATTGAAATCATGTTTAAAAGGTTCTTCTGAGGTACTAAAAATGATGGTATCAAAATCCACTGGTGCGGGTGGAAAGACATCTGTAAAACCTTCAAAGAGGGTGGCTTAAATGTCAGAAATGTGGATGATATCCAAGTCTCTATTTCTTGTAAACTTTGGGCTATTTTTAAAGAAAACAATTCTTATTGGTCTAAATTTATGCACAATATATACTGCAATGGTTTACATCCTTTACAGATTAGCTCTTCTAAGGCAGGCTCTATGATTTGGAATAAAATAATGAAGATAAGGTCTTTTGCTGAGAACAATATTAGCTGGAGATTGGGAAAAGGTGAGGTGGACTTTTGGTTAGATAACTGGACTAACTATCAGCCTATCATTAAGCTTAATGACTCTAATAACAACTTGTGGTTCACTGGTGAAAAGGTGAGTAAGTCCTGGTTGAATAATAACTGGAATCTTAATAATGGTTGTGATCTTATTCAGCATGATGTTCTGAGTAGAATTAATCATCATTCTATCAAGATTAATAAAGATGATTTAATGATATAGAAACTGTCTAGCAATGGTAATTTCAATTTCAAAGATACTTGGGATGGTATTAGGAAAAAGTTCAGTATCTCTTCTATTTATCATTCTTTATGGAATAATCTTATTCCTCGCAAGTGTTCTTTCCTGCATTGGAAACTATTGCAAAACTTCATCTCAGTTGATACTATTATGCAGAGAAGAAGCATCTCTTTGGCTTCTAAGCATCATGCAATAACGTTGAGACTCCTCAGCATATATTTGTTTCATGTGATTTTACTTGGTCAATCCGGATGTATTATGCAGATATCTTTAACATCTACATTGCTAGACACATGACTGTCTTGCACATTACGAGAAGCTAGTATTGGTCTACTACCAAGAAAATTCAGGTCAGACACATCTTACCTTCTATCATCCTTAGTATTATTTGGAAAGCTAGAAATATTTCCAAGATAAAAGGTACAAACACCACCACCAAGTTTGCTATCTCTTAGGTTTCTAATGTTATTCATTTCCTTGATCAGAAAATGCTTTTGAAAAAGTCTCACTGGACTGGTAATTCTCAGGTTGCTAATGTTTTGGGTTGTCATAACCATAATCTATGTTCTAAGACCAGGCCTTTATACCTTAAATGGTTACTCCTTCCTACTGGTAGAATAAAGCTTAATTCTGATGTTGCTTGCCTTAGTAATGGAGAATCTAGTGGCTCTGTTGTCATTAGAGACGGTGCTGGAAATCTGGTAATAGGATCCAGTTATCTCTATGGCAAGCTGAACCCTCTCCTTGCTGAAGCAAGAGCTCTTTTAGATGGATTACTTTTATGTAAGTCCAATAACGAGTATATGGTTGATATGGAGATAGACGTCATACTGGTTAATCTTCTTATCAACAATTCGAATGCTCCATGGTATCTAAGTCCAGTTCTTGATTGCATTAGAAATCTTATGCATCCGGCTATGTCTTTAAAGCATGTTTTCAGAGACCAAAATCAGGTTGCTGATTGTCTTGCCCATTGGTCTCTGAAATGCAAGAGTAATATTTGTATTAATAGCAATACCATTCCTATCAAGCAAAAATCAATTACTATTCTTAAAGCTCTGCGTCTAGGTTATATCACTAATCGATAAATTGTGGTATTTTCAAGTCTTTAGGTGCTCAAATTTCATACCTCTGAAAGTCTTATGGTGAGATCTTTTGGCAAGTCTCTGTCTCTTTGGAATCTTCATCAAAGCTTCTTCTTTGGTATTGCTTAGTAAGTTCCATCCTTAAGTTGCTTGCTGATTTCTTCGGTGAAGCTGGGTTGGAGTGGATATCAGAGATTTCAGTAGCGGAAAAGTTCAAAGAAGTCCTTCTGAGCCTCTGGACTGCATTTCAGTTGCCTCTAGAGTCTGGGGTTAGATATTTTGTCTTTTTTGACTTTATGCTGCTCGGGAAAGATCTCGGTGGATGCATTGGAGTCTGGCTTCTTTCGGTCTGTTGGAGCGTCAGTAGATGAGATCAGCTGTGAAAGAAAGATGTTGACGTTTGAATAGGAAGAATTTGATTGTTGATGATTTCTTAATTGTACCAATTCATGCTCTGTATTGTTAATATACAAAATTTTGGGCACCAACTTTTCATTTGTATTTGGCACCACTGTAATCTTGTTTCTTTCAATAAAAAATTTATTCTAATTAAAAAAAACTAGCCACTTCTTTGTATGAAAATACAAATGACCTGCCTTGTTGGACGGTAATAATCAAATTTCATATTCTCATCAGTTAAAAAACTATTAATCACAGCAGACTGATGCATAACAGACCATACAAAGCTTAGTAACTATTGTTAGAGAAAAATTTAAGAGTCGTAATTAATGTGGAGCTCTTATTACGTGTTTTGATAAGATAGAAACTTAAGTGTCTTTTGACTTTACAATAGACTTTAGAGATTATTGTTATCTCGTATATAAAGGGTCTAAAACGATTTGTATCCGCAGTTGATTTCGAGAAATGAAAATGAGTCTTACTTATATCCTGCGAAAGAAAATTTAGGTGTAAAACTTGAGTGTGAAGCTCTAAACTAGGCACGAAGCCTTGAGTGTGAAGCTCTAACCTATGTGTAAGACATGCGCAAAGTTCATTGGAGAGATTTCAACCATATTTTTACATAGCTTGAAAAACATTTTAAAAAAAATGGACCCAACCCAAATTGCCCAAATGCTAGAAAAGTTAAGCGACCAAATCACACAAATGAAAAAAGAGTTGCCCAACACCTTGCAACGTTGAAAGAAACCAGCCAATGACGTGCAACAACAAGCCAACTATCAACATTGAAAGGTCAAAATGAAAATAAAGGGAAAATAGTAATGAGAGAGCCACCTGATTTTTACGGACACCTTGTACCCAAGGTCTTTCGCAATTGGTTATCGAAAACGGGTCAATATTTTGAATGGCATGAAATGAGCAATCGTCGTGTCAGATTTGTGAAATGGAAGCTGGCTGGACAAGCGGGATCATTTTAGAGCAGTGTTGTAAGACGATTTTAGGGAGTAAGCGAAAAATCATTCATTTAATGGAGAGAAATGCAGAGAAAACTTCGGAAAAATATGTTCCTATATCTTATCAAACAAATGCTTGATCAGTGGAACATGTTTCGTCAAGTCAGCATGATTGTTGCGGAGTATATATCTCAATTTGAGGAATTAATGGTTATGTGCGATGTAACTGAAAGTGATTCAATTACTCTCTCGTTTTAGAATAGGGCCTTTGTACACTTAAAGGCAACGAGCATTGTCATGAGAGATACTTTATATGTCATGACAACCAAATCATCATTATTTGAGATGAAGGTCCCTAATGCTCTCGATATTGTCTATTCCTCTACGAACAAAGAAGAAGTGAAACCTGAAGATTCTAATGCAAAAGCAACACAATCGTGTTGAAGAGGCTTTAGCAATTTTGTTGTGCAATTCACTACAAAAGAGGTTGCTCATGAAGTATTCAAGCCTAGTATGAATGAAGTAGAACTGGTTCAACCTAAAGACACTCAAGATTGGCAAATATTGTCAATGAATGCAAAAGAGAACCATGAAACTCTTCTAAATAAGACTTTAAACACCTGTTTTTGGAGAGAATTTCTTCAATTGACTAAAGATAACTTTATTGCAAAAAGATTACCTATAACTTTAGAAAATCATTATTATGTGTTTGTGGATCATTTTTTCAAAAGGAGTTTATGTTCTATGGAATCCGATGCATCTAAGATGACAAAGGTTTCCTTGGGAAAGATGGTTAAATTGTATGGGTTAAGTGTACAGTTCGCTGAAAATTTGGTATTCAAAAATTATTTTGGGAAAACCCTTTCACAAAAGATGGACAGTAAACTAAACTTTCATATTGCCTACTTTCAAATGAATAGTAGCTCGTACATTCTTTCTCTGCTCCGACTTTTAGGAATGCTTCAAAGCTTCCAACGAAGAAATCTCAACTTTTAACTTCTCTGTAAACAAGCATAAACTAGGTTAAAATGTTGTTATTAGTTCAGAGATAAACAATATAAAAGAATTTAGAATTATCCCTGAAGTAAGCTATGCTTTTATTTTCAAACAGAATGATAAATTTCAGGTAGGATGGGGCATTGCTAGAGTCGAAGAGCGGTTTCATCTTGAACTTATGCGTCCACTAAGCTAGCCATTCAGCCGCGTTGTTTTGAGCTCAATTGATGTGCTTTAAAACCATAGATGGCTTAATGAAGCTACGACAACATGAAAGAATTCTACCAATCGGATTGGTAAATGATCCAGAAGCTAATAAGGTAATAATAATTTCTGAATCCGTTTCAATGTCGACTTTGGAGAATCCATTTTTGTATAAAATAATCAGACCATCTAGCAGTGCCCTTGCTTCTGTAAAGAGAGAATAGAGTTTTTCGTACGGAAATCCATAAGAGAGATGAGTAAGTCATTATTATTTCTAGTATTAACGCTACCACTGGCATCTCCATTGGGTAATGATGATCTGTAGTTGTTGATTTTAATCTTGTTGTTGATAGCAGGAGACCAGTAAAGCAGATATGAAGGCTTGATGATTTTGATGTTATTAATGCATCCAAGCTCACTAGCAGCAAAGATGAAAGGAGACCAGTACTTGGAAGAGAGCAGATTAGCAAAGTCGAGGCCAGCGATTATGCGGTTTATGTGACTAATTGTAGAGAAGGTGTTGCTGGATTTCTCTTTCAATTGAGATTTGTTTCTCATATTCCAGATGACCCAAACAATGATAGGGGGAGGATGGAGCATATGTGAACAGCTTTATTGGGCGACCATAACCAAGTCCTGAGTAAGTGTGAAAATTTCATAAACCTTCCAATTTTGATCTTGAATATAAGGGAGTAGGGATTCCATATACTCCAAGCCAGGGAGCAATCAACGAAAATATGGTTAATAGTTCCGTGATTTCTGTAGAATTGACATTTCGAAGCTAACGTAAAATGTCTTTTTTGTAGAACATCATCTGTAAGGAGCCATCTATGAAGTACTCTACAGGTGAAGAAATATAATTTGTTGAGGGTAATATTATTCCAGAGATTACCAAATAGCTTAGACTGATTGTGGTTGGTTTTGAAGAAGCTCTGAGTGTCTTTAGTTTTAAAGATGTCGTCCTTTGAAATCATCCACGAGAGGGAATATGAGGCTCTACGTCTTACAAGACATTCAGCTCTATATTTAATGTAGGACAACCTTTTCCATACTTTGGAGCACTTTTGGTTTTGAAATCGGCTAACGGAGGATCTTTATTTTTGCAGTGAGTACTGTGGATGAATTAGGCCTATAATATTGTGTTTTGTCTGAATTTCAACCATAGATTATAGGAAGCAGCACCTTGGAGCTCCTTTAAATTTCTCACATTAAGGCCTTCTTCAAGGTAAGTTTTATAGTCTTTACTCCATCTACACCTATAAATTTTGGTAGAGTTTTGATTCGAACTCCAAAGAAAACTATTAAAGAGTTTCTCAATTATGTCAATAATGTCATTAGGAAGAACATTTCTTTGAATCCAGTAGCTTGGAAGATCCATTAGGACAGTATTAATTAGACTAAGTCTGCCAGCAAATGAGAGATGCTTGCCTTCCTAATCGTTAATTCTATTTCTGATATTAGTGATCAAAGGTTCATAATTCATTGCCCAATTATTGTTGTTGAGACTGACTCCTAGGTAAGAAATAGGCAAGTTTTCACTTCTATGACCAGTGTTATCATAAAGAGTTTTAACTTTGTTGATGGAAAGGTTGGCAGAAGTAATGATGGTTGTCTTCTCCTTATTGATCATCTGGCCAGAAGCTTCTTGGTAATCCTGAAAGAACTTGCTAAGAGTTGCAATGACGTAGTTAGAACCATTAGTAAAAATTAAGATGTCGTCGGCAGATGCAAGAGAAGGTATGCACATATGACTTCTGGTTTTGTATTGAATGTTTTTATTATTGTAGAAAAGCATGTTGAGGCCTCTTATGAGAGTTTCTTCAGCAATAATAGAAGATACATGGAGACAAGGGGTCTCATTGTCTCAAGCCTCTTTTAGTTCTAAAAATACCTTGTTGCGTTTCCATTAATGAGCACATGTGCCTTAACATGTCTAATAATGTTGTTTATGGTTAATAAAACTTTTGCTAAAACCAAAAGTAAAGAGAACTTTTCCAAGTAAAGAGAACTTAGCCATATCGACTTTAATAAGAATGTTTCCATCCTTCGTTTTTTTGTTAAGGTCATAGATCAATTCATTAGCCATGAGATTATTTTCATGAATAGATATTTTAGCAACATAGGCCCCTTGACTTTCTGAAATGATTTTAGGCAACAGGGTTCAATTGTGTTAGTAATTATTTTAGATAGAATTCTATTGAAAGTAGAGCAGGTTGATTGGCCTGAACTACTTCCAATAAGTAGGATTTCGCGTTTTGGGGATTAGAACTAAACTTGTGGCTAATACCCCTTGAGGAAGGGGATAGCCTTTAAAGAAAGAGGTGATTGCATCCTAAAGGTCACCTTTAATGATTTTCCAGCAGCTAAGGAAGAAAGTATTGTTGAACCCAACCATCTTTGCTACGCTTGCAGGGTTCATGCCTTTGATAGCTAGGAGTATTTCTTCTTCAGTGGGCAAAACCATGAGGCCTATATTGTCATGTTCAGTAACTATATTATGGATAACATTAAATAGGTAACTATTAAGATGAGCTCTCTCAAAATCATAGTTAGAATAAGGACTTCAGTAAGGATGTTTTGAAAGTAAGACACACCATATTTGTTTAGCTGATTTCAACAATGATCCAATTGGATCTATTTTTGCTTCTGGTGATTCGATTTTTTTATTCTTTTTTTTACATAGTCTTGATAGTTTTTGGTGTTGCGATCACTGTTTTTTATCCGGCTGGAGTAGGTCTTTTGGTACCAGTAATTTTCGTCCTGAGTCAGAGCTTTAATGAGATAAGCATTAGCCTTTGACTAGTTGATTCTTTAAATGTCATTATTCTTAATAAATGAGTAACTCTTTCATTTTGTTAACTTCTTTTTCAGCCTCAACAGTTTTATTGAAAACATATTTCGGCCTTTGAGAGTTGTTTTCTCTAGAATCTGTTTAGAAGAGGACCCTATTTCATAATGATATAAGGTCCACTGCTACTGAATTGTGGCCCGTCTGTCTGATCGAGTTCCAAGGGATAACGATGAATTTTATCTAAGCCCATCAAATGTTGGTTTGAAAGCTTGGAAAAGAGTTTACTTGCTCCAATTGTAGATTTGTGTTTGCAGTTACCGTTGCAATACAAAATAGACATTGTAGACGTTTTAAAACCAGAAAAATTAGCTGAGTTCGACCGTATAAAACAACCATATGAAAAAACTAAACCCTTATTCTACCTTTTTTTTTAAAAAGTTTCTTCTCGTTTTTAAATTTTGAGAGGGTGGGATTTGAAAATTCGGAAAGACTGCACCTAAACTATTCCAGAGACTCGTTCTCTACTCTCCCTTAAATAGAGGGAAAAAAAAGTGCAGTAAGTGAGAAAAAAAAAGATTTAAATCACAGAAAAAAAAAGTCGAAAGAAAATAATAAATCGTACTTCAATCTAGACTCCTCTTTTTTTTTCTTTTTTTTTCTTTTTTTTTTTTCTACATCATGAGGGAATCAGAGATATTGTAGTGTCAATTTAGAAAGAATCGATCGGTTAACGCGAGATCGACCTGTATGAGAGTGCGGCTTTTATAATTTGGATTAATTTATCTAATTGTTGATCTTGTTGTTTATATAGTCGAATTAATTTCATTAATGGACTAAGATAACAAAAAAGGTTGACAAAAAGCGACACGTGTAAGGTTTATATGTATCTCTCTGGTCTTTTCTCTTTAGATGAGACTAAAACAATTCAAAGCCCTTCCCTTTTATCGTTTATAAATGTTTAGTGTTTATTTATTTATTTTTTAGTCGGACAGTACATCCAAATTTGTGATATCCTCCGATTATAATTGTCACTCAATTTATATTGCAATCTACAAGTGAAAAGAATAATTTATTTATTTTATTTATAAATTACCTTATAGAGTATTTAGTTTTAGTTTACTATCTACTTTTTTTTTTTTCATTTTAATATTTTAAAAAAATAGTATATAAATGTTAGCATTTGTGATTTTGATGATTTATTTTTCTAACAACATAAAAGATCAATAATTTTTTGTTAGTTTTTTATTTATTTTCAAATTTAATTCTAATTTTATCATTTTTCTACAATGTAATAGTATGTAAGTGGAAAAAAGATATGGCATATATACAAGTTTTACAACGCACGAAACAATTCTGACGGAATTTGGACGACTTCGTAAGGGATATGATAGCACTGAGTTCTAATACAACTGAATTCTTTTTGTTGACTTTATCAAATTCAGAACTTACAGTTTACGAAACTTCGTAAATTTTGAAATGTTTCGGATTTAACTTTAAAAAGGTAAACTTGTCCATATAGTGTGAAATTATTGGTAAATTTCGTAAAATGTTTGTATTTGGATGGGCTAGATATGGGAGACAATAAGTTAAACATTTACGACTACAAAGGTCCGAATTAGCATGGTTCGGATGACATCAATGTACATATTTGTGCGAAGTAATTAGATGATCAGTAAAATAAACGAATACAAATCCTTCCTACATAATGGCAAAAAAAAAGAATCGAGATAGAACTAAAACATCAAATTTAATAAAAATATAATTAAATAAGTAAATGTGTAAATATGGCATGAGTACTAATTTTTTTATATAAGTTAATATATAATTTTGTTTAAGATGTTAAATTTAGATAATAAATTATCTAAGTTGTGTGATCTTTATCTTTTACTAAAAATGAAAGTCCTAATTTGTCTAGAAATAAAATAATAATAAAAATAAAAAATAGTTATGAAAGCTAAAATTTAGCTTTTGATTTATTATTATTATTATTATTTAATTTTATTCATATCTAATTTTAATGTTAACTTAATATTTATTTTTGTTTAATATGTCATATTTAAAAAAAAATTATCTAATATTGATCTAATTTTTAATTTAAAACTATAATAGGACGTTAAAGGTTAAATAGAAAACGAATTCAAAAATTAAAGGTTCAAAAAGTATATGGTTTTCGTGCGCTTTTCTAAAGTTTCAGTCTCTTTTAGCTAATCCGTTGTAGTTCTCTAAGTTTGGTAACCTCTTCTTTCAACCTACTGACTTTACCCTTTAACATGTGGATCTATCTTTTATTGAAAGCATTTCGAGCAGCCATCCGACAAACATCTATCTCAAGTTGTGCAACAGGATCAATGAGTTCATTAATGCGCAAGGCGAGTATGTCATCTACAAAACTTTTGAAGTGCTTGTCGGTAGGGTTATGATATGCCACATGAGGGTCCAAGTGACTGTATCTGGAGGACTGATCATCTTGCTTTTGCCCATCCTATGACATCTTTTTTTCTTCCTCTAGAGGGACAAAGTTTTGATTTTGCATACGATAAGGACTAGGTATGATATCTAATTCATTAATCTTACTTTGTTCCGAGGAAGGTGAATTAACTTCCCTGGTTTAAAGATCCATTTGAGATAGATTTTCCTCCTCATTTTTGCATTCCTTGTTGTTGGACACCCATTTGTGTTTTCTTTTCAAAGAATGCTTCTTTGGTAACCCTTTTGAACCATAAACCTCAATGATCACATCAGCATCGGTGGAGGAAACTTCAATCCCCATTTTTCTCTTCTATGAGGCACCCATATCATACTTTTTATTCTCTGGATCTTTGGTATTTTCTTTCCGGACTCGATGACTTAGAGCCCTGAACCCGACAGGAATGAAAACCAATGCATGGGCAGCCTCCAACCTTTGCATTGACTCGATTTTGTTAGGGTGCACTACTAGCTAGTCTAAAGAGAGAGTTTTCTTTGGATCCACTCTCCAGAGGTGGATCTTAACCAGTTTTGTAAGGGTAAAGCACATGTGGAACTCAGTGGACCATGCAGTTTTGGCCCAAACACCCAATATGGTAAAAATCCCCTCGATGGCTTCCTTGTGCTCATCAAAAGATCCGGTCATTCCTAATTTTTCCAAGGTAAATGGGGTTGTAAGAATGAAAATTCTAAAAAAGAAAGAAAACATAAAAATAATGATGGGTTGTTCAAAAAAATTAGTTATGTTACCTTTGTTTTTCCACTTTAAGGAGAGACGATAATGATAGTCGACCGACGGCTCCAACACGTTCTCCCATAGACCAAATAAAGAAGAACCTCTATTTCTACTTCTTATCAGATTCAAGGAGGTCATCAACAATTTTGAATTTATTCCCCATGGTGACATAGTAGAAGGGAACATAAGGGTTCTTCAAAATGGTTGTTAAGCCAACGAACTGCTTCATTGTAAATCTGATGCCACAGAGCCTTGAGGTCGTAATACAAGTCATTAGTATAAACCCTAAGTTCAGACTGTCTTGGTTGGGGCATATATCCACCAGTTCGAACAAGCTTACAATTGTAGGATCTAAGGGAAACCAAATTCTACAGTTTATTATCTCTAAAAAGTCTACCAGCTCATGATCGACAACCGATACGGGGGTCTCTCTCACCTTGGGGAACCGAATTATGAAAAAACCATGGATTCTCTACCGGTCTTGTAGATTTTCTTCATTGGATTCCAAAAAGTATTGATAGTTAACCTTGAAGAGCGCGATGATATGTTTATTTCCAACTTGAATGTTTTATTAGATTAGCGGTTACTTCCAATGGGACCTCCACATCGGATTTATTCTTCTTGGTTTTGGAAGTTTTCTTTTCTTTTCTCGGGTATCGCCTTTCGTTCGTTGTTAGGTGATATCAACGTTTTTTTAATATTATTTTCACTATAGTCGACAAGAGTGATATTTTGCCCCTCGGTTTCTTTATTGGGTTTATCAACCAACCGCATATGTTATCTGCATTCGATTGGTCCGATGGGTCGTGATTAGATAGGCACCGTAGAGACCTAGTACGACCTGAAGTAACCTCTCGAGGGATGTTTGGATCATGTTCCCTAGTCCTGATGTCACCATTTTAGAGGTTTTTATTCTTTACTCGGGTATCGCCTTTCGTTCGTTGTTAGGTGACATAAACATTTTTTGAGTATTCATTTCACCATAGTCGACAAGAGTGATATTTTGGCCCTCGGTATCTTTATTGGGTTCATCAACCAACCGCATATGTTATCTTTATTCGACTGGTCCAATAGGTCGTGATTAGATAGGCACCATTAGAGACCTCGTATGGTCTAAAGTAACCTCTCGAGAGGGATATTTGGGTTTTGTTCCCTAGTCCCGATGTCACAGTTTTGGAAGTTTTTTTCTTTGCTTGGGTATCACCTTTTGTTCGTAGTTAGGTGATATCAACGTTTTTTTTAGTATTCATTTCACCATAGTCGACAAGAGTGATATTTTAGCCCCGGTTTCTTCATTGGGTTCATCAACCAACCGCATATGTTATCTTTATAAGATTGGTCCGATGGGTCGTGATTAGATAGGCACCGTTAGAGACCTAGTACGGTCTGAAGTAACCTCTCGAGGGATGTTTAGGTCATGTTGCCTAGTCTTGATGTCACCATTTTGGATGTTCTTTTTCTTTACTGGGATATCGCCTTTCGTTCGTTGTTAGGTGACATCGATATTTTTTTAGTATTCATTTCACCATAGTCGACAAAAGTGATATTTTGGCCCTCGGTCTCTTCATTGGGTTCATCAACCAACCGCATGTATTATCTTTATTCGACTGGTTCGATGGGCCGTACTAAGATAGGCACCGTTAGAGACCTAGTATGGTCTGTAGTAACCTCCCGAGGGATGTTTGGGTCCTTTTGCCTAGTCCTTGGATTATTTAGACACTTTCTCCTTCCGGCGAGGATAGTGTTTTCTTCTGGGTACCATTTATTTTTGTGTTTTTGATTTCGCATTGTCACCATAAGCATGACTCATCAGAAGATAGCTGGTTTGATGGTCGCATTTATCCACATTTTCAAGGTCACCTTGAGGACAATCCGGAACGAGGGGCTGGGGTTTAGGAACCGATGAACTAGTTTGAAGGATGAAAGGGTTAAAAGCTTTGATTTTTTTTCGTTAGTGGCCAAGGTCCATAGTGAATGGTTTGGTAAATCGACAAGGGTACACTCTCCTCGTCTATCATCACGGTTTCTTTATTCTGCTCTGCTCATTCAGCTATTGACAACTAATGAAGAGTAATAAACTTATTTTTCAAGATATATTATCATCTAAGGAGGATAAAATGACTTTATGGTGGCTTCCTGATTTAGATGTTGTTTTTTGTTGCTGTGAAAAATTATTTATCTTTCTCTTTCTACAAATTGTTTCTATTTTCTCTCTAAAAATTTTAACAAGTAAAATTGTATGAAGAGTGGAGCATATTTATAGAGGGGTTACTGAAAGCCCAACGGTCACGTGGTCCATGGGAGTGCAAAGGTTTCATATCTCTCTCATACTTTTCAATTGGTACACGTATAGGAAAGTGGAAAGTTTTTGCCTAATAAATCCTCCATATTTTATCATTAAAGACTTATGGCATAGTTTGAGGTATTGGGAGATACTTATTGGAGAAAATACCCCATATGATGCACAGTTATCA
The DNA here is from genome assembly GCA_036936605.1 of Limnanthes douglasii subsp. nivea. Classification (NCBI taxonomy): domain Eukaryota; kingdom Viridiplantae; phylum Streptophyta; class Magnoliopsida; order Brassicales; family Limnanthaceae; genus Limnanthes; species Limnanthes douglasii. The sequence goes on along the minus strand of JAUPFV010000002.1, from coordinate 103,972,644 downwards.
AACTGATAACTTCTATGTTAGAATTACCCAAGGATGATATTGTCCAAACTAGTCCGTTTTAAGTTACGAAAGCGGGATAAGTCAATCACCAGTAAAACATTTAAGTTACTTATTTCACCAACCCATTTCACATAGGATCATACGCTAAGTACAACTCAGAATTATCCAAGGCAACACACAGGATAGTCGTCCCTCAAATAGTTTCATAAAGACTATGGAGATTACTAGTGATGTGTGATTTATCTGAACCGCATGTCGGACCTATAGAATATTTGTCTAATTTGGCTTGATATAAATCTTGTAAAATAGACCCAACATATGTCTAACATTGCAGGTATATCATGTAACAAAGAATAAATATATTTAAGATTAGTAGATTTATAGGGTGGAATAACTATAAATAGAACAATCATGTGGCGTTTGACCCTACCACAATTACTATGTAAAACAACATTATATTTTTGGGAAAGGATGAACAATTATTACTCCCTCCGTTTCATAATGTAAGTCGTTTAAGGTTTTTTCATCAATATTAAGGAAATTAATAATGACTTTGAAAGAATAAAAGAAAATAAATTTGATTGGTGGAGTTAATAACTTGTGCAGAAGGTTAACTATTTTATATGTTAAAAATTGAATATATATGTAATCATCACTGCATTAGAAAATGAAAACGGGGTATATTATGAAACAAAAACTTTATTCTAGAAAGACTTATATTATGAACAGAGGGACTACTTTATACTACTTTTAGCAGCTTCTGTTTTTTAGAATCAGACTCTCGCAAATATCTTAGACTCAATATCTCCACGTATTTTCAATTTGAATTCTATTATCCCAAAGTGAAATCTAGTCTTAGTTCGCCAAGTATTAAAGGCTCGGCTCCATTAAAGTCCGTTATTCTTAAAGGGTGAGAGATTTGATTTTTTTAAAATGATATGCATAAATTTTATTGTGCCAAGCATTATCTGTATGAATTCGGTTCACGTAATTCTGTTATTACATCCTCATGTGGCCCTACTACCCTCCTCAAGTTGACATCGTCGAAATTGATAGGATGGAAGAATCTTGTAAAGATAAACCTAACTGTGTTTGATTTTGTGGACCTCAATGCCAGCAAGGGTATCCCCTCCATTAATAGTTCTTATTATTTTTCAGTTTGGATCGAGATTCAATTACTTGTCGTATACTTCATAAAACCGTCGACTATCCGTGGTGCTACAACTTGAGGTGATGCCTGATGGGGCTCGACCCTGGGCGCCGACAGATGATTAGTTTGATTATGCTTAGAAGTAGAAGGGATCAGACTTTGACGAATTTGAGCAGTTTGTCATTTTCCATCAGGTTCTGAATATCATATTTAGAGCTCTACACTTTGTGGTATTATGATTAACGTTGTTATGAAATTGAAAGAATTTGTTAGGATTTTTAGAATTCTTTTGAAGACCATATTTTTCTAGTTATCGAAACCATATTGAATCGTCATCTCGGTCTTGGATCATGGATATGCATTCGGTGAGCTCAGTGTATTAGGCACTTAAACCCATATTTTATTGAGAGTGGTCCCTAGTTATCACTTTGAGAGTTTCCGATCATTGTTGACACGACTCGATAACATGCTTGTCTGATTGAATCAGATTCACGGGGACATACTTGGATTGTAAATAGACGGGTGATATGGAGCTAGGATTTTGTTTGTTCCATTGTTGAGAAGAAAATCATTGTTGAGACGACTGGAAAATATGTTTGCCTGATTAAATCATATACACGGGGAGAAACTTAAGTTGCAAATAGACGGTTGGTATAAAGGTTAAGATGTTGGTATTCCCGATATTCTGGCCCATGTCATCTTTTTTAAATCTATTTGTTATTCTACTTTAGACTAGAGTTTTTTCAAAAGCAAGGGCATTATATTTCAAATGGTTTTTTACCAATAGGCCGAGGATGATACATTACGAGTATGCAACGCGTGCCACCAAATTATGGTACGTTTTTAGATTATTTTTAATTTTGAAAAACCTCTTGACATAATCGAACATACTCTCGTTCATTTTATGTTTATAATGGGTTATATAATTCTCGTCTTCGCGGATCTTTACTCATAATAAATTAATATTGGAGCACGATCCAAAAAGCTTCAGATGTATTAATCGAGTCTGGAAGTACAAAGTTGAACGACGCTAGGGTCCTGCTCCGGAAGATTATGGAGAAATCTCGGTAGATGAACATATCTCTCCGTCGAACCCCATCATCTCGTTTCATATATGTTCGATGTGATTTCGGAGTCGCATGTCTCATCATATTTGTTTTTTATTGTATTAATTGAATTTCAGGCCTACCAATATTTTTGGAGCTAGTGGAGACACAGTTATAATATATTTTGAGTTTCGCTTCCCTTTCCCACATATTTATAGATCAATGTACTAGGGATTTGAGTTTTTAAAATAGTTTTTTGTTGTTGATTGTTTATAAATCACTACGGGTCGAAACAAAATATTTAAAAATTGGACGGATAGTTTCATGACATTATCGTATAACCCAGTAGACTCTTTACCTTTAGGCTATCCCCGATAAAAAATATGATCATAACATCGTTTGTTTCCATCAATCACCAATTTTCGGATCGATTTCAAAAATATCTATTTATAAAAATATATATTATGCTCTCATTATAAAACTGATCGGATACAAAAACAATACCATCTAAATGAATATCGTCCTTTTAAAAATAATAATCTAACTATAAAAATAATAAATTTATAAATATATATATCGTTATTTTATTATGATAACATAATCTAACTCTGCATAGACCACGCGTCGTCAGACTGAAAATGGTGGAACTTATAGTTTAATTATAGCAAAAAGAATATAACTAACTCCAAAAAAAGGATTGAATATTTTTTAATTTTTACAAACCGCATGAACAATAACCGATGTACTTGTTTCGGCAAAAATGTTTGGTATACTAACAGTCGTTTGTGTGATTAAAATTTATATTTATTAATTAAAGAAAATAGATATATACACTTAAATAATGAGGGTACTGTTTCAAATTTTTATTTATAATATATAATAAATATGTAATAAATAATCCTTACCCCGTAGTTTGACCAAATTTAATCATATTAAATGGTTTAAGTATTATTTTTCATAGTTCTTAAAATATACACTAGATGAGTCTCGCGTCATCAATTTAGCTTTTTACACCAAAAAAGATTTAGCTTTAAACTTTAATTTTGTTGCATGATAGATTATTTATCCCACAGTTATAAGAAAGTTAATATAAAATATTATCATTTTCGCAAATTCCCTATGGTCTCCATATAAATATATTGGCAAAAAAACACTTATATATAAGAATTTCTTTTAATTCTCTTTTTATTGTAATGTTTGTATTCATTTGAAACTAAAGTTGATAAAACAAAGGTTGGTGTATAATTTTATTTGAACATATAATTTTATTTAAAACAATTTTCATTTGCATGAATAAATATCATTATCTCCCTATCTCTTTATGTAATTTAAAAAATTGAATAAAAACAATAAAAATGAAAATTGGCAAACCAAATAAAATCTAAATATTCTATAATTCTACAACCTAACAATATTGTAATAATTATCAAAAAAACCTTGTAATCAATATAATTGAAAAAATATATTATTATAAATCCAAAACCAACCAATAACAAATTGTAAAACAATAGAAAAATAAAACTACTCTTATTAAATTAAACGCTCTTATTTCCTTCCAACAATACTCACTTTCTCTACTACAGTCTACAGTCTTATTTTGAAATTAAAATTCCTATCCGACAGACAAAACTTTTGAACCCATACCACATTTGGTTTTTTAGGTTTTGTACTTCAGCCTTGGGCTAGCTCTTCCCCTAGTAGTATCTGAACAGAAAAAGGAAAAGACAAAGAAAAATATCAGAATCTGAATACAAAATAATAATAAATAAATAAAGGAAAAAACTCATTACCTGGAGCCAACATAAGTTCTGGGCAAGAAGACACCGGTACCAGCACATTTCGTTGTTGTAGAAGTTTTTGTTGCATTTGGTATTGTTGATTCTGGTTGTGTTGGTATGATCGGTAACAGAGCTTTTCTTGTATTTGCTATTAAGAATTCTTTTTGGGTTTGTACCACCGGTAATGGCGAAAACACACCGGTGCCAGAACTTTTCACGTTTGCACCGTACCCGTTGACATAAGTTTTTCTAGCATCTCCATTAGAGGCCTAAACAACAATAAAATGTCAATAAATAAACTTGAAGTAACCCAAAACAAACAGAATAAAAAAAAAAGGAGTGATTGAATACAACAAAAGTGGAAGCAGAAAACTAATGTTAAATAATATTAATTCTTAACATAAAAAAAATAATAATAAATTTTAAATTTTAATATTAATATACTAAAACAAAAAATATTTTAAAACATCATCTATATAAATTACCTTATATTTTGCAAGACTACTACGCATCAAATAGAACAAAAGCTAAACAAAAATTTAACTATAGATTTTAAATAAATAATAGACACACAAATAATAAAGTAAACATTTTTTTTTTAATTAAGAAGAAAGAATTCAGTACCTGATTAGCCTGAGGAAATAAATCCACAAATTTACGGGCTCCGATAAAACCATTTTCACTCTTTCCAGATTGATTAACCGGTTCTTTATCGCTTTTAATCAATCGATTCACTTGACCAGCACCTGTAAAATCCAAGCGGAATGCATTCGTCGGAGGTGGAACCGGAGAAGGTCTTGAATCGGTCGGAGTTGGACACTGCTGAAAATCAGGGAGAGAAAAAAAAAACCAAAATAAATACATAAAAACCACAATCGAAAAAAATAAATAAATTGGGTTTTAGTCTTTTTCCCCCAAAAAAATCTGAAAGAACCCTAGAATTAAAATTAGATACCTCGATAGGATGAGCAACAGAGTAAAACTCATCATCTCCATTACTTTTTATACTCTCTGTATCAATGCTTTTAGTGCTCTTGGTATCTGCAGAGTCACCGGAGGTACTGAAGTAGTCAAATTCGTAAGGAAACTCGTCAGGAAAAACGACTGAACTCGGTGCGAAGTAACCATCTTCGTAAGGAAACTCGTCAGGGAAAACGAGTGAACTCGGTGCGAGCTGAGTAGGTTTAGCATATTCCGACTTAACTTTTTCTGGGTTTTCCTTTTCTTCCGACAGCAGCTGATAAACAAAGGATAAGTAACCCTGTTCTTTGAAAGAATCCGCCATTGATAGAAGCAGTAGAGAGAGAACGGCTCTAGAGAGAGAGAGGGAGAGACAAAATGCAGAGAGAGACTGTCTGAATAAATAAGAGACAGTGGTATGGTGGCTATTTATTGCTAGGGTTTAACGGTGACGTGTTTTTACTTAACCGCGTTTACTTCATGCTAATCACTTTTATTAACTGGATCCAGAAAATTTTATTTCCATTTAAATTTTATTAATTAATTTTATTTTCTTTATTACCTTTTATAAATATCCGTTTCCACTTTACATTAATTGAAAAATACATATTTTTATTCTTTTCTTTCTGCCTAAGTAATTTCTAAAAACTAGGTCATACCCCAATAAATGACCAGGGTGACTGTAACTTACCAAAAAAGGAACGACTGAATTTTATTTATTACAAATAATATAAAATTTGGCTGATTTAGGATAATTATAACAATTTAGCTCTAATAAAATAATAAATTGAGGGACTAGTTTAAATAAAAAAAGTCAATAAAACATGCAAAGCCTGAATCAATATGTTTTTTCATGCTAAATTTATATTAGGTAGTTATGAACAAAAGACAGCTAATGCATTAAAAAGAAATACTAGTCTGTATGAATAATAGTTGGTACTAGTATTTAACTGAAAAAGTAAATGCTAACTGGCAATAAATAGGAGTAGTAGTTTCTATTTAATTTTTTATATTGAATTTAGGTTCCCGCCAAAACATTTGGAATACATAGAATAAGACTAAGACTAAGGAAGTGGGGGCCGCCAAAATAACTCTTTAGAAAGGGAAGGACACTCCACCTGGTCTGAAGGGCCGGAATGTACTTTTTAGAAAATAAATAAATATATATTACCTTTGGGTAAAATAGTACATAAACCCTCTATCCATTTTATTTGTTTTAAACTAATCCTTTACAACTATTTTTTTTACGGTCTATTCAGTTTTTTAATTTGTTACATCAGATGAAAAATAAATTTTCATGGCAGTATATTTGAGATTTTATGTTATAAAATTATAATTTATTAATAACTATTTACTAACTAATAATAAAATAAATTATAGATATATAACTATAGTGTAATGAAATTTAACTGCAATAAAAAAACAAAAATTAAAAATAAATAACAAATAAATCTATTCGATTATATCTCTTCGGGCAGAATACATTTTATTTATCTAATATTTATTTTCACACAAAACAAGAAAACAAAAATTGATTTAGAAAATAATTATTTCTTACTAGAAAAACTAACAGAAAAATAAATGACACTTAAAAATTAATTAACTTTTGCTTTTTATTAGAAAGCAAAATCATTTGATAAAAAAACCAAAAGAAATATGTGATAAATAACAATGTTATACATTAACACATTTTAAATATGAAATATATATGGAAGATAATTACAAATATCATAAAACTATTATTTTTATTAGGTGAAAATTGTAAAAATATATTATGTTAAATAATATCACTAATGAGATATACAATTGTCACAATTTAAATCACAAATATAAAAATTAAATTGGTTTGCAAAACTGTTACTAGTTTACATATTATTGTTGTATAGTTAAAAAAATGGTGTGTTTAGTATTTATTTGGTGTGTATAAACGAAATTTATTTATTTTTATTTCTATAAATTTATTATTGGGTGATATTTTCACATATTACAAAATTTAAATAATTTTTTATTATAGAGTTTTGGGATATCCAGATTTAAAATAATTTTTGTGTGGTTTGAAGTATAAGGAGGTCCAAAATTGACAATGGACATGAGGAAAGAATCATAACAAAGACCATGTCAATTTTAGAAACAATGAGATTTATATCCAAGTAAATTGGAAACTATACGATCTAATATCACTCAACTTATATTTATAGCAGCAATGATTGAATTTCTCGATAAACCTCTTATCAAAAGAGCTACTTCTTTCTTCAGGATTACAATTTACATTTAAATCTCCGGGAGTGATCTATGGGTAATCACGACATGTTGCCGCTAAATCCTTTAGTTCAGCTCATAAAGAACGTGGATCAGGCCATCATTGAAAGCATAGATGGTCGATAGGAAAAAAAGAAAAAAGGAATTTATAGTATAATGAATTAGTTACGGGGAATAATAAATGATATATATATATATATGTAAATGACACTTGGATTCCATATAACCCAAATCTTTCCGAAGTGATGAGAAGTGGTGATTAATGATATAAATCCAAATTTGGGTCACTAATCTAATAATAGATTCAATATTCAACGGAATTTTATTTCCATAATAATCATGATCAATATACTACTAATGATAATAAAATCAGTGATATTTGTTTCTCGTACTAGATGATTCAACCCACAAACATTCTAATAAATAATAAATATTAAAAACTTACAGTAAGTATGGTCCAGCAATGGACTGTAATCATATTTTTATTATTCAATTACTCATCTTTTGGACTCTCTTTAGTGGAATGATAATCTTTTACCATGCTTTTAACATCCCGAACTATCATTCTCAAAGGGTTGTATAATATAAAGGTTACCAATAACAAGACCTTTGAATTAGAGATGGTGAGAAAATATAAATGTACCTTTAAAAAATAAATATTTGATTGGATATAGTCTCCAAGACTGAGGCTTTATAAGTTTATAGTTTTAAAAACTCATAAGTAAGCTTATAGGGCTTTGTTAATTCACTATAAGTATTTAACAAACACATTAAAATATTAGATTTTTTCGTTAACACACTAACTGGAGTAACTTCAGCAACCTGTTAACAAACAGTTTCATTTAATAGTTGATTTAACACGTTCACTGTATATGTTTTTACTGTATGCCGCCACCTTAATACCCAAACCTACGCACTCTTCTATCTGACTTAACACGAATACCAACTAAGAGTCTTCTTCTTATGTAACAACGCCAATATTTTTGCAACGACGACTCTAGCCTCCATACTCTCTATAACCACAAAGAAGAATACCCTAGAGAACTTCCACTAGTTTGGTCTAGAGAATATCAAATACGTCTCTCAGACTCACGACGGTCGAGAGAGTTGCAGTGAATAAAAATATTTCTATGAGACTCACAAATCACCCTAGAGAGCAACATTGAATCCACATCGACTATCGAAACTCTTTGTAACCACCTTGGAAAGATAAGGGAAGAAAAAAATACTGACAACACTATGGACATGGTGAAAAACCGTCAGCCTATCCTCGACAACGAGAGAATAGAGAGAACGACTCACATTGGGAAGATTCTTATAAGTCTAAACAATAGTGCATCAAAAGTATGAATTAAGTCTAGAGATAATTGGTTGAACCATATATGTACTACATCAAAATGTCATTGAAAATTTTATGCGCATGAGCCTATCATTGTTACCGAACCCTAACATATCATTATAAAATTAATTGGTATAGTGCTCGGGTTTCTTCTCTCGTTATATTTGTTCACCGTGTACTAGTTGAATATAAGATGCATATCTCTTTCTAGTATTTTTGAGCTAATATGGACGTAACTAAGCTATATTTTTTGTTGTGTTCCCCTCGTATATGGTAGTCGTAGTTCAGCATATCTGACATTCGTGGTTTGACGTAGGGTTCCGTTGTTGCTAATTTCTAAGACCTTGTGGACCTTGATTAGGCGTCTCATTATTGTGCTGAGGGTTTGTATGTTGCATTAATGAGTTAAATGACTTAAATCTGATGCATTTTTAGATTTAACCAAGATTGATATATCATAGCGATGCTGATTAGTAGAAATTCATATTATAAAACTAGAACATTTTTTCTCTCTTGGTGAATGATCTTCAATCAAATCGACCATTTGTGTGTCTTGTCGTTATGACTTCCTCTATGGAATGTAGTCTTTACGCTCTCATATTAGTGAATGATCGGAGGATAGAGGTATCGTGGTATTGAGATATTTGAGGCGTCATTGTTTTACCAAAACTATCCTGTTAGTTGGGGCAGTAAACTTCCAAACGTAACATTTTTTATGGCAGTCACTATCTGCTTATTGAGAAAAAACTTCTTCCATGGGGTTACATTGTAAATTGTCCATCTATTGTCTCATATTAAAATTTGAATTTACGATATTTTTTAGCTATTGAAACATAATATTTGAGAATCATAACTTGACATTGTTGAGTTTTATGTTAGCCCCGGAGTATAGAAAGATATCTTTAGTACTTTTAAATTTTTGTAAATCTTAATTCGTTCACAAACGATACTAATAATTAATTAATGTCTGATATGTCTAAACTCTGATAAATAATAAAATCGATTATCCAGTTTTATAAAAAGAAAATTTTGGATTATCACTCAAAATTTACTTCTAATTTAAAGGATAAATAGTACGTATTTTTTATTTGAAATTAAACTATATTATATGTTTTGAATTTATGATCTAATGCATATAAAAAATAAATTTAATTTTATTCACTAACAAGCTTATATAACTAAAATATATATATTAATAAATTAAAAAGTATGAAATCAACCCATTACATCATTTTTTTTAATAAAATAATGATAAAAACGTAGGTGAAAAGAAAATGATATAAAACTAAATTAGATTATTAATATAATTTTTCGTGACAATTAAAATTTAAAATATTTCATTTTCATATATTATCTTAAAGTAATAAATCAAATGGATTGTTTAGCCAAATGATAATCCATATGAAAATCATTATATATAAAATATTTTATTAAATATATTTTAATTTTTTTGGTTGAAAATATATTAAATAAAAAAAGCATATATAAGGACTGGTATTACTAGCCTTGAAAGAATAAAACAGAAATAAGTAAACCCAAACATGACCAAAATCGAATCCAAAAAAAGTAAGGATAAGTTGAAAGATCTAATAAGATCAATAATAACATAGTCGAAAAACATATAAGCAAATGCAGCTACCTAACTAGAGATGGTTGACTGTAAACTGCAAACACAAAAAGAAATTTAAGTTAGTTTAAGTTAAAGAGATTGGGTTGATTAGATAATCTTGGTTCCATGGAACCCGGACCTTAGGTCATAAAGTATGCGATACGATAATGCGGATGCGGCGCTAGAATATGAGTAAAAAAATCCATCGTTTCTCGGCCTCCATATATCCTAAATAATTGCGCTAAAGCAGCCATATCATAGGTGACGAAAATTAGAATGAGGTCCGTTGGAAGCCTCTTGGAACCAAAAAGTTCAATTATTAACATTACTTACAATGAACCTAAGTTTTGAACTTGCGAAATCTCAAATACTTAAGAGTAGCTACAATCATAGAGATATGTTCGATTGTTTTGTTGGTGGAATTACGCAAAACACAAGTCAGAGAATTTTAAAACTCCAAGTGAGAAGCTTATCACAGGTTGTCAGTTTGTCCAAAATAACAAATAAAAAAATATATTATTAAATTAATGTTATACTAACTCACGCATCCGGAAAGAAAAAGATACATATATTTTAGTCTATATATTTTATCATAAAAAAAATATACGTGTACATATACTGAAAGAAATATTCAAATTATTTTATCATAAACAAAATGGATGATAATATTTTCAATATTATTTGTTTAGTTTTGGTGAAATTGTTCTCCTGGAAACAAAGATTTGTATTTTTATAAATATTTAAAACTGAATATTTTTATCAGATACTGATAATTTTTTTAATATGCTTAACTACAATTACAATTAAAATTTATCCACCTTTAACAAAAATAGTGTCAGCTGTAAAATGTTTAGCTATACCACTAAACTTTTGACATCTTTTTAATTATTAAAATTACATCCAAAACAATGAAAGTATGTGTGAAAAATAAAATATCATATTAATTATTAATATAATTTGATAGCACAATCTATATGTTTTATATAATTTTTAATTTTAAACTAATCAAATAGATAAGTCTTGTATGAAAAACCAGATAATAAATTAAAAAAACGATCATCTTAGTGAATGATCGGGGGAGGGAGGTATCGTGGTATTGAGATATTCCGGGCGTCATTGTTTTACTGAAACTATCATGTTGGTTAGGGCAGTGAACTTCTAAGCGTAACCTTTATTTTTTCTATGGTGGTCAATATCTACTTATTAAGAAAAGCTTCTTCCATATGGTTATGTTGTAAATTGTTCATCTATTGTCTCATCTTAAAATTTGAATTTACAATATTTTTTAGCTATTGAAACATAATATTTCAGAATCATAACTTGACATTGTTGAGTTTTATGTTAGTCCGAGAGTATAGAAAGATATCTTTAGTACTTTTAATTTTTTTGTAAATCTTAATTCTTTCACCAACGATACTAATAATTAATCAATGTCTGATATGTCTAAACTCTGATAAATAATAATATCGATTATCCAATTTTTAAAAAAGAACAATTTGGATTATCACTCAAATTTTACTTCTAATTTAAAAGATAAATAGCACATGTTTTTTTTATTTGAAATTAATCTATATTATATGTTTTGAATTTATTATCTAATACATATAAAAAATTAAAATTAATTTTATTCACTAACAAGATTATATAATTAAAAACATATATTAATAAATTAAAAAGTATGAATCGAGCACATTACCTCCTTATTTTTTACTAAATTAATGATAATAACATAGGTGCAAAGAAAAGGATATAAAACTAAATTAGATTATTAATATAATTTTGTGTGATAATTAAAATTTAAAATATATCATTTTCATACATTATCTTAAAATAACAAATCAAATGGACTGTTTAGCCAAATGATAATCTATATGAAAATCATTATATATAAAATATTTTGTTAAATATGTTTTAGTTTTTTTGGTTGAAAATATATTAAATAAAAATAAAAATAATTTTTTACAGATATATAGAGCATATCTAAGGACTAGTATTACGAGTCATGAAAGAACAAAACGGAAATAAGTAAACACAAACATGACCAAAATCGAATTGAAAAAAAAGTAAGGATAAGTTCAAAGATCTAATAAGATCAACAATAACATAGTCGAAAAATATATAAGCAAATACAGCAACCTAGCTAGAGATGGTTGACTGCAAACTGCAATCACAAGTTAGCGATTTAAAGAGATTGGGTTGGTCAGATAATCTTGGTTCCATGCAACCCAAACCTTAGGTCATAAAGCATGCGATACGATACTGCGGAGGCGATGATAGAATATGGGTAAAAAATTCTATAGTTTCTCGGCCTTTATATATCCTAAATAATTGCTAAAAAGCAGCCTGTCATAGGTGACAAAAATTAGAATGAGGTCCGTTGGAAGCCTCTTGGAACCAAAAAGTTCAATTATTAAAATTACTTACAATGAACCTAAGTTTTGAACTTGCGAAATCTCAAATCTGTAAGAGTAGCTACAATCATAAAGATATGTTCGATTGTTTTGTTGGTGGAATTACACAAAACGCAAGTCGGAGAATTTGAAAACTCCAAGTGAGAAGGTGATCGCGGGTTTTCAGTTTGTCTTAAATAGCAAATAAAAAAATATTATTAAATTAATGTCACACTAACTCACGCATCCGAAAAAAATAGAGATACATATATTTTAGTCTATATATTTTATTATAAAAAAAATTATATACGTATACATATACTGAAAGAAATATTCAAATTATTTTATCATAAACAAATGGATGATAATAATTTCAATATTATTTGTTTAGTTTTGGTGAAATTGTTCTTCTAGAAACAAAGATTTGTATTTTTATAAATATTTAAAACTGAATATTTTTATTAGATACTGATAATTTTTTTAATATACTTAACTACAATTACAATTAAAATTTATCCACCTTTAACAAAAATAGTGTCAGCGGTAAAATGCTTAGCTATACCACTAAACTTTTGACATCATTTTAATTATTAAAATTACATCCAAAACAATGAAAGCATGTGTAAAAAATAAATATCATATTAATTATTAGTGTAATTCGATAACACAATCTATATGTTTTATATAATTTTTAATTTTAAACTAATCAAATAGATAAGTCTTGCAGGAAAAACCAGATAATAAATTAAAAAAATGATCATCTTAGTGAATGATGGGGGAGGGAGGTATCGTGGTATTGAGATATTCCAGGCGTCATTGTTTTACCGTAACTATCATGTTGGTTGGGGCAGTAAACTCCCAAGCGTAACCTTTATTTTTTTATGGGGTCAATATCCGCTTATTAAGAAAAACTTCTTCCATATGGTTATGTTGTAAATTCTCCATCTATTGTCTCATCTTAAAATTTGAATTTACGATATTTTTTAGCTATTGAAATATAATATTTCAGAATCATAACTTGACATTGTTAAGTTTTATGTTAGTCCCAGAGTATAGAAAGATATCTTTAGTACTTTTAAATTTCTGTAAATATTAATTTTTACATAAACGATACTAATAATTAATTAATATCTAATATGTCTAAACTCTGATAAATAATAATATCGATTATCTAATTTTATAAAAAGAAAAATTTGGATTATCACTCAAAATTTACTTCTAATTTAAAAGATAAATAGCACATGTTTTTTTATTTGAAATTAATCTACATTATATGTTTTGAATTTATTATCTAATGCATATAAAAAAATTAAAATTAATTTTATTCACTAACAAGATTATATAACTAAAAACATATATTAGTAAATTAAAAAGTATGCATTCAACACAATACATCCTTTTTTTTACTAAAATAATGATAATAACATTGGTGAAAAGAAAAGGATATAAAACTAAATTAGATTATTAATATAATTTTGTGTGATAATTAAAATTTTAAATATATCATTTTCATATATTATCTTAAAATAACAAATCAAAATTAAAATATTTCATTTTCATATATTATCTTAAAATAAAAAATCAAATAGACTGTTTAGCCAAATGATAATTTATATGAAAATCATTTTTTCATAAAATATTTTGTTAAATATATTTTAGTTTTTTTGGTTGAAAATATATTAAATAAAAATAAAAATAATTTTTTACAGATATATAGAGCATATCTAAGGACTGGTATTACGAGTCGTGAAAGAACAAAATGGAAATAAATAAACACAAATATGACCAAAATCGAATTGAGAAAAAAGTAAGAATAAGTTCAAAGATCTAATAAGATCAACAATAACATAGTCGAAAAATATATAAGAAAATGCAGCAACCTAGCTAGAGATGGTTGACTGCAAACTACAATAAAAAACAAACTTAAGTTAGCGATTTAAAGAGATTGGGGTTGTCAGATAATCTTGGTTCCATGGAACGCGAACCTTAGGTCATAAATCATGAAATACAATACTGCGGAGGCGATGATAGAATATGAGTAAAAAATTCTATAGTTTCTCGGCCTTCATATATCCTAAATAATTGCTCTAAAGCAGCCATGTTATAGGTGACAAAAACTAGAATGAGGTCCGTTGGAAGCCTCTTGGAACCAAAAAGTTCAATTATTAACATTACTTACAATGAACCTAAGTTTTGAACTTGCGAAGTCTCAAATCCTTAGGAGTAACTACAATCATAGAGATATGTTCGATTGTTTTGTTGGTGGAATTAGACAAAACGCAAGTCGGAGAATTTTAAAACTCAAAGTGAGAAGCTTATCGCGGGTTGTTAGTTTATCTTAAATAACAAATAAATAAAATATTATTAAATTAATTTCACACTAACTCATGCATCCGAAAAAAATAGAGATACATATATTTTAGTCTATATATTTTAAAATGAATTATAAAAAAATTATATATGTGTACAAATGTTAGAATATTCAGTGTATTAAGTTTCCTTGTATAGGCCTCTAAGTTCTCTATATATTGAGAGCCTTACTTGGATTTGCAATAAAAAAAAATACAAAAAGGATTGATGTTTCTTAGTAACTGATTATGCCCCCAGTGTGTCTCTGTCTCTTTAAGCCGCTTCTTGCGGCTACTTCTCTCTTTGTTTTTTAACATGGTATTAGAGCAAGTGTGATTCTGGGAATTTTGAACATCCTCAACAAAGATAGCTGGCAATGAAGTCGTGGTCAGTCAAATTCCTGATGAATTAACAATGCAGATTGCTGCCATTCTAAGAAATGATCTCAGAACACAACAACAAACAACTAACCCCGAGAATATATCCCTAGGGATTAAATTCGGTGGTGACAACTATTCCCTATGGGCAAACCTGATGAAGAAAGAAAGTAGAGGAAGGGGGAGAGGTTCTCATATTACAGGGGAGCCGACACCTCCATCCAAAACTGACAACACATATACACGGGGGGAACAAGATGATCAATGTGTTTTCACATGGATTATCCAGAATCTTGAATCCATCTTGGTGTATAATATCTCACAATATCCCACTGCAAAAGCCCTCTGGGATGGGTTAGCCACCACATACGGTTCTGGTACAGATTCATTACAGGTGTTTGACCTTCATAAGAGGGCTAATTCATTAAGGCAAGGGTCCGATACACTAGAAGACTTGTGGAACAAACTGCAGAACATCTGGATGTCTATAGATAGGCGAGATCCAAACCCTATGAAAGAACCAGAAGACATTCAGATCTACAATAAGAAGACTCAAGAACAAAGACTCTATCAATTGCTAATGGCGATTAATGACAAGCTGGAACCAGTTAAGAGAGATATCCTGAAAAGGATCCTCTTCCTTCCGTGGAAACAACATATGCTACAATACGAAGGGAAGTGGCCAGGCTTAATATACTAAAATCAAGTTCTTCTGATAGTGAATCGATTGAAATTGGAATGGGTTTAGCTGCTAAAGATTCTGCACAGAGGTTTAAATTCTGATCCAAAGAGAAAGAAGATAAATCCGAGTTGTATTGCACTCATTGTGGGATGAAGAAACACACTAAAGAGATATGTTTCCACCTGGTTGGCTATCCAGAATGGTGGGAGGACGGTCATAAGGAGAAAAATAACCAGCATTCCGGATCTAATATCAAACGGGCTTCGTCTACAAGTGGCGGTGAAGATCCGACTAAAAATGAGTAAGGAAGTGGCACTGGTTTTGAAGGAATGGCAGCGAACTCCTATGAAAAACTTAGAGGTAAAGGGTTTGAGAAATCAATGAATTGGATCTTTGATTGCGGGGCTACGGACACCATGTCTTATGATCCTAAAGACTTTGGTGACATGTCATCTCCAAAGAAGTCCCATATGGAGACTGCTAGTGGAGAAATTTGTGAAGTCAAAGGGGGAGGTTCAATTATTTTTTCGGAAAAAATGGATATTAAAAACTGCCTCTGCATTCCTTCACTATCCTTAAAGTTATTATTTGTTAGTCAAGTGACACAACAACTCAACTGTGTGGTTCTTATGTATCCATTTTTTTTCATTTTACAGGACATTCGTACGAAGGAGATCATTGGGTGTGGTACTGAGGAAGGAGGTCTCTATTATGTTGATGAGGTAGTTCATAAGGGACATGCCATGCTTGATCACGGAACAACCGAAAGGCAACTTTGGTTTTGGCACCGACGACTTGGTCATCCTTCTTTTAGCTATCTTAAAATTTTGTTTCCTAGTCTTTTTTTGAATAATTCCATTCATGAGAAATGCGAAACTTGCATTCTTGCAAAAAATCGTAGGGTCTCATTTAATCAAAGTAATACTAGAGTTGATTATGCTTTTTCGCTAATCCATTCTGATGTTTGGGGTCCAGCACCAAATTCCACTAGCAATCAAATCAGATACTTAGTTTTATTTGTGGATGATTTCTCAAGAATGACTTGGATATACTTCATGAAACATAAATCGGAAGTACTAGAAATATTTGTTTGTTTTTACAAAATGATTTTGACTCAATTTGGAAAAAAAATATAGATTCTCCGTTTTGATAATGGAACAGAGTTTGTCAACCAAACAATGCATAATTTTTCCAAAACAAATGGTCTTATCCATCAAACCACTTGTCTAAACACACCTCAATAAAACGATACTTCAGAACGAAAAAACCGTACTTTACTTGAAAAAACTCATCCTATTATGATTGAATCTAAAGATCCTCATTCTCTTTGGCCAGAAGCTCTTGCTACAGCCACGTATCTTGCAAATCGTCTACCAACCCGATGTCTAGGAAAGAAAACTCCATTACAAGTTCTTGCCACCCAAGTTACAATTCCATTTGTTATGACCTTACCACCTCGTGTCTTTGGTTGTTCGGTGTTTGTTCATATCCCTAAAACTAGTCAAAACAAACTTAATCCATGTGCTGAAAAATGTGTATTCGTTGGGTACGGTGTTCATCAAATGGGAAATCCTACCCTATATCCGGGGAGCAAGATACCTTAAGCCATGCCCTCCTAGGCTACATCCGACCAGTACTTGATCTGGAGAGGCATATAAAAACTCAAATAGGCACCATTATTTCTCTAACCACTGATAAGCAAAACTTGTCAGATAGTCTTCTTAGTGCTTAACAAAGCATAGAGGTGTTGAAGAAGGAAAATGAAGATTTAGCGACCAAGTTGATTGTATCACAGGCGGCCAACACTGAGCTTCAAACCAAATACTCTAGCCTGGAGACCTCATCTTCACAAAAGCTCACAGCCTTAAATGAGCAAGTGAAAACTAAAGATGGTGCTATCCAAAATTTATCCGATGAGAAGACCAAGTTGGAGAGCACTGTTCAAGAGAAGAATAAAGAGAAAGAGGCCTTGGAACGCTAACAAAAACAAGCTGTTGCCCCAGGTATAGAGAAGTATGCCAATGAGGTAGTGGATTTCTTAGAAAAGAGGAATGATGGGATCAAATCCGATATGGTCCTGCTGTTTCATGAGACTTTTCCTAAGAGGACCCTTGGTCCCTTATGGATATATGTAGATTATGAGGACATCCCATTCCACACTCTGGTAGATGGAGATAAGCGCAACTATTCAAGTGGAATAGACTCTAAAACTGATGATGATGATGAATGAATGGGTGAGAGTTCAAGTGCTGAACTCAAAAGTCCCAAAAAGATGGTGGTGAAGAAAAATCCGAAGGGAACAGGCCCTAAGGTTTTATTATGTAATTTTTGTTTTTTGAAAAACTAAAGTCCTTGGATGGCCAAAGTATATTTTGTACTGCTGATCGGTTTGAGTTCGATCAATTTAATTATTCGATTTCCCATTTGTTTAATACTTTGTTTAAATTTTTCATGGCTTTCAAGGCTAATGTTTAAGTAGCCCCTAAAATTTTAGAAGGGTTGAATTGAAAGTATCCAATATCTCTGATCACATGCGTTTAATATTTGTGACCAAGTGTTAAACATATCCGATCTTTCTCAAGAATACTTGAGAGCCGGGATGTTGAATAAGAAATTTATATTCAAATTAAATTGAAACAAAATCACACCAGATTTTTGAAGAAGGCATTATATATTATTCAAAAAACCGGACATCTCATTAAAACCTCCCCGCGCCTCCAGGGTAGGAAAGAGTATGCCCCATAATATTTACATTGGTATTTAACAAGTAAATATTTGCAAAATAACTTTATTTTAAATATAAACCGAGATGCTCAACATTCCATGGATGCTTTAGAGCTCTCCCTTTTTTTTTATCTTGGAGCCTGTACGTCCTTGATTTAACCTTTTCACAGACCACATAAGGGACTTCCCAGTTTGGAGCCAACTTACCGAACTGCTTCTCATGGGTATGTAAAAATACTTTTCTTAAAAATTTATCCCCTGTTTGAAAATTTATTCTTTTAACTTTGGAAGCAAATCTGCTCCTTATCAAGCCTTGGTAGTGTGCTGTTCTCAAATGCGCTTTAACCCTTTTTTCTTCTATTAAGTCCAACTGATTCATAACTGCTACATCATTAGCCTGTTCAGAATAGTTTTGGACTCTGTGTGATGGTAAAGTAGCCTCTATGGGAGTAATCGTATCCATCCCATATACCAAGGAAAAATGAGAGTTCGGTAGGCCCACAATACTTCTTGTAAATAACTTGGCCATTTTCCTGCTGCTCCCTCCAAATTCTTCTTTAATCCGGATAAGATAGTTCTATTTGCAACCTCAATTTGGCCATTTTCTTGAGGGTGGAAAGGAGAAGAAAAACAATGTTGAATCCCTCTAGAGGTACAAAAGGCTTCCATGTCTTTGTTATCAAACTGTGGCCCATTGTTTGTAGTAATCTTCTGAGGAACCCCAAACCTACAACATATGTTGGATAGGATAAATTTAATAACGACTTTCAAAGTGGTTCGAGCCAAAATAGTTGCCTCTATCTATTTAGAGAAATAGTCAATGGCGACAATAATAGTTCTACACCCATCAGATGCCATAGAAAGAGGCCCAACTAAATCCATCCCCCACCTACAAAGGGTACTGGTTCAGAAATAGACTTCATAGGTACTGCTGGCACATGGATTTCATTCCCATATTTTTTACATGGATCACATTTCTTCACCATTTCTTTAGCATCTACCATTATGGTTGGCCAGTAGTATCCGACTAAAAAACTCTTCAGGTCAGTGTCCTATAGCTACATTGTGTTGAGCCTTCTCCATCATGTAATTCATATAATACAACCTGGGATTCTTCAAAACCTAAACAGCATAGGAGAGGTTTACAGAAAGACTTTTTGTAAAGAACCTCTCTTATTATTAAGAAACCACGAGCATTGTACTTAATTTTCTTTGCCATAGCTTTATCCGAAGGCAATATCCCATCGGAAATGTATTGGGAGTGTATATCCAATCTTTAGGTTGGAGAACAAGTATGCTTATATTCTCTTCATCCTCTTTCTTCTGTATAGATGGGCATTCTTGTACAAGAATTCAGGGGTACGATTTAGAATAGGCTATAGTTGCCAAGTAGTCTGCCAAAGTATTTTCCGATCTGGGAATATGCTCATAGCAAATACCTTTAAAGTTGCCTGCCACTTCCTTTAACATAAGCAAATACTTGACCAGTTGTTCTTTCTTGGCTTCAGACTATCCTTGAGTATGATGGATGAGTAATTGAGAGTCACTCATTAACCGAACTCTTTAAGCCCCACATAAAAGAGCTAGCTTAAGACCATCTATGATTGCTTCATACTCAGACTCATTGTTGGAGGCCCTGAAGCCAAAGCATATAACTTGATACATTTTATCACTATATGGGGAGTTTAAACAAATTCTAGCTCTACATCCCATAATGCTTGATCCACCATCAGTTTGAACGACCCATTCCTTTTTAAAACCATTTCCTGACTCATGTCCAGAAGATCTGTCAACATGAAACTCTACCAAGAAATCAGCCACTGGTTGGGCTTTAATTGTTGTTCTGGGGGCAAAGTCAATATCGTAATCACCCAATTCCACTGACCACTTGGTCATTCTACTTGATATGTCAGCTTTTTGAAGAATATTTTTCAAAGGGAAAGACGTTCAAACAACAATCGAATGAGCTTGGAAGTAGGGTCTCATTTTTCTTACTGCAATTACCAAATCTATTGCCAACTTCTCCAACCTCAAGTATCTTCTTTCAGCATCCAGTTTACTCTTACTGATGTAGTACACCGGACGAGGATAATTGTCCATTTCCCTTACTAGGACAACAGTTATAGCATATTCAGATACAGCTAGATACACATAAAGCTTTTCTCTCGGAATAGTGAAAAAAGTTTTGGGTGAAGACAAATGTTTCTTTATTTCAACAAAAGCCTAGTTGCACTGTGGGGACCAATTGAAGTCTTTAGCATTTCTCAATATTTGGAAGAACATAGCACACTTGTCCGATGACCTTGAAAGAAATTTGTTCATTGCAGCCAACCATCCCGTGAGACTTTGAACATCTTTAACATGTCGAGGAGGGTCTGTTGCTAATAAGGAATTAAGCTGATCCGGATAAGGTTGGATTCTTTTCTCACTTAATATGTAGCCTAAGAATTTTCCAGATCAGACCCCAAACACACACTTCTCAGGGTTTAGCTTCAAATTCACAGTTTCTAAATTGATAAATATCTCCTGAAGATCAGATATGTGTAAATCTTCCTCCAAGCTTTTAACCATCATATCATCTATGTTCACTTCCATATTCGTGCCAATCTAATTAGCAAAAGTTTTATTCACCGGTCTCTGATAAGTAGCCCCAACAATTTTTAACCCAAAGGGCATCACCTTGTAACAATGAATATACCTCTATCTGTGATGAAATTAGTGTAATCCCGATCCTTCAGATCTACTTGTATCTTGTTATATCCCGAGAAGGCATCCATGAAGGACAACAGTTTGTTTCCAGATGTAGAATCCACCAATTGATCTATCCAAGGAACAAGATAAAGATCCTTAAGGCATTCCCTATCGAGGTTAGTGAAATCAATACACAGACGCCATTTTCCATTTTTTTTCTTGACTAACACAGGGTTGGTAGTCCACAAGGGCTACTCGGATACTTTAATATGACCCATCTTGGTCAACCGGTCAACATCTTGAACAATCACATATGTTTTTTCCTTGGAAAAATTTCTCATTTTTTGTACAACGGGTGCAACATCACTCCGGATAGACAACTTGTGTGAAATAACATCTCCGGTACTCCAGTTACATCACTGTTGCACCATGCAAACACATGTTTATTATTCATCAAAAAAGAAAACAATTTATGCTTCAATTCTGGCACCAATTTGGAACCAATCTTAACATTCTTGCCCTCTGCGAGGGCGTGAGTTTCAACCTCTTCAATAGGTATTATAACACTGGGAGCCTATGTGGGATCATGAATTTCACTCTCCTCAGTAGAAGGCTCCAGTAGCTGCTAATCATTGTTAATCCAGACTGCTCCCAATGTTTTAGGAGCAAAGGCTGTTTCATACCACTCCCTATTTATCTTTTGACTACTCCAGATAATGCCTACTTGTCCCTAAACTGTATACTTCAAGCACTGATGGACTGTAGAGGCCAAAACATGTATTCTGGAAAGCCAAGACCTCCCAAAAATTTCATTGTACGACGTAAGGAAATCCACCACAATAAATAGTACTCTTACTATCTTTTTAAAGGACCCCTTGCTCAACAACACTTCCTTTTCAAATTCCCTAATTACATCTGCAGAACTCCCCGTGAAGCCTACAATGGTTCTGTTCGAATGTTGAATAACTCCCAGATTCCTCATTTTCTTGTAAGACCTTAAAAATAGGATATTTGCAGAACTGACCGTATCAATCAGAATTCGGCGTATATCATTTTCCCTTATAGAAGCCCTTATGACCACCGCATCCTCATGAGGTCCTGCAATGTCCCTCAGGTCGTCTTCATTAAAGACTATAAATGGGAATGAAGATTGGCACTAATGGGAAGACATTTCACCTTCTGATTGGGTGGCCAAATTGTGGACATGCCTCTTCCTTGATGAAGTGGTAGGTGCAGTCACAGTATCTCCTCCAAAAATGGTTACTGATTTGAAGAAGTTAATCAATCCAGAAACTGTCTTAGTTTTCTCTGCTATCATCCCCACCTTATTTCAATCTAGATATGGATCCAGATACACAGAGTCTACATCAAATCTTTCAAGGATCACTATCGCACCCTCTTGAGCTGATATCCCAAGATTGTTTGAAGGACCCCTCCGGGGAGCATTACTTTGTGCATTATTCGGTCTGTTTCCACTTCGTTTTTTAACATAAGCTCCCAGTTTGCTCCTCCCAATAAGATTTTGTACCTCTTGTTTCAATTCTATGAAATCTTGAGTGTCATGGCCTATATCATTGTGATATTGACAAAAACGAGTGTTCCAGTTCTCCTCGGGGGATTACAATGCTGTCAGTTTTTGAAAGTGCACTTCATTCTTAGTCTTATCATAGATTGGGATACATTATCCCCCAATTCAGTGAACCACTCAGGCTAGACCCAAGGTCCCCTCTTACTTCTGGTTTGTTGGCTCTGGGTCTGATTGGATTGATTTTGCTTGGACTGGTTAGATCCTTGTTCGATCTCCTTTGCCCTGTAACCGGATTGGTTAGTGGTTGGAGGAGCTGATGTTGTAGTGGTGGACCTCACCTGACGGTTCAACCTTGTTTTCTTTGTTTCTTCTACATTGATCTGTTTTCCCACTTGGTTCAATAAACCATCCCAGGTCATAACCTTCTTCCGAGTCACACAATCAACTAAATTCCCAGGATTTAAACATTTCCTAAAGAAAGCAATAGCCACATGTTCAAAGCAATCTACTAACCCATTGTTTGTGTTCATAAAACGACTTATGTAATCTTTCAAAGATTCATTTGGTTCATGAGTGCAATAGATAATGGTGTCCTCATTACCCTTTAGCTCCTTACTCCCAACAAATTGCCTCCAGAAGGCAACCCAAAATGTGTCAAAGTTTCTAATACACCTCTGAGGTAAACCGTTATACCCTTTAAGAGCACTCCCCATAAAAGTTTGGGAGAAAACTCTGCACAAAAGCTTATCATCATCATCAAAGTTCATCATGAAGTTTTTGAAGTGTTCCAGATGGTTGTCCGGATCTCGACTCTCATCGTATTTATCCATCTTGGAGCTATCAAACCTTTTATGAAGATCTTTGGAGATTATTTTTGTGGAAAAAGGCGATTGCCTCCAATTCTTACTGAGACTGAAAATAGTATCCTCATTAGGAGTTGCAAAAATATATGGTTCGGACTGAAAGGCAAAGGGATCAATCAGCAATTGGTCCACATGCTTGTGGGATGATCCTTTACCCTAGTGCCTCTTGAGCCTACCATGTCTGTCCCTCTTCCTCAAATGCTTTTTAGTTAACCTCATCTTTTTTTAGATCTCCCTTCATCACTTCAAATTCTACCTCATTTGAGGAACTGCTGGAGGACTCAGATCCAGAACTCTCAACAGACTTAGACCGGTGTGTTTTCTTTGAGCTGAGGGGAGTTTTCAAAGACTGCTCATTTTCTTCGGATTGTCAGTATGGTGAAGTACTAACACTCTTGACTTCTCATTGATACCTTTTTGTGTGTTTTGTGGCTCTTAACGCCTCTATTTCAGCCCTCAGCTGGTCTCACTCCTCGGTGGGGTACTCCTTATTTTCCTTTGCACCATCCACCACTGGGGGTGGAGTATTTTGCCATTCAGATCCATCCGAACTAATTTAGTTGCTGGTTTTAAATATAAAATTCAGGCACCATCGCCTCCCACTGTGGTCGCCAATTTGGTGTGGTTTATTTCTAGCTGAGGGTAATCTGGTAAAGTGTTTAAAAAGTGTTTTGGTAATTTTGTGGTGTTTTTGTTTAGTGTGTAGAGTAGAGATAATTAAGGTGCATACTAATATTATTTCTGATCACCCTCATTAATCAAAGTAGTTGGGGTATTTATACTTAATTATGGACTCACGGGTTGATTTGGTCGATTGTGAAACCGGGTCGAGTTTAAGGACCCATTAGTCATATAGTTTTAAGTTGATTAACAACTAGCTTAGTCAAAAGTTAGTACATTGTCCAGTTCAGATATTTGGTGTAGTAGTTTAGTCCGAATTGTCCTTCGGATTTTATTGTGGCACAGTGGCTTAAAACTCCGAACTCATCATCAATGATTCTTAATTTCCATACAAGATTTTTGAGGATAAATCTGGCATATTTTTTGCATTTGATTCCAGTGAATCAACGTTCTAAAGAAGCATTTTTTACGATCCCAAGCGAATAAGAAGAATTTGAATCCGAAGATGATGAAGATAACAAATCAAATTCTTCAAGTCAAGTAGAAGACTCCTCGGAAGGCAGCTCGGGTAATGCACCCAATAATGGCCAAGGCAAATAAAAAGAGTTGGATTCATGGTATTTGATATTTTGTTTGTTGTTTGTTTGTTGTTGTATGACCCTAGGAACTATATTCTGCATTCATTTTTATTGGGCAAGTGGTTGTAACCGTGAGTGTTAGACACTCACCACTTTCTGTTAAACAATGCTAAGTATCACTTTTCCACCTTTTATCTTTTGTTTTTTATAAGTAAAATAGTCATAGTACAAATTAATATGGCTTCCATATGAAATTTGCACCTCGAAGTTCATCACCATTCAATATTAAGACTTCGAGCAGCACTTTAATGAAGGTTAACACCTCGAATTATATTACCACACCAATTTACACATTGAGCAATGCTTTTAATGAACGTTATCACCTCGAATTATAATACTACATAAATTAACACTTTGAGGAATGTTTTTAATGAATGTTAGCACCTCGAATTATATCACCACACAAATGAACACTTCGAGTAATGCCTTTAATAAATGTAGACACCTCGAATTATATCACCATACAAATTAACCCTTCAATTAATGATTTTAATGAACGTTAACACCTCGAATTATGTCACCACACAAATTAACCTTTGAGCAATTCCTTTAATGAATGTTGGCACCTCAAATTATATCATCATACAAATTAACACTTCGAGCAATGCTTTTAATGAACGTTAGCACCTCAAATTATATCACCACACAAATTAACACTTCGAGCAATACCTTTAATGAATATTGGCACCTCGAATTGTATCACCATACAAATTAACACTTTGATCAATGCTTTTAATGAACGTTATCACCCCGAATTATATCACTACACAAATTAACACTTCGAGTAATGCCTTTAGTGAATGTTGGCACCTCGAATTGTATCACCATACAAATTAACACTTTGATCAATGCTTTTAATGAACATTATCACCTCGAATTATATCACCACACAAATTAATGCTTCGAACAATGCTTTTAATGAACATTAGCACCTCAAATTTCATATTTGTAAATTACCTTAAAGATGGTCAGTCCTTGTGTTATTTCTGAAATAATTAATGTTTCATCATTTAAGAAAAGTTTGGCCAACCAAAGAAATTTCATTCATGACCCCAGATATATATATGGCGCCTCATTAAAACCTTCCCAAGCCACCAGGAGAGGAAAAAGTATGCCACTGTACAAACTATACAAGTAAAAAAAAGAACAATATCATAAACATACCAAAATTATTCCCAATACAACTTTAAATTCTCAATGCTTTAAGGATGCTGCAAAAGTCTCCCCTCTTTATCTTGGAGGTGATACGTACCTGGTTTAATCCTCTCTACCACTAAGTAGAGTCCTTCCCAGTTTTGAGCCTTTTTTCCTAATATTTTATCCTTTGTATGTAATAATACTTTTCTAAAACATTTGTCCTCTACCTTGAAATCTCTTTGTTTCACCCTCGAATTATAACGAATCCTCAACAAGTTTGAAAATGCATCAAATTCAAATGCGCTTTAGCCCGCTTTTCCCCAATTAAATCAAGATTTGTTCTTCTTATTTCCTCATTAACATCCTCAAAATAATTGAGTACTACATAAGATGGAAGGGTTGACTCTGTGAGACTCACAACATCTATCCCATACACTAAAGCAAAATAATTCTTTTGAGTTGTCGCTCTAGATGTCGTTTTATAAGAACATAGTACCTCTTGAAGATAATTTGGCCATTTCCCAGTAATACCCATCAAGTTCTTCTTTAATCTTTCTGTTAGAATATTCGGTGTATTAAGTTTCCTTGTGTAGGCCTCTAAGTTCTCTATATATTGAGAGCCTTACTTGGGTTTGCATTATAAAAAAACAGTTCAATACAAAAAGGAAAATTCTCTAATAAAACACAAAACCCTGGCCGTCTCCTGCGGCTACTTCTCTCTTTGTTAGTTTAACACAGTATCAGAGCACGTGTGATTCTGGGAATTCTGAACATCCTCAACAAAGATGGCTGGCAATGAAGTCATAGTCAGTCAAATCCCTGATGAATTAACAATGCAGATTGTTGCCATTCTGAGAAATGGTCTCGGAACACAACAACAAACAACTAACCCCGAGAATTTATCCCTAGGGATTAAACTCGGTGGTGACAACTTTTCCTTATGGGCAAACCTGATGAAGAAAGCAATTGGGGGAAGGGGGAAAGATTCTCACATTACAGGGGAGCCGA
This sequence comes from Limnanthes douglasii subsp. nivea, assembly GCA_036936605.1. Classification (NCBI taxonomy): domain Eukaryota; kingdom Viridiplantae; phylum Streptophyta; class Magnoliopsida; order Brassicales; family Limnanthaceae; genus Limnanthes; species Limnanthes douglasii. Next base: position 103,945,495 of record JAUPFV010000002.1, on the reverse strand, counting down.
CACCTCCATCCAAAACTGACAACACAGATACAAAGTGGGAACAAGATGATCAATGTGTTTTCACATGGATTATCCAGAATCTTGAATCCAGCTTGGTGTATAATGTCTCACAGTATCCCACTGCAAAAGCCCTCTGGGATGGGTTAGCCACCACATACGGTTCTGGTACAGATTCGTTACAGGTGTTTGACCTTTATAAGAGGGCTAATTCATTAAGGCAAGGGTCCGATACACTAGAAGACTTATGGAACAAACTGCAGAACATCTGGATGTCTATAGATAGGCAAGATCTGAACCCTTTGAAAGACCCAGAAGACATTAAGATCTACAATAAGAAAACTCAAGAACAAAGACTTTATCAATTTCTAATGGCGATTAATGACAAGCTGGAACCAGTCAAGAGAGATATCCTGAAAAAAGATCCTCTTCCTTCCGTGGAAACAACATATGCTACACTACGAAGGGAAGTTTCCAGGCTTAATATCCTAAAATTAAGTTCTTCTGATAGTGACTTGATTGAAATTGGAATGGGTTTGGCTGCTAAAGATTATGCACAGAGGTTTAAATTCCGATCCAAAGAGAAAGAAGATAAATCCAAGTTGTATTGCACTTATTGTGGGATGAAGAAACACACTAAAGAGACATGTTTCCAGCTGGTTGGCTATCCAGAATGGTGGGAGGACGGTCATAAGGAGAAAAATAAGCAGCGTTTCAGATCTAATATCAAACGGGCTTCGTCTACAAGTGGCGGTGAAGATCCGACTAAAAATGAGCAAGGAAGTGGCATTGGTTTTGGAGGAACGACGGCGAACTGCTATGAAAAACTTGGAGGTAAAGGGTTTGAGAAATCAATGAATTGGATCTTTGATTGCGGGGCTACGGACACCATGTCTTATGATCCTAAAGACTTTGGTGATATGTCATCTCCAAAAAAGTCCCATATTGAGACTGCTAGTGGAGAAATTTGTGAAGTCAAAGGGGGAGGTTCAATTATTTTTTCGGAAAAAATAGAAATTAAAAACTGCCTCTACATTCCTTCACTATCCTTAAAGTTATTATCTGTTAGTCAAGTGACAAAACAACTCAACTGTGTCGTTCTTATGTATCCATTTTTTTGCATTTTACAGGACATTCATACGGAGGAGATCGTTGGGTGTGGTACTGAACAAGGAGGTCTCTATTATGTTGATGAGGTAGTTCATAAAGGACATGTCATGCTTGCTCACGGAACAACCGAAAGGCAACTTTGGTTATGGCACCGACGACTTGGTCATCCTTCTTTTAGCTATCTTAAAAGTTTATTTCCTAGTATTTTTTTGAATAATTCCTTTCATGAGAAATGTGAAACCTGCATTCTTGCAAAAAATCGTAGGGTCTCATTTAATCAAAGTAATACTAGAGTTGATTATGCTTTTTCGCTAATCCATTGTGATGTTTGGGGTCCAGCATCAAATTCCACTAACAATCAAATCAGATACTTTGTTTTATTTGTGGATGATTTCTCAAGAATGACTTGGATATACTTCATGAAACATAAATCAGAAGTACCAGAAATATTTGTTTGTTTTTAAAAAATGATTTTGACTCAATTTGAAAAAAATACAGATTCTCCGTTCTGATAATGGAACAGAGTTTGTCAACCAAACAATGCATAATTTTTTCAAAACAAATGGTCTTATCCATCAAACCACTTGTCCAAACATACCTCAACAAAACGGTACTTCAAAATGAAAAAATCGTACTTTACTTGAAAAAACTTGTGATATTATGATTGGATCTAGAGGTCCTCATTCTCTTTAGCAGAAGCTCTTGCTACAGCCATGTATCTTGCAAATCGTCTACCGACCCGATGTCTAGGAAATAAAACTCCATTACAAGTGCTTGCCACCCAAGATACAATTCCATCTGTTATGACCTTACCACCTCGTGTCTTTAGTTGTTCAGTGTTTGTTCATATCCCTAAAACTAGTCGAAATAAACTTAATCCGTGTGCTGAAAAATGTGTATTCGTTGGGTATGGTGTCTATAAAATGGGCTATCAGTGTTACAATCCGGTTACTCGTCGAATTCATGTCACCATGGACTGTGACTTCTTAGAATCCGATTATTTTTCTTACCACCAATCTCGTGCTCAGGAGGAGAAAGTAAGTGAATCACTCGACTGGTTGCTATATGAAAGTTACTTTGAGGATGTGCCGACAGAGTCAGTAGATAGCGCCACCGAACACGCCTTTTCCAACATAAAGGAGACTGACGAGGCAGTTCTTACCACCAATGATTCTCCCGAAGACAATATCCAACAAGAAATAAATGCCATGGATTCTACCAGCGAATCAGCCGAAGAAAATGTCCATCAAGAGATAAACAATTTACAATGTCATAATTAACAAAATGCTACTGACCATGACATTTCAGGAAGTTCATTTGTTGAAATCAAATTCTGGTTCTTCCCCCAAGAAAAAATAGAGGGGTTCCTCCTGACCCGTATTCAAAAGAACACGTTCCTCGTGCTTCTACATATCCGGTAAAAACGGACAGGAAAGGAATGACGAAGATTGCAAAGGCATTTTTAGCTACTATTCTCTCTGAACAAATCCCTAAAACAGCTCAAGAAGCTAAGAAGATGACTGAATGACATGAGGTAATGAATACCGAAATGGAAGCTCTAAAAAGGAATGGTACATGAGAGAATTGTGTGTTACCACAAGGGAAGAAAGCAGTCGGGTGTAGATGGGTGTTTAATATAAAATACAAATCTGATGGCACCATTGAGCGACACAAGGCAAGATTGGTTGCCAAAGTATATACACAAACATATGGTATAAACTACTCTGAAACGTTCTCTCCGGTTGCAAAGATTGACACTATCAGAGTTTTACTTTCAATAGCCGCGAATAACGATTGGCCTTTTCATCAATTTGATGTAAAGAATGCTTTCTTACATAGAGACTTGGAAGAAGAGGTATATATGGAACCCCCACCAAGTTTCTCTGATGGTTTTCAAGAAAATAAGGTACGTAAACTGAAAAAGGCATTATATGGGCTCAAACAGTCTCTTCGGGCTTGGTTTGGGAGATTTACAATGGAATGAAGCAGTATAGCTACAAACAGAGTAATGGGGATCATACCTTGTTTTACAAAAAGAGAGGAGAATTAGTCACTTGTCTTATAATATATGTTGACGATATGATTATAAAGGGGGATGACGAAGAACAAATTAGCTCTCTCAGGAAAAACCTCTTCAAGGAGTTCGAAATGAAAGACCTTGGGGGATTGAAGTATTTTCTAGGAATCAAGGTTCTTAGGTCAAGAGGAGGGATTTATATCTCTGAACGGAAATATATATTGGATTTATTAGCTGAAGTTGGCATGGTGGATTGCAAACCAAATGACACTCCTATGGTTGTGAATCACAAACTAAAGATAATTGAACGGGCCAGACCAACGAGTAAGGAAATGTACCAAAGGTTGGTGGGAAAATTGATTTACTTGGCTCACACTCGACCCAACATTGCATACGCGGTGGGAGTAGTTAGCCAGTGCATGCATCATCCTCAGGAACACCATATGGAGGCAGTAATGAGGAATATTCGATATCTCAAAGGCACACCACGAAGAGGAATAATTTTTAAGAAAAATGGACACCTTGATGTTGAAGTATTCACAAATGCTGATTGGGGAGGGAATCCTAACGACAAGCGATCAACTGCTGGCTACTTTACTCTTCTTGGAGGTAACTTGGTGACTTGGAGGAGTAAGAAACAGAAAGTAGTATCACTGTCAAGTGATGAATCAGAATTTAGAGGAATCCTTAAGGGGATTACCGAGATACTTTGGTTAAAGAAGATAATGAAAGAAATTGGATCCCCCCTGAAGTGTCCAACTCAGTTAATGTGCGATAATAAAGTTGCGATTAAGATTTCAGAGAATCCGGTACAGCACGATAGAACAAAGCACGTTAAAATAGATAGGCACTTTATAAAAGAAAAGATTGAAGATGAGACAGTCGAAATTCCGTTTGTTAGATCCGAAGACCAACTGGCAGACATCTTGACAAAAACGGTTGCTGCAAGAACACTCAAATCAGTTTTATCCAAGTTGGGTATTGATGATCCCACTACACAACTTGAGGGGGAGTGTTAGAATATTCAGTGTATTAAGTTTCCTTGTATATGCCTCTAAGTTCTCTATATATTGAGAGCCTTACTTGGGTTTGCATTATAAAAAAACAGTTCAATACAAAAAGGAAAATTCTCTAATAAAACACAAAACCCTACCTGCCTCCCGCGGCTACTTCTCTCTTTGTTAGTTTAACACTTTCTAAAATAAATACGTTAGTAACTTCCACTTGGCCATTATCTTGTGGATAAAATAGTGTTGAAAAATACTATGTATTTCCCCTCAATTTATAGAAAGAAATCATCTCTCTATTATTAAATTTTGGTCCATTATCCGTAGTAATATTTTGAAGAACCCTAAATCGGCAACAGATATTAGACATAATAAATTTTATAACATCTTTAGCTCTCATCCCCGACAATGGTTCGACTTCAACCCATTTTGAAAAATAATCCACTACTACTATAATCATTTTCCATCCTCCCTGAGCCATAGGCAATGGTCCTACTAAATATAATTTGTATCTGTCAAAATGAACTGCTTTAGAAACTGAAATTAAAGGTACAACTAGTTTATGAATGGAGTTTGCAAATATTTGACAAGTATTGCAGCTGTGTACTAATTTTTTAGCATCATTCATTATTGAATGCCAATAATACCCTGCCAATAAAATCCTATTTGTTAGAGCCTTAAATCCACAATGAGCAGAGCCCTCCACATCATGCAGTTCGAATAAAACCTTTCCTGACTCGTTCGTACCTAAACATTGTAACAATGGCCTGCTTAAAGACTTCTTATATAATACTCCATCTAATAACGTATAATCATGGGCTCTAAATCTCAACCTCTGAGCTAACTTTGTGTCTTGAGGTAGCGTCCCTTTAAGAAAAAATAATGTTAATTCAAACCTTCAATCGTCTTGGCCTTATTTTATTGTGACAAACACTTCCTTGGAATACTTACATTATTCTAACTTTGTCAATAAAAATGGACTTTCTTGTAACAATATCCAGGAATATTCCTCAGTATATACGATAGTTGCCAAATAATCTGCAACGGTATTTTCCTCTAGATTGATGTGCTCAACAATTATCTTGTCAAACATAAGAGTTAGTCAGCATAGCTCACAGATATATAGGACAAGTTGGTCATTTTTAGCCTCGGATACCCCCGACATGTGATTTTCTACAATCTGTGAATCTGTTTCCAAATGAACTTTCTCTGCCCCACAAATACTTGTGAGTCTTAATCCAGCTAAAGCAACCTCATATTCTGCTTTGTTATTTAACACACTAAATTCGAACATAATGGCATGATACATAGCTTCTCCAGAGAGAGCTATTAACTATATTCCCACACTTGATCCCAATATACTAAAGCCTCTAGCAGTTTGGACTACCCATATTAAACATGTTGGTAACAAATACCTATCACTCTCCTCATCAGAACGACTTGAATGAAACTCAACCAAAAAATCTTCCAGAGCTTGAGCCTTAATAGATGTTAAATGAGAAAAATTTATGTCAAAATCCCCTAACTTGACCGACCACTTAGTCATCCTACCAGAAATATCCGGTCATTGTAACACATTTTTTATGGGAAAGAAGTTCAGCCAATAATTGTATGAGCCTGAAGATATGGACGCATTTTTCTAACAGCTACAACCAAGGACAAATTCATCTTCTCAAGCCTTAAATATCTCTTTTCCGATGCTAATAAACTTTTTATCACATAATAAACTGGTCGGGGACATCCATATTCTTCGCTTATTAACATGGAACAGATTGCAAAGTCCGACACAACAATATACAAAAACAATTGTTCCTCTATTTGATGTTTTGATAAAATTTATGGTGATATCAAATGCTCTTTAATCTTGGTAAAAGAAACCTCACACTGTGATTTTCCAAGTGAATTAATTTAGCCTCCGGAATACTTAGAAAAAAAGAGCTCATTTGTCAGAAAATTGAGAGGTAATTTTATTTCGAGTGGCCATCCTCATTGTCAAAACCTGCACCTTTTTAATCATCTAAGGTGGGGTCATTTCTATCAAAGCATTTAACTTACCAATATCAGCTTCTATTCCCTTTTCACTTAAGATATATCCCCAAAACTTTCATGACCTAACGTCGAAAGCACACTTTTCCGAATTTAACTTCAATTGAATAACCCTAAGATTAAAAAAAGGTTTCTTCCAAATCATGTGGATGTTCATTATTTGATTGGATTTTGACTAACATATCATCTATATAAACCCCACATTCTTTCTAATTTGAGAAGTGAACTCCTTTTTTACTAATCTTTGATATGTTGCCCCATCATTTTTTAGACCAAAAGGTGTAACCTGTAAGCAATGCAATCCTTGGTCAGTTATAAACGTAGTACTTTCTTGATCCTTCATATTCATTTGGATATGATTATAACCTGGATATGCATCCATGGAAGAGATAATTTTATTCATTGATGTTGAGTCAACAAGTTTATCAATCATTGGCACATGAAATTGATTGGACACACATTATTTAGATACATAAAGTTAAAACACATCTTTCATTTTCTATTCTTCTTTTTTACGAGCATTGAATTTACAGTCCACAATAGGTAGTGTGCTTCTCGTATATGTATGACCTTGTATAAACGATCTACTTCAGCCACAATATCCTCAAATATTTCTACAGAGAAAGCTCTCATCTTTTGAATGATGGATCTGACCTTCTGATTTAAAGTCAGGCTATGCCATATTACCTTAAACAAAACCCCTACAAGATCATCGGTTTTCCAAGAAAATACATCTAAATTGTCAGACAAATACTTCAACAACCAGTAACGTAAAGTTGGTAACAATAATATTTTTATTCGCAAACTTTTCCCATTAGGGAACATATACTCCTCCACACTTTCTCCTACTACTATCGGTCCTAGGGTCTCCATCGGATGATCTACTCTTTCATCATCCGAGGTTGAACCCCTTGATTTCTATTCATCCATTTGATTACTAGTAGTGACCCTTCTGTTATGCAAGGCTGTTTCATAGCATTCTCTTGCCACTTGTTGATCACTTCGAATTACTCTGACGCGATCACCAATTACATACTTCAAGCACTAGTGGATAGTTGAAATAACATCGTGCATTTTAGACAATAATGACCTCCCAAAAATTGCATTGTAGCTAGTCGGACGTTCCACCTCCATGAACAAAACTTGAACTTTCTTCTTAAAAAACTCCATTCCCAAGAAAACCTCTCCTTCAAATTCCTCAATAACTTGCGTTGTTACCCCGGCAAACCCAATTATGGTGCGCACAGATCGTAGAATTGTAAGTGGATTGCGCATCTTTTTATATGTTGATTTGAACAACATATTTGCTAAACTACTAGTATTAATTAGTATTCTTTGGATCATCGTGGGTTTTAACTATGCCCCTAAATTCATCCTCATCAAACAAAATGAAATATATGACATCCTCCCATAAATATGAGTGGGCATTGTTTCCTCTAACTTACTCTCCAAACTTACGACGTGTCTTTCTCTAGAAAATTAGAGTTTCCAGTCATAGTATCTCCCTCAAAAGTGGCTAGATTTTCAAAATACTCGTACAAACTAAGAACCCTTTCTTGGACCATTGGTTCATTCACAACCAATAGTAGTTTTTGATATGGGTCTGAATTTAAGTACTTTGAAGTCGCGTCGAAACCTCAATATTCTCTAACTTTGAATCTATAATCATCAATGTATTTCGATGTTTTGAAGGTTTATTCACAACATGTTGCGCAGACGTATTCGGATTATTCTGACCATTACGTTGTCCTTTAACAAAAAATTTCAACTTGTCGTTCTCAATCAAAATCTGGATTTTATTTTTCAAAATTATACAATTTGCAGTGTCATACCCGATGTCATTATGGTATTTGTAAAACTTGTTGTTTCGCTCCTCAATCGGCCTATTTATCAGGGTTAGTTTTCTAAAGTTAACATGATTTTTGTCTCTATCAAAGATTGTTTCCATATTCTCAGTTAACTCTGCAAAATATTATGGCTTTATATGTTGGTTGGACCTCACCCGATGATGATGATAGGTAGAAGGTTGAGATAATTCTCATGTTTGAGGAGGAAGACTAGTATTCGCTCTCGGATGAGATGGTACCTAAGAATTCGAGGTGTTTCCCTGATATCCTAGGCCGACAGGTGCATGTACCGAATTTATTTGAGTGGAGCTTGACCCATTCCAAATTCTCGTCGATTCTTCTAACTTAATTTTTTCCACAACTTGAGCCATTAAAGCCCCAAATGTCAATGCCCTTCTCCTCGTAGTCTCATTTTCTAAACCACTTGGAAGCAACCCTTTCCTAAAGGCTGCCATGGCAACTTGCTCTTCACAATCTTCACAATCTTCACAATCTTCCAATTCTCTCTTTGTTAACATAAAGTGTATAGTATAATCTTTTAATTTCTCTCCCACAACTTGTTTACATTGTATTATAGTATCGTTGTTATCTTGCATTTATTTGCTTCCCACAAATTGTCTTTGGAATGTAGCATAAAATACCCTTAAGGTGGTTATATATCCCCACAGAATTCTATTATACCACTTTAAAGCGGTGCCCTTAAAAGGTTGTGAGAATGCTTTACATAACAACTTGTCATCATCCTCAAATTTCATCATGTAATGTTTAAACTACTCAATATGATCGCCAGGATCCCGTGTACCATCATTTTTTTACCTTAAAAAATATCAAAGCGCCTTGGAAGAGGTATCAACCTAATCTCAGAGGACAATGGAGAATTCCTCCAATCTACTCTCTTTATGTATTGACTTGCTCCAGTTTTTCCCATAATTGCATATAAATTTTGGTCTGCAATATTAACATACTGATTAGATGTGTTACCCTCAAACAAAGGGTTATCCCTCATATTTCTAGACTTACCTTCCCTCTTGGACTGATGCTCTCTACACGATTTCTGATGTCGACTACCTTCTTTCCTTAAAGACTGTCAATCCCTTTCCCGCCTGAACAAATCATCCTCAGAATCTGAACCAGAAGACTCACTCTCACCAGTCGAGATATACCGATGTTTATCTTTCTTTTCCTTTTGTGAGGAGTGAAAATGTATTTTCTTGTGATCACCTCGTGCCAATGAGATGTATAAGACTCATCAGATAAATTTTCCAAGATTCGTTTTCTCATCAACTCGCCGCACCTCGAATCACACCTTACTAGACTGAATTTGTTGTTCCCTTTGGTCAAGTTGATCGTTCAAAATAGTTATCATTTCTAGTAGCTGATTCATCTGATCATCCATGTGTTCACCTTGTTCATTTCTCTGAATTTCATCTCTATTTTCTTCCCTAGCTAAGCCCGACTCAAGTGCATTATTTTTAATCAATATTTCCATATCAGCTCAGATTTCATGATCCATCTTAATTCAATTGTAAACTTTTCGGCTTTAAATATGTTATCTAGGTACCTTACTTTCTCCTATTATGGTCGCTAATGTTAAGTATACATTTTTCATGGAAAATATAAAATGTTAAAGTGATCTTAGAGAGAGAAAATAATTCAAAACTTTTAGATAAAGAATGGAATTAAGAGTAGTTGTAAGTAAAAATTATCAATGACCTTTATTTCCAAAGTCCCTCCTTTAATTATTGGAAAGGGGTATAAGTAACACATTCGGTTACAAATTATGACAAATTGCACTTTCAGCCCATGGCATTTATGTTATGTATTAAATATATTCTTTAACTATAAAACACTCGAATTAAGACACTTTTTTATAATTGCATTCACTCCTTAATTATTTATATTCTTATCAATCAAGTTTGTTCATTTTACAAGTATATTGGTCCTTAATCTTCATACCATCGTCTAAGGTTATCAAAGATCTATCCCAATCACTCAGACATTTCATCTTTTAGGGTCATGAGATGAAGGTTTCTGGGGGATAAGGTGACTTGGTCTAACGTAACATTTTCTATGATGGAAGGCGACTAGTCTAACTGGATTAATACCGAAAAGATTTACAAAAATGATCTTTAAATCTCACCTCCCTTCCTTCCTCATTTAGAGACCTGTTATCTCTTAGGCATTTGACTAGCAAAATAGACACGTTAACGGTCGGTAATGGGGAGTCTACCTCATTCTTGTATGGCATGTAGCTTATTCATACCTTTCTGGTAACGCACTATGGGAAATATATTATTCATGATTCAAGGTTTGAAAAAACTCTCAAGATATCAAACATCATCATGAATGGACTATATAACTAGTCATTCCCAATTAGGATTTGCAAGTTCCAGAAATCATCACAATCTTTAGGATATTAACAACCTCATTATCTCTCTCTTACTCCTCATAGTATTTAACTACAACGACATCTATTTTTGAACACCAAGAGTGAAAATGCAAACTCCACTATTGTTAGTCACTAAAGTTGGTCATTTGTCTTAAAATAACAACTCGTGTAAAGTTGTATCAAAATAGTCACTTTTGCATTCATGGTCATTTTTGTTGGTATGTTAATATATTTTCAATAACTTTGAGAGTTTTATATATCCATATAAATATAAATTGATAACTATATAAATATATTTATACTTTTTTTAAAAAAAGTTTTTAAAATAAAATTAATAATAACAATTTTGAATTGTGTATTTATAAACTATAAATATAATAAAATATATCACACACACTAAAATTATATGTACATTAATCGTTATTATTACAATTATCAAGTCTGGTATTCTTTTTCTAAACTAACTTCAACCGTTTTTTTAGTTCACCATCTTTTAATATTACAATAACATCTCACTAATGTTTTTTTAACTATTCATCTATATTATTAATTTAAAACAATTAGTCCAATTTCATTGAATTTGAGTTTACAATCAGGTGTTCGAAACCAATTGAATTTGGATATTCACTTCAGCAATCTACTTTAGTTTACATTATCAAAAGTTTGGAGCGCCAAAACCATTCCGATCCTAGAAACTCAAGCAAATCGATGTTCAGAGTCTCATATAGGCGATCTACTAAAGATTAAAAAATTCATTATCGATGCTCCTCGTTCATAAAAGGATAACATCAATAACATTATTGAGTCTTATGGAGATTCAAGAGATCTTCATGATTGTTCACCCAAATATTTATGATTATTATTGATTTTAAGAGATTTCAAGAGGTATAACAACATCAAGTTTTGAGCATCATGCATTCACTTCCCTTGGAAATCAGAGATATTGATTTCACCATTTGGTTATTTTTATCAACTAGTTCTTCTTCCATAAAGTTTTATGGATTTTGAGCTTCTCTGAGCTTTTTCACTTTCTTCAACATTTCTTTCTTATTTCCTTGATATAATCAATTATGTTCCCTTAGATCTTCATTGATGGATATCCTTTTAATAATACATATACCCAATAATTTCTTCATCACCTAAAACTCATCTTTATTATCATGATAACGCTTGATATGAATTCCCAGTGAAAAGAAGCATACTTGTTTCAAGTGAAGAACTGAAAAAACTGAAAAGTCATGTATTTTTACTAATTTAATAAAATTAAGCTTTTAAGATTAGTGTATAAGTATCATTCCAAATTTTGTTAATTGTTGAGCTTAGATATTCTGACTTTATTACACAAGTAAACTTAGAAAAACCTCAATTACATAATTAGTCTTCGAGTCTAATGTATCCCACAGCTAAGCTTTCAAGCAAAGCTATATCTCTTAGTTGATCTGAAATTTGGTTAGAATTAAAGGCTAGTTTCATTCTACATTTGTGAGTCCACTTCGCCAACCAGTCCGTTGCTAAGTTTTGTTCCATGTAGATATGAACTAAAGACATTCTATAAGAAAATTGATTTCTACATCAATCTAGAATAAGAGCTAGATACCATGGAGAATTATCATTAATCAACATATAAACTAAAATGGTTGAGTTTATCTTGCTATGTAGGTTGTAGATCTTCATTTTGTTATAGAGTATGAGGCCATAAAGCAGAGACCTATATTCAACAGTGATGGGGTTCTGTTTACCATAATTTCTTTCAAATACCGTAAGAATATCACAATTATTATTCCTTAATAGACCTCTACCACTAGCTTCTCCAATGTATGAATATGATCCATTAATGTTCAGTTTTATACGATTTTCATAGGGATGTTTCCATTTAATTTTCATCTTTCTTCTAGGAGTATTTAGACGATTGAAACATCCTAGATCCGAGGTTACATGAAAGTCATTATTCCAGTGTTTTATTTTGAGTAAATTAGCATAATCAAGCCTTAAGATGGAATTTTTAATATGTTCATCTAATGTCATTAGTAGTGATACTTTTTTCTTGGTGCTTCATTTTGTTTCTAGAGAACCAAATCACCCATCATATAATATGAGGCAAAATAGTACGAATATGAACTTCCTTGTTAGTAGAGCAATACCAATTCTTGAATAAATGCTTTAAGGTTATATGTCTACCAATAATCATATCAAATAAACCACCAAAATACTGTCAAACTTCCCATGAAGTATAAAATTGAACAAATAAATGGTTAAAAGATTTAATGTTTTTTTTGTAAAATTCGCATTTGGAAGCTAAATACATATTTTTTATATTTTGTAAAACTATGTCAACAACTATCAATTGTTTAATAATCTCAAAAGAAGAAAAGAATACTTTTTGGATTAATGTTGTAACAAATTCTCTTGTAAAGATTTGATTTAAGTCCTTTATCTCTCAACTTATTCCAAGTTTATTTAGTGTTACATTCATCATATAGTCTAAATACTTTATCTCTTCAGCTTCTTTGATTGGGAGGCTTTTTATTCTTTCAATGTCGGGGGTAGAAAAATTGCTTTAAGTTAATCTAAATTCCAGCTATTTTGATTCCATAATTGTTGATATTTTCTTTGATATACCAACTATCACTGTCATCATTATTTAGGATAATAAATGGATTAGTATATTACCATTTGTCTAGCCAAAAAATTATTGCACCTCTTCTTAATTTCCAAAAAATAAATTCCTCTGATTTATGTCTAATATTCAAGAGTCATTTTTATATTCTTGAACTTTTGATTGAAGATTGCACTTATAGGAGATGATAGGTAGTGCATTAACTAGGGGGAGTATATTTGGACTGTAGTGTATTGTTTTCTCTAAATTTAAACTAAAGCTTGCAAGAGAATGAATTTTATATATCATCAAGCCTTCTTAAATTTAAGCCCCCTCCTCGTAAGGTTTATATAACTTCCCGCACTTAGTCCATGATATAACTTTATTACTTTCAGAATTTCCACAAATAAATCTACTAAAAATGTTCTATATTCTTGAAAGAATACATTTTGCTAATATATAACTTTGTAGATGAAAAGTTTGGATAATTAAACGGACAAATTGGATAAGGGTTAGTCTACCACCAAATGACATTAACTTGTTGTCCCCCTCGTGATTTTTTTTATCTAATTTTGTTGACTATTTTTTCAAATTAGGTAGTTTTATATCTTGTATATATTATTATACCAAGATATTTGATAGAGAGCTCTCTATGCTTGAAACCAGTTAGTTGTTCAAGTGTTTTGATTCTAACATGGCTCATTCTAGTAGATGATATGAATATTTTTTTATCCTTACTAACAACTTGACTATATTTATTGATATTGTAAAAAGTGTTAAGTATTAGACTTTCAGTGTGAAAATCAAACAATATAAGTAATTCTAGAAAGAGAAAATAACTTGTCTACTTTTAGAGCGAGAAACAGTTTGTAGTCGAGTATTAATAAGTAAATGTTAATCATTTTTTTATTCCATAATCCCATCTCTTATTTATATGATGGAAGGATAAATAACGGATTCGTTTACATATTTGGTTAAATTACACTTTGGCCCCTACTATCAATATTCAATATTAAATTCATCCTTCTAACTTTACAAAGCTTTAATGATAACCCTTTTCTCTAATTGTTTTTACTCCGTGATAATTTATATCCTTAATAATAGCCCCATAGTCCTTATGAAGACTGTTGAATAAGGACTCAAACTACTTTGGGTTGCTTCGAACAAAACTGTCAATCTTCCTCAAGAATTAACCTGTGTTCTTCATGTCTTCCTCGAAAACTTTCTGATGATCGTTTTTTATGTTCACCATGTCCACTACAAGAACTTACTTCAAAACTTTGTGTGACCTTTCTATGTCTATTCCGAATATGCACGTGGTTTTTTAATCATTCATCTAAATAAGGCCATAAACTCATGTAGTGCTTGTAGTACGTGTGCACCGTGCTATTTTACTCTAACAGTTTACACGTGTTAATATACTTTAAAGTAGGTAACCGTTTGCCAATTCATATTTCAACCTATAACACCTGTCAACCTTTAACTTCCCTTTCTCAACTCCTTCTCCATTAGTTCTTTTATAAGTATTCTAGCAACACCCATTTTCCCATCACTTACAAACTCTAGAGATAGAACGAGAAAATCGTATGAAACGTTTTATTCAACCGCCACTTCCACCTAAAACTACTAATTTATGTAATTCTCATTCATCTTGTTCATGTCTAATTTGAAGATTTTTCTTCACTTCAGTTTATAAAAAACCAAAACCCAATAAAAAACTTATTTTTGGCCTCTGCGATTACTTCAACATTATTGAAAGGACTGTTGAATATAGAACAACAGGGATGATTGATAACTCTACAAGGCTTTTTACTCGTACCACTATATACAAAGTCTTCAACCCTGACCAAAACACTTATGGGAACCCAAAATCCTTCCAACCTAGTCCCTGAAACGTGCTCTCAACAATACCTTCAATAATCAAAAGCTAAATCGCCTCGAAATCCCACACAAGCATATTCTGCCAACACTTCAACTCCTCATCGAGTTAATCGTAAAAAAAACACAAGGAAAATCTCCTAAAAATCACCATAAGCATATTCTTCTTATACTCTGACCCCTCCTAGAATCAATCACAAAGAAACACCTCAAATACATTCAGAATCTTATTCTCAAAAGAACCAACTTCTTAAAAAAAGTGCATTAGTAGTAATGGGAGATTCTGAGGACATCAACATTTCACAGAACCCTGCATCTTCTCCTCCCTCGAAGGATATTTTTGTGACCAACAATGAGCCACAAAAAAATCATTTGGAGATCAACCAACAAACCACAACGACTTCCCTAAATAATTCACAAGCTGATACTAACATCAATGTCCTTACTCAACTTCGAGATAAAGCCTTCAAAGAGAATGTTAAGGTCAGACTCGAGGACGGAGACTGACTCTAATATTAAATATACAGAAATCACTCCTCCCTCATATTCCGAGGATAATCTTTCAAAAAATCCAAATCTAAAGAAAAAAAGGAAGAAAAAAAAAACCAGTCCCTTTGCATGAGGACATCGCTGCAAATTTGAGCCTAAATCTAAAGAAAGTCCTCCCCAAGTATCTAAGACGAAAATTCTAAAAAAACCAATGGGGCCTTCCGGATAATGTAACGCTTCGGTTACCGGTAGTGGGAGATACTTCACTCTCTTGTGGAGAAGATAAACTCATGGTCTACTTATATATCATAAATTGGGGCCTTCGATTTACATTGGACCCAATGATAGTATAATACTTTGAGATCATCGAATGTCACCAAGAAAGGAAAGATCATGCCGCTTATACAGACTATACAAATAACAAAACTATTATATCATAAGAATAAGAAAAGAAAAATCCACTCACAATACAACTTGAAATGCTAAATGTTCCATGGGTGTTGTAAAAGTCTCTCATTTTTATCGTGGAGGTGATACATACGTGGTTTAATTCGTTCTATCATTGGATAAGGACATTCCCAGTTCAGAGCCATTTTTCATTGCCTCTTATTCTTTATATGCAAAAATAATGTCCTCAACATCTTGTCTCCCACCTTAAAATATCTTTGTTTTACCCTCGAATTATAACGAATCTTCATCAAAAGTTTGAAAGTGAGTCGAATTTAGATGCGCTTTGACCCTCTTTTCTTCAATTAAATCGAGCTCTGTTCTTCTTGCTTCTGCATATGTATCCTCGAAATAGTGAAATATTCTATAAGATGGTAAAGTTGATTCCAAAGAGCTCACAACATTCATTCCATATACTAAGCCCTTAAAACACAACTTCTCCAGGTGTTGTTCTATAAGCCCATAAAACCTCTTGTAAATAAGTAGGCAATTTCCCAACATCACCTGTGAAATTTTCGTTAGCCCTTCTAAAAAAGACTTGTTGACACTTGTCCATTTGCATGATGATGAAAAGGTGTTGAAAATACTGTATAATTCCCCTCGAATCGCAGAAAGAATTCATTTCTCTATTGTTAAAATGAGGGCCAATATCCGTAGTAATCTTTCGAAGTACTCCAAAAAAACAACAAATAATATTAAAATAAGCTTGATAACATCTTTAGCTCTTCTATCTGACAATGGCTCAACCTCAGCCCACTTCAAAAAATAGTCTAATGTCACAACAATTGTTTGTTGTCCTTCTGAGATCATGAGAAGTGGTCCTACTAGATCTATTCCCCGTCTATCAAAGGGAACCACTTTAGAAATTGAGGTAAGTTGTACTATTGGTTTCTGAATAGAATTAGCAAATTGTTTATAAGTATCACACCTTCGTACCAAAACTTTAGTATCACCCATAATTAAAGGCCAGTAGTAGTATGCTAACAAAAACCTCCTCGTCAAAGCTTTAAATCCACAATGA
This sequence comes from Limnanthes douglasii subsp. nivea, assembly GCA_036936605.1. Classification (NCBI taxonomy): domain Eukaryota; kingdom Viridiplantae; phylum Streptophyta; class Magnoliopsida; order Brassicales; family Limnanthaceae; genus Limnanthes; species Limnanthes douglasii. Next base: position 103,928,651 of record JAUPFV010000002.1, on the reverse strand, counting down.
GTAGAACCTTATTCATCATGTAGTTCATATAAGATTTCTTGAGACTCATTCTTACCCAAACATCGTAAAAATTGATGTGGTTTATTTTTTATTGAGGGTAATTTTATCCAGAGTTTTGTGGTGTTTTAAAGGTATTTAATGTTTGGATGGATTGTAGTGAGAGAATTGAACTGCCTGGTTGTATTTAATTTTCATTACCCTCATTAAATGAAGGTGGTTGGGTATTTATACCCTTAACCTTGGGCCACATGGGTTTTCGGGTTGTGTTAATGGATTCAGGTCGAGTTTAAAGACCCATTAGTTTTAAGCAGGCAAGTAATTAGCTTAGTCATGAAGTGATTAAGTTTTTAATACTTTTGTCAGTTCAGACGGTTTAGTAGGTGGATGTTTTCCGAATTGCCCCTGTCCGGTTTTCATAAAGAGTGGTGACAAAATCCGGACTCATCAGTAACCCCTTTTTTAGGTTGTGTTCAAAGGCCTTTGGCAAGACCTAAAAAATAGCATGTATCTGGTCATAGCCATGTCCGGACAGATTTTCAAACTGTGTAATGGCTTTATCCGGACTGAAAAAGTTCTCATAAACTAAACGGTTTTTTGCCAGAGATCATGGGACACGTGTCTTTTTCTGATTCGCCACATCAGCCGCTTTTTCCCTCGAACGGCGCTTCCACTTACTCCAAAAAACAACCTCTTCATTTAATGTGGGTGACATCAGCGTCGTTTTTAATCATTACAACCCTTTTGAATTCTCCTAGGTATAGAAGCATCTTTTGTAACTTTACTATAAATTAGTCCCTTTTCTACTGTTTTACCATCTTCATCATCCTTGCTCTGTTAAACTTCAAAGATTTCATCTCTCAAAAACAAAAACTTTCTTTTGGTGTGAGTTTATGTTTATAGCAAGAAACGCTTTAATAAAAGGTGGGTGGCTCAATTTGTCAGAGTTGGAAAAAGCTCAAAAGGTTGAACGAGAAAGGCGCATTGCTGCAGGCCTCCCTGTTTCCCCTGTTGATAAATCAGAAACACCAAGCTCAGAGCCTGACCGGGGTTCTTCTTCAACTAAGATTGTTAAACCTAGGAGGTTGTTCCAACCCAACCTTTCACCAATTGTTTCGGGCTCATCGGTTCAGGAATCAGAGCCTACTGTTGAACCAGGACAGGCAGTCACAAGATTTAAGAAACCTTCTCCATTCATTGCCATGGGATCGGATGCTGACGCCTCTCCAGAGAAGTTAGTAGATCGGAGAAGAGGTCGTTAGGTGAAAGGGCAAGCTCCAAAAGCTACACCTTCCAAATCTGGGGCTAAAAATACATACAGGGTCAGAAACACCCATTAAGACTCCTAAGGACAAGCTGTCCGGCCCGGAGGCATCTAGTTCAAGTCTCCGGAAAGAAACCACTGCATCTGAGCCCCATCAGGAGTCCAGACTACAAGAAGCCAATAATGCCCAACCATCCGGAGGGCCTGTTGAGCCAACCACTAGCTCCCCTCACCCAAAAAAAAACTGATAACCCTTCCATGATAATGGAAGAAGTGTTGGAGAATTCTATTGAAGAAGCTCCTTTTGAGTCCGAAGTCTGCGGACAAACAAGTGAGGCTGCTGCTGCCAAGAAGGACAAAGGAAAGGAGAAGCTATACTTAAAACATCCGGATTTGCCGGGGTGCCTTGTGGGAAAAGTGGGACCTTGCTTCCACAAGGTAAGTGTCAAATGCCTGCTAGCTTTGCAAAAACTTAATTATGCTTTCATCCACACAGCCGAACTGGGTTGGATGCAAACAAAATGGGGGATCCCGGAGAATGTCAAGGTAAGGATTCCGGTAGATCCGGAGACACCGATAGACTGCAAGCTTAGTGAAATAGTTTTCTTCACTGAGCTCTTCAACTGGGGACTAAGGTTTCCCCTAGACCCAGAGATATTCAAATACTTTCACCTCATCAAACTCTGCTCAAGCCAATTGAGCCCTAATGCATGGTATACTCTCATGGCCTGTATTATGGCCTCCAGGCTCTCCGGAATTCTTCTTCCAATGGAGCAGTTTGGAGATGTAGCCAGCCTCTGCAGAAACCACATTATCCCCTTCTATCACTTCAACATGGGTGATAATTACAAAGTAGTGGACGACCTGTAGAAACCACATTATCCCTTCTCTTAATTTTAGAAGCGAACCTACTTCTCATCAAACCTTGATAGTGTGCAGCTCTAAGGTGAGCCTTAATTATTCTTTCTTCTATTAAGTCAAGCTGGCCTCTGATTGCCACTTCGTTAGCGTGTTCGGAAAAGTTATGAACTCGAAATGAAGGAGAGTAGCTTCTATGGGAGCTATGGCATTCATCCCATATACTAAGGCAAAAGGAGACTCTTGTGTTGCAGCCCAGGGAGTGGTCCGGTAAGCCCACAAAACTTCTTGCAAGTAACTTGGCCATTTCCCAGTAGCCCCTTCTAAATTCTTCTTCAGACCGGACAGTATTGTCCTGTTGGCCACTTCGACCTGATCATTTTCTTGTGGGTGGAAAGGGGAAGAGAAGCAATGTTGTATGCCTCTAGAGGCACAGAAATTCTCCATTTCTTTGTTGTCGAACTGTGGCCCATTGTCTGTTGTTATCTTTTGTGGAATTCCAAATCTGCAACAGATAATGGATAAGATGAATTTTATAACATCCTTTGATGTCGTACCTGCTAATGGAGCTGCTTCGATCCACTTTGAAAAGTAATCAACAACAACGATTATAGTTTTGCACCCCCGGGATGCCATGGGTAGAGGTCCCACTAAATCCAATCTCCATCGAGCAAAAGGTATTGGCTCATAAATTGATTCTAAAGGGACAGCTGGGGTATGAATTTCATTACCATATCACTGGCATGGATCACACGTTTTTATCAACTCTTTGGCATCTTGCACTATAGAGGGCCAATAGTACCCAGCTAATAAAACTCTTATGGTTAGAGCCCTGAATCCACAGTGTGCTGATCCCTCACCATCATGTAATTCGGAGAGTACCATTTGAGACTCATCAAGCCCCAAACATCGTAAAAGAGGTTTACTATAAGATTTTTTTATAAATAATATCTCTTAGAATGACAAAACCACGAGCCTTGTACTTTACTTTCCTTGCTACTGCTTTTCCCGGAGGCAAGATGCCATCTAAGAGATGTTGAAGGAGAGGAAATCTCCAATCTTGAGGCTGCCTTATCTTTATATTCAAACTTTCTTCTTCCTGATCCGGATTGATTTGAATGGATGGGCACTCCAGCACATGAATCCAACGGTATGACTCAGTATAGGATATGGCTGCCAAAGAGTCTGTTAGTGTATTTTCTATTCGAGGTATGTGTTCATAGGTGATGTTTTTGAAACTAAGTGCCACTTCTTTAAGAAGAAGTAAGTATTTAACCAGCTGCTCCTTTTTTACTTCGGATTGACCTTGTGCATGATGAATAAGAAGCTGAGAATCACTCATTAACTTGACCATTTTGGCTCCACAAATAAGAGCTAATTTCAAACCAGCTATAACAGCTTCATATTCGGACTCATTATTAGAGGCCCTGAAAGCAAAACAAATAGCCTGGTACATTCTGTCACCGTACGAAGATGTTAAACATACCCCAGCACCACATCCCATGGTACTTGACCCACCATCAGTCCGGACGACCCAAACGTTTTTATCTTTTACTCTAGTTTCTTGCTTAGTTTCCCTATCTGAATGGAATTCAACTAAGAAATCAGCCACAGCTTGGGCTTTGCCTGCTGTTCGAGGAGAAAAATCAATGTCGTAGTCTCCCAGCTCTACTGACCATTTGGTCATTCTACTTGAAATGTCAGCTTTTTGGAGAACATTTTTCAAAGGGAAAGAAGTCTGAACGATGATGAAATGAGCCTGAAAATAGGGCCTCATTTTCCTTGCAGCAATTACCAGGGCCAACGCCAACTTCTCAAGCTTCAAATATCGTTTTTCTGCATCTATCAAGCTTTTGCTGATGTAGTACACCGGATGAGGATAATTGTACACCTCTCTTACCAATACTTCACTTATTGCGCAATCAGAGACGGCTAAATACACATAAAGTGTTTTTCCATCAACAGGTTTAAACAAAGTTTTGAGGGAAGAAAAATACTTCTTAATTTCATCGAAGGCCTCATTACACTTTGAGGACCAGTTGAAGTCCTTTGCACCTTTTAAAGTTTGAAAAAACGGGGCACACCTGTCCGAAGACCTTGAAATAAATCGATTTAATGTAGCCAGCCTCCCAGTCAATCGTTGTACTTCTTTAATATTCTGAGGAGGCTCCATTTGTAGTAAAGCATTAAGCTGGTCTGGATCAGGTTGTATCCCTTGCTCACTTATCACATACCCCAAGAATTTCCCGGACTGCACTCCAAACACACACTTCTCTAGATTTAGTTTCAAATTTACTTTCACTAAGTTAGCAAAAGTTTCTTAGAGATTTGCCAAGTGTAGTTCTTCGTCCATACTTTTCACCATCATGTCGTCGATGTAAACTTCCATATTTCTTCCAATTTGATCAGCAAAAACCTTGTTTACCAACCTCTGATAAGTAGCCCCAGTATTTTTTAACCTAAGTGGCATCACCTTGTAACAATGAAGGCCCATATCAGTAACAAATGTAGTATGTTCCTGATCCTTGAGATCCACTTGAATCTGATTATACCCGGAGAAGGCATCCATAAAAGATAGCAGCTTGTTTCCAGATGTGGAGTCCACCAACTGATCAATCTGGGGGACTGGGTATAAATCCTTTGGGGAAGCTCTGTTGAGATCTGTAAAATCGATGCACATACGCCACTTGCCATTTTTCTTTTTTCCCAGTACCGGATTGGCTGTCCATAAAGGGTATTGAGACTCCTTTATGTGCCCCATTTTAGTAAGTCGGTCGACCTCTTGAACTATGACATCAGCCTTTTCCTTAGAAAAATATCTTCTTTTTTGTATCACAGGTGCTATGTCCCTTCGGATGGACAGTTGGTGTGATATAATATCTACTGGTACTCCGGTAACATCAGCATTGCACCAAACAAAAACATGATGATGGTCTTTCAAGAATTCTAACATTTTACCCTTTAATTCCGATGTCATCTTGGATCCTATATTGACACTTTTTCCTTTAGCCAGAGAATGTGTTTCAACTTCTTCAATCGGTATTAAAACTCCAAGGGTCTCTCTGGGGTCATCAATTTCACCCTCTCCCCAGAGGGCCCCTCAAATTGTTATTCCTCATTGATCTGAACTGCCCCAACCTCCGAGGAGCCAGTGTTGTTGCATAACACTCTCTTGCTACCTTTCGGCTGCTCCGAACAACTCCCACTTGTCCTTGCACAGCATATTTCAAGCATTGGTGGACTGTTGAGGCCACATCATGCATCCTAGAGAGCCATGATCTCCCCAGAATAGCATCATAACAAGTGGGACAATCTACCACAACAAACAGTATTCTAACCATCTTTTTAAAAGGGCCTTTGCCCAATAAAACCTCCTCCTCGAATTCTCCGATCACGTCTGCTCAGCTTCGAGTGAAACCCACAATTGATTTGTTCGAATGTTGAATTACTGCTGGATTCTTCATTTTTTTAGGAAGTTAAAAAGAGAATATTGGCTGAACTTCTGGTATCCATCAAAATTCGCCTTATATCATTGCCTCCAATGGATGCTCCTATGACCACAACATCTTCATGTGGACCGGCAATATCCCTCAGATCATCCTCGTCAAAAACAATAAAAAAGAAAGGAATTTATGATTGATAGGAGGTCATGCCTCCTTCAAGCTAGGTAGCTAAAGTATGAACGTGCCTCTTTCTTGATGAAGCAGTTGGTGCAGTCATGGTGTCCCCTCCGAATATTGTAAGTGATTCAAAAAAGTTAATAAGCTCGGACACGTCTTGCAATGTTCTACAATAACACCCACTTTATTCCGGGTCGGATCAGGGTCCAAGTATTCTGACTCTACATCGAACCTCTCGATTATCACCATAGCCCCTTCCGGAGCCGATGTGCCTGCATTGTTTGGACCAGCCCGATGAGCGTTATCAGGCCTATTTCCACCTCTTCTTTTAACATATGCTCCCAACTTTCCTCTTTCAATCAAATTCTAGACTTCTTGCTTCAAAGCAATACAATCCTCAGTGGTATGGCCAGTATCATTGTGATACTGGCAGAAACAATTGTTGCGGCTCTCCCTAGGAGACTGTAACGCAACCTGCCTTCTATAGTATACTTCGTCTTTTATTTTGTCATAAATGGTGGATACGTTTTCTTTCAACTCAGAAAACCACTCCGGTTGAACCCAAGGCCCTCGTTTATTTCTAGAATTTTGACTCTGGGCTGGTGCAGCTGGCTGAGACTGAGCTTTGGCTCTATTATGACTCTGCCCGGTCTCCCTAGCCTTGATTCCGGACTGGTTTTGGTTTAGATTTGGTGCAGTCGGAGCAGACCTCACCTGCCTATGCACCCTAGTTTTCTTTGTTTCATCTACATTAATCTGCTTTCCAACCTGATTCAGCAGACCTCCCCATGTCATGGCCTTTTTTCTGGTTACTGAATCAGCCAAGTTTCCAGGGTTTAATCCCTGCCTCAGAGAAGCTATTGCTACTTGTTCGAAGCAATCAGCTAATCCATTTTTGGTATTCACAAAATGACTTATGTATTCTTTTAAGGATTCGTTTGGTTCTTGGGCACAATGGATAATTGTGTCTCCATTGCCCTTCACTTCCTTACTTCCAACAAACTGCCTTCGAAAGGCTACCCAAAAAGTGTCAAAATTCCTGATACAGCCCTGTGGTAAGCTATTATACCATTTCAGAGCACTCCCCGTAAAAGATTGGGAGAATGCCCTACAAAGTAATTTGTCGTCATCATCAAAATTCATCATGAAATTTTTGAACTGTTCGAAATGGTTATCCGGGTCTTTACTGTCATCATATTTTTCCATTTTTGTACTGTCAAACCTCTTAGGGAGGTTTCTGGACAGGATCTTGGAGGACAATGGAGATTGTCTCCAATTCTGGCCACGACTGAAAACGGTATCCTCATTAGGAGTTGCAAAGATACATGGTTCATCATGGAAGGCAAAAGGATCCATCACCATCCGATCTATGTGTCTTCGGCTATGAGACGATCTTTTGCTTATATGCCTCTTTAACCTTCCATGCATATCCCTTTTTCTTGAATACTTCTTAAACAATTTTGTTTCTTTTTAGAACGGCCCTCATCATTGTTGGACGACAAAGACTCTTCAACTTCATCTTCATTTGAGGAGCTACTAGAAGATTCTGATTCTGAATCAGAGCTCTCCACCGGTTTAGACCGGTGAGACTTTTTTGAGATAGCATGAGTCTTTTTCGTACTCACATGGGTTTTTGAGGGCTCGTGCTCTCTTGGGTTGTCAGTATGATGAGCAACTGACGCCTTTAATTTCTCTTTTATGCCCATTTTTACCCTCTCTGCCCTTAGAGCTTCTATTTCAACTTTTAATCTATCTCGCTCCTCAATCGTGTATTCATCATTTTCACCCACAACTTCTGCCAAAGCTGGTGGTATTTCTTGCACGTCCGGATTCATCCGAACTGGTGTTTTCTGATGGTTTTGAATGCTAGATTCATGCACCTTCGTGCTCCCACTGTGGTCGCCAAAATTGACGTGGTTTATTTTTTATTGAGGGTAATTTTGTCCAGAGTTTTGTGGTTTTTTAAAAGTATTTAATGTTTGGATGGATTGTAGTGAGAGAATTGAGCTGCCTGGTTGTATTTAATTTTCATTACCCTCATTAAATGAAGGTGGTTGGGTATTTATACCCTTAACCTTGGGCCACATGGGCTTTCGGGTTGTGTTAATGGATTCGGGTCGAGTTTAAAGACCCATTAGTTTTAAGCAGGCAAGTAATTATCTTAGTCATGAAGTGATTAAGTTTTTAATACTTTAGTTCAGTTCAGAGGGTTTAGTAGGTGGATGTTGTCCGAATTGCCCCTGTCCGGTTCTCATAAAGAGTGGTGACAAAATCCGAACTCATCAATAATGGTATACTGAAAAAAAAAATATAACACTTCATCCAATATTATATAGCCATGAGCTTTAGACCTCAAACGTTGAGCTAACTTGACATCTTGAGGCAATGTTCCTCTAAGTAAAAAACTCTGTTATTTTAAATCTCAGTTACCTCGAATATTTTCTATAGTGACAAACTTGGAATAGTAACATTTCTCTTATTTTAACAACATTAAAGGATTTTGTTGTAATAATCTCCAAGGATACTCCTTTGTATATGCTATGGTTGCTAAAGAATCTGCAAATATATTATCCCATCGAATGATGTGTTCAACAACCACTTCATCAAAAATAAGAGTTAACCCTCAAAGCTCACGTAGATAAAACTATTTGATCTTTCTTAGCCTCAAATATCTCTATCATATGATTTACCACCAACTATGAATCCGTCTCTAATCAAATTGTTTTTGTCGCACAAATACTTGCAGGTCTTAAACTGGCTAAAGAAGCCTTGTACTCAACTTTGTTATTTGTTGCATGAAATCCAAATTGAATGGCCTGATACATAACTTCTCTAGAAGGATCAATCAATTGTACCCCCGCACTTGATCCTAATATGCTCAAACTACCCATGTTGAATCTACTGGAAACAATTCTTTAACTGTTTCCTCAGTGGACCGGCTTGAGTAAAATTCAACCAAAATATCTGCTAGAGCATCAGCCTTAATAGTTCTTCGATGATAAAAAATTATTTCAAAATCCCCTAAATCAACCGACCATTTAATCATTCTGCCAGAAATATCTGCTCGTAATATATTCTTCAATGGAAAAGAGGTTCTAACAACAATTGTATGAGCTTGAAAATAAGGGCGCATTTTTCTAACAGCCACCACCAAGGCCAGAGCCAACTTCTCAAACTTTAAGTATCTTTTTATGATGCCAAAAAACTTTTCCGCACATAATAAATTGGTTTAGAATCTCCACTTTATTCCCTTATTAACACAACACTGACAGCAACATATGACACTACTACATACAAGAATAATTGTTCTTCTATTCGAGACTTGGATAAAATTTCATGTGATAACAAATAATCTTTAATCTTTGAAAATGTCACCTCACATTTTGGTGTCCACATAAATTCCTTTGGTCAATGTAAAAGTTGGAAAAAGGAACACACTTTTCAGAAAGTCGAAAGATAAATCTATTAAGAACATCCAATCTCCCTGTAAAAATTTGCACTTCTTTGATTGTCCGGGGTGAAGTCATTGATACCAAAGCTTTTAATTGATCAGTATCAGCTTCTATTCTCTATTCACTTATAATATATCCCAAAACCTTGCTTGGTCTTACACCAAAGGTGCATTTCTCTGGATTTAACTTTAGCTGAGTAACTCTTAGATTAAAAAAAAGTCTCCTCCAAATCTTGTAAGTGTTCACCATTTGTTGAATTTTTTACTAGAATATCATCAATATAAACTTTCATGTTCCTCCCAATTTGAGAAACAAAAGTCTTATTTACCAATCTTTGATATATTGCTCTAACATTTTTAACACCAAATGGCATAACCCGATAACAATATATTTTTCGATCAATAATAAACGTGGTACTTTCTTGATCCTTTAGATTTAATTGGATTTGATTATAACCCGCAAATGTATCTATGAAAGAAAGGATTTTATTCCCTAACGTTGAATCAACAAGTTGATCAATTCGTGGGACATGAAATGGATCTTTAGAACATGTCATGTTCAAATCTGTAAAGTCAATTCACATTCTCTATTTTTCGTTCTTCTTTTTTACTTACACTGGATTAGCAGTCCATAATAGATATAGTGCCTCCCGTATATGTCCGACCTTAGAATAAACGATCCAATTCAGCCACGATTACCTCAGATTTCTCTACAGAGAAAGCTTTTCTCTGTAGAATAATAGGCATGACCTTCAAATTTAAGGCCAAACTATGACAAATCACCTCGGATGGAACCTCTACTACATCATCGGTTTCCAAAGCAAAAAGGATCCATATTATCAAACAAAAACTGTAACAATTGGTAGTGTAAAGTATGAGACATTAATATCTCTATTCGCAAAGATTTCCCATTTAGAAAGATATAATCCTCGATATTTTCTCCTACTACTAAAGGACCATGGCTTTCCCTTGGATCATCCACACCTTCCTCATCCGAAGTCACCCCCCCCCCCCGCCCCTAATTGTTATTCAGTCATTTGGCTACTAAACATAGCCCTTCTAGAATGAAAAGTTGTTGCATAACATTCTTTTGACTTGCTGATCACTTCGAACTACTCCAACATGATCACCAATTACATATTTCAAACACTGATCAACAGTTAAAACAGCAGCATACATCCCTGACAACCAAGACCTCCCAAATATTACATTATAAATGGTCAAACATTCCAGTACCGTAAACAAAACTTGAACTTATTTATTAAAAAGACCTCTTCCCAACAAAATCTCTCGTTCGAATTCTCCAATTACTTGCGTAGTTACTCCTGTGAAACTAATTATAGTGCATTTTGTTGGAGAATTGCAGGTGGATTATGCATTTTATCATATGTTGATTTGAACAACACATTTGTTGAGCTTCATGTATCAATTAATATTCTTCGAAACTTTGTTCCCGCTATTTCTGCACCAATCACTACTGCATCTTTATGGGGTCCAACTATACTTCTCAAATCATCATTGTCAAACATGATAAAAGGTGTGATATTCCTCCCATACAGATATGTAGATATTTTACCTTCTATTTGAGTTTCCAAACTTATTACATGACTTTTCCTTGAGCTATTTGTATTTCCATCCATTTTATCTCCTCCAAAAATTTCTATAGATTCAAAATATTCACATAAACTTTGAACTCTTCCTTGAACGACTAGTTTATCCAGCAAGATTAAACGATCCGAGTCCGAATCCAAATATTCTGACGTTGCATCAAACCTTTCCAATTTAGAATCCATGATCATTAATGTATTCTTCTGCTTCGAATTTTTGTTAACAACCTGTGTGCTAATGTGCTCGGATTATTTCGTCCACTGTTCTATAATTTAACAAAAATCGTTAACTTTTTGTTTTCTATCAAAATCTGAATTTCGTTCTTAAATGCTATACAATCAACAATATCATGCTCTATGTCATTGTGGTACTTGTAAAAATTGTTGTTTCGCTCCTCTATTGGCCTATTTATTGGAGCTAGTTTTCTAAAATTGATATGATTCTTAACTCATTCGAAGATGGTTGTCAGATTCTATGTTAACTCCGTAAAATATTATATCCTTATCCACTAATTGTGCCTCACTCAAGGAAGTTGATAACTAGATGATTGAGTCGGTGCTCCTTCTGTCTGAGGAGGAAGAGTAGTGGTACCTCAGAATTTGAAGTGCTTCGCTGATATCCTTGGCTAATAGGTGCATGCCCCGAATTTCTTTGAGTGGACCTTGATCACCTTGAACTCTCGTGGACTCATCCACTTTAATTTTTTCCTAAACTTGAGCCATCAAAGCTCCAAATGTCAATTCTTTTCTCCTCGTAGTCTCATTTGCTAGATCCCCTGGAAGCAATCCTTGCCCAAAAGCTGCCATCACAACAAGCTCTTTATAATCTTCAAATCCTGTCTTTGGTAACACAAATCGTCTACTATAATATTTTAAATTTTCATTACTGCATATTTGCATTGCATTATTGTGTCACCATTGGCTCACATTTCTTTGCTTCTTACAAATTTTCTTCGAAATACAGTGTAAAAATCCTGAAGTTGGTTAAAGATCCCTTCAGAATTCTATTATACCACTTTAGGGCAGCGCTTTTAAAAGTTTACGAGAATACTCTATACAGCAATCTATCTTCATCCTCGAAATTCATTATATAACTCTTGAACTGCTCAATATGATCATCAAGGTCATGTTTTCCATCAAACTTTTACACTCTCAAAATATCAAAGCGCCTAGGAAGAGGGATTGACCTAATCACAGCAGATAGAGGAATTCCCCAATCCACTCCTTGCATATATTGATCAGCTCCAGTTGTTCCCATAACAACATATAATTTCTGGTCCGCATTATTATCGTACTAGTTAGATGTGTTATCCTCGTACAATGGGTTGACCCTCATATTTCAAGACCTACCTTCATTCTTCGGTATGTGCTATTTGCGTGATTTTCGGTGTCAACTTCTCTCTCCCTTCAAAGAATTTCGGTATTTTCCTTGTTTAAATGAATCTCCTTAGGAATTCGAACTAGTAAATTCGTTATTCTTAGTAAAAATATATTGATATTTATCTTTCTTTTCATTTCGAGAATAATGATCCCCTGTGTATGACTGAAAATGTACTTTTTTAACGGTCACTTTACATTTGACAAGTTGTATAAGACTCATCAGATTGGTTACCCAATTCCATTATCTTCAAATTGTCGTACCTCAGATTTCAGCCTTCCAGATTGGATTTGTTGCTCTCTTCGAACAAATTTATCGTTTTAAACAATTATCTTTTCTAAATAATTGTTTCATTCAATTTTCTATATCATATTGCTCATGTTTTTCTAAGTTCTAACTATCACCTTGATTTTCTACTCTGCGTAATCCTGGTTGGTGCTTCGTTTTCCACTTGCAATGTGGAATCAGTTCCAATTTCGGGCTCCATTGTAATTTAAATTTGCAATTTCAATCGTAAATTTTACGGTTTTAAATTTTCTATCTGGGTACCTCGTCATCCTCCCATTATGGTCGTTAATGTTATTCATTAGAATTTCAGTGTGAAAATCAAGCAATAGAAGTAATTTAGAAAAATAAAATAATTTGTCTACTTTTCGAGAGAGAATCAGTTTGTAGTCGAGTATTAATGAGTAATGTCAATCATCTTTTATTCCATAATCTTCTATCCTATTTATAGGACGGAAGGATAAGTAACATATTCGGTTACATATTTGGTTAAATTGCACTTTGGCCCTTACTATCTGATAAGGGGTCATTTCACACCTTGGGCTAATGGGTTCTTAAACTTGACTTGACTTCACAATCTGATCTGAAAGGCTCATAGGTCATTAATTAAGTATAAATACCCCAACTACTTTCATTAATGAGGGTGATCATAATTTAATACAAGCACACACCTTGATTATCTCACTACACTCCACCTTAAACATTAAATTCCCAAAATACTTTACTAAATTACCCTCGTTCATAAATAATCCACACCAAATTGGCGACCACAGTGGGAGCGCGATGGTGCCTGAATTTCATATTCAAAACCAACATACAAAGTAGTTTGGATGGATCTGAATGCGTACAGTATTCCACCCCCTGAGGTGGAAGTCATAAAAGAAAACAGTGAATACACTATCGAGGAGCGCGATCAATTGAGAGCTGAGATAGAGGCCTTTAGAGTGCAAAAACAAGCATAAAAGGGGGTTAAAGAAAAATCTGATGTGTCGGTACTTCACCATACTGACAATCCTGGAGAAAATGAGCAGTCTCTGAAGATTCATCTCAGTTCCAAGAAAACACACCGATCTAAACATGTGGAAAGTTCTACTTTGTAGTCCTCCAGCAACTCATTTAATGAGGCGGATTTTGAATAATCGGTGTCCTCAAGCAGTGATGAAGGGAGGTCAAAAAAGAAAATGAGGTTAACTAAAAAACATTTAAGAAAAATGTATAGGCATGGCAGGTTTAAAAAGAATCATGGGAAGGAAAAGGGTTCAGTTGATCAGCATATTAACCATTTGTTGATTGACCCTTTTACTTTTCAATCCGAACCATGTATTTTGCTACACCAAACTAAGAAACTATTTTTAGCCGCAACAGGAACTCGAGGCAATCGCCTTTGTCTATGAAAATACTCTCGGGACACCTTCCCAAGAGGTTTGACAGCTCTAGTATGGAGAACTATGATGGGAGCAAAGATCTGTACAACCATCTGGAGCAGTTTAAGACTTTATGATGAACTTCGCTGATGATGATAGATTGTTGTGCAGGGCCTTCTCCCAAACTTTCACAAGAAATACCCTCAAATGGTATAATAGTCTCCCTCGGGGATCTATTAAATTTTTTGATATATTTTGGGTTTCCTTTCGGAGGCAGTTTGTTAGAAGTAAAGAGCTTAGAAGGAATAGGGATACCATTATTCATTGTGCTCACGAACCAAATGAGTCTTTGAAGGAGTACATCAGCAGATTTGTGAATACAAAGAATGGGCTAGCAGATTGCTTCGAACAAGTTGCAAGTGTTTCCTTTAGATAAGGGTTAAATCCGGGCAACTTGGTTGATTCAGTCACCCGGAAGAAGGCCATAACTTTTGGGGGGTTGTTGAATCAGGTGGGGAAACAAATCAATGTGGAGGGAACTAAAAAGACCAGGGTGCCTCGTAAGATAAGGTCCACTACTACAGCATCAACACCTCAAGCTACAAATTAGTTCGGGTACAGGTCAAAGGAGACCGGACATGGATCTAATCAATCAAGGCAGAATCAGTCTAACCAAAATCAAAACCAACAAGATAGAAACAAGAGGGGACCATGGGTTCAACCTCAGTGGTTTGCTGAATTGGGGAAAAGTGTGGCTACAATCTATGACAAAACTAAGAACGAAGTGCACTTTAGAAAGCCATAGAAAACCGGAGTATCCGTTTATGCAAATACTACAATCACATAGGGCATGATACCCATGATTGTATAGCCTTGAATCATGAGGTCTAGAACCTCATTAAAAAGGGTAATGGGGGCCTATGTTAAAAAACGATGGAGGAGCAGACCAGATAATGCACAGGACAATGTCAATACTCCCCGAACTACTCCTTCAAGCAATCCTTGAACATCTACACATGAAGATACTATAATGATAACTTAAAGGTTTGATATAGACTTTGAGTACCTTGATCCGGATCCAAGTTGGAATCGAGTAGGGGTAATAACAGACAAAACTAAAACTGTCTCCGGTTTGATTAAATTATTTGAATCTCTAACCATCTTTGGGGGGGACACTGTGACTGCACCTTCTAGTTCATCAAGGAAGAGCCATGTCCACACTTTTACCACCCAGTTGGATGGAAAAATGTTCATACACTTGTATCAAACCCCATCTTCTTTTATAGTGTTCGATGAGGATGACCTAAGAGATATTGCAGGGCATCATGAAGACGTTGTGGTAATAGGGGCATCAATAGGGGGAAATGATATACCTCAAATCCGGATTGACATAGGCAATCCGGCAAACATCTTATTTTTGAGCTCCTACAAACAGATGAGAAACCCTTCGGTTATACAGCGTTCAAAGAGAACCATCGTGGGCTTCAGAGGAATTTCTGCAAATGTGATTGGGGAATTTGAAGAAGAGGTATTGCTTGGAAAATAACCTTTTAAGAAAATTGTGAGAGTACTATTTGTTGTGGTGGATTTCCTAATATCTTACAATACAAGATTTGGGAGGTCTTAGCTCTCTATAATGCATGTTGTGGCTTCTACGGTCCACCAATGTTTAAAATATGTTGTTCATGGGCACGTAGGTATTGTCCGGAGCAGTCAAAAGATAACCAGGAAATATTATGCAACGGTCCTCGCCTCTAAGTCTGAAGAGGCAGTCAAGATTAACAGAGATTAGCAGCTACTGGATCCTTCCACCGATGAGAATGAAGTTAATGATCCCAGGGAGGCTCCCAGTGTTATAGTACCCATAGAGGAGGTTGAAATCTACTCCCTCGCTGAGGGGAAAATGTTAAAATTGGTACCAAACTAACTTCAAGTTTGAAACGCACGTTGTTGTCCTTTTTATTGAGTAATCAACATATATTTGCATGGTGCAATGATGATGTTACTAGAGTGCCAACTAATATTATTTGTCATAAGTTGTCCCTACGAACTGATGTTGCATCAGTTGTACAAAGAAAAAGGTCATTCTCTAAAGAAAAAGCAGATGTGATTGTTCAAGAAGCTGATCGTCTCACCAAGATTAGCCACATAAAAGCATTTGTCTTCACCCAAGACTTTTTTTAAACCTATTCAGGGAGAAAAGCTCTATATATATATATATATATATATATATAGGTTTATCAGAGTATGCAATAAATGTTGTGCTAGTAAGAGAGATGGACAATTACCCTTGTCCGGTGTATTACATTAGCAAAAGTCTGTTGGATGCTGAAAGAAGATATTTGAAGTTGGAAAAACTAGCATTAGCCTTGGTAATCGCATCAAGAAAGATGAGACCATACTTTCAGGCTCATTCCATTGTCGTTTGAACATCTTTTCCCCTGAAGAGTGTTCTTCAAAAAGTTGATGTGTCAAGCAGAATGACCAAGTGGTCAGTTGAGCTGAGTGATTATGATATTGATTTTACGTCCCAAACGGCGATTAAAGCCCAGTTAGTGGCTGGTTTCTTGATATAATTTCATGTTGATAGATCCTTCAGACATATGCCAAAAAACCAGTCTAAGAAAGAATGGGTAGTCTGAACTGATGGTGGATCTAGTTCTATGGGATGTGGGGCTGGAAGTTGTTTAACTTATCCCTATGGTGATACCATGTACCAAGCAATATGTTTTGATTTCAGAGCTTCTAACAATGAATCTGAATATGAAGCACTTATAGCTAATCTTAAGCTACCCTCATATGTGGTGCCAAAAGAGTCCGATTAATGATTGATTCCCAATTACTAATTCACCATGCTCAAGGGAAATCTGAAGCAAAGAAAGAACATTTGATTAAATACTTGTTAATGCTGAGAGAAGTTGTTGCAAGCTTCAAGAGTATCTGCTATGAACATATCCCTAGATCAGAGAATACTGTGGCAGACTCTTTGGCAACCATCGCTTATTCTGAAGCTTAACCTTGGATTATGATGGAAGAGTGTCCATCAATACAAACGGGCCAAGAAAAAGGTAAAGATGATGAATAAAGTATGAGCATAGTTAACCATTCAACCCAAAGATTGGAGGTATGATATTCTTCAGTTTATTTCCGATGGGATTTTGCTTCCGGATAAAGCCATGGCTAAGAAAATCGAGTATGAGGCTCGTGGTTTCTTGGTATTAAGGGAAGTTATTTACAAGAAATCTTTCAGCAGACCTCTCTTGAGTTTCTTAGGATTTGAAAAATCCCAAGTTATGTTATCTGAACTACATGTTGGAGAAGTTTCTGCACATTGTGGTTATAAATCTCTAACTAGAAGAGTTTTATTAGCAGGGTACTACTGGCCAACCATAATGGCAAATGCTAAAGATATGGTAAAGAAATGTGATCCTTGCCAAAGATATGGTAATGAAATTCATGTGTCAGTAGTTCCTATGGAATCCATATCCGAACTGATATCCTTCGAGAGATGGGGGTTTGATCTGGTTGGGCCTCTTCCCATGGCATCCGGTGGATGTAGAACAATAATAGTTTCTATTGACTATTTATCTAAGTGGATAGAGGTAGCTCCTTTAGATGGAACCACTTCTAAGTCAATTATTAAATTTATTTTATCTAACATATGTTGCAGATTTAAGGTTCCCCAAAAGATTACCACAGATAATGGGCCACAGTTTGATAATAAAGACATGGAAATGTTCTGCACCTCCAGAGGAATTCAACACTATTTTTCTTCTCCTTTCTACCCTCAAGAAAATTGGAAAGTTGAAGTTGCTAATCGGACAATCTTGTCCCGGTTGAAGGAGAATCTGGAGAGAGCTGCAGGAAAGTGGCCAAGTTATTTACAAAAAACATCGTGGGCTTACCGAACTACACATCAGAATGTTACACAAGAATATCTTTTTCCCTTATGTATGGGATGGATGCAATCACTCCCATAGAATCTACTTTACCATCTCATAGAGTCCAAAATTATTCTGAACAGGCAATGATATATCAGTCGAGAATCAGTTGGATTTGATTGAAGAAAGAAGAGTTAAAGCGCATTTGAGAACAACGCATTTGAGAATAGCGCATTACCAGGGTTTGATGAGGAGCAGATTTTCCTCCAAAGTTAAAAGAAGATATTTTCAGTTGGGGGACAAATTCTTAAGAAAAGTCTTTTTACACACCAAGGAAAAACAGTTTGGTAAGCTGGCTCCGAATTGGGAAGGCCCTTATATGGTATGTGGGAAAGTTAAACCATGAACATACATGCTCCAAAACAAGGAAGGGAGAGCACTAAAGCACCCATGAAACATTGAATACCCCAGGTTATACTTAGAATAGACCTCTATTGTAAATATCTACCTTTTGAACGTCAATGTAAATATTAGGGGGGCATACTCTTTCCTACCCTGGTGGGACGGGGAGGTTTTAACGAGGTGTCTGAGTTTTTTAATAATATATTATGCCTTCTTCAAATTCTGGTGCAACTTTTTTCTTGACTTGGCCATAGTATGAGGTGGTCAAATATTAAATACTTATTAAACATTCCGGCTCTCAAATATCTTTGGGTTGATCAGACATATTAAACATTAGGTCACATTTATTAAACACATGTAATTGAAATTTTTTAATACCCTTACTTAACAACTCTAAAATATTGAAGGCTATTTAAGCATTGATCATAAAGAGTTAAACAAAATTCAAACGAAGGGAAATATGATATTAGAGTCTGATCGGACTAAAACCGATCCATGATTCACAGATACCTTGACCATTCAATGACTTTAAGTTTTAAAGAACATAAATTAAACAAACAATGAAACAAGATACCTTGGCCACAAAAACACAAATCATAACAATACAACCTTAGGGCTTGTTCCCTTCGGTTTTTTCTTCACCGCCATCTTTTTTCGGACTTTTGAGTTCAGCACTTGAACTCTCACCAACTCCTTTATTGTCCTCGGAATCTTCCCCACTTAAGTAGTTGTGCTTGCCACCATCAACTATCGTATGAAAATGGAGGTCATCATATTCCACAAATTTCGACAAAAGACCAAGAGTCCTCTTAGGAAAGGTATCATGAAACAGTAAGACCATATCGGATTTGATGTCATCATCTCTTTCCTCCAATGAGTCTACCACTCCAGAGGCATACTTCTCTATTCCAACAGCTATCTCTTCGACTTGTTTTTGTACTAGAGTTATATTCTCCTCTGTTTTCTTCTTAACAAGCCCCTCCAAGTTGGTCTTGTCCTCAGATAACATCTTGATGGTTTTGTCTCTAGCTTCTAATTTCCCCTTCAAAGCTTTGATATCATCGAAAGAAGAAGTTTCAATCCAGAATACTTGGTCTAGAGATCTCTTTGAGTCTCTTCTGACTTAAGAAGTTTGGAAGCCAAATCCTTTTTTTCCTTCTTTAGAGACTATATGCTTTGCTGAGCGGTAAAGAGTGTATTCATCAAGCCTTGGTTTGCTGTAGTCAGGGAATTGATAATGTTTGTTTGTTCCCTCACTTGTCTTTCTAGGTCAACTACCGGTTAGATGCAACCTAGAAGGACATGAATCAGGGTGTCTTGCTCGCTTGATATCACATAAGTCTCACCATTATGGGTCACAGCATTGGACGAGTTGGCAGGACGATAAGGCCCCGCGAAGTCATCCTTGTTTAGTTTATTGAAATATATGTTAATGTTCTGAAAGACATCAAGATTTACCTCTCCATTAGCAGTAGCTTGTTCGGAATAAAGGTTGGGTGGAATTTCTTCTTGCAAAGTAGGATCAGCATGAGCCGGATGAGGAATTTTTTAAGGATGTAGAATTATCTCTGATCCCATAGTGATTTTTTTCTTCTTTGCAACTTTTTCATCACTGTGTGCCTTGCGTTTCCTATCCTTCTTCGTAATCTTTAGTGGGTTGTCTAATCCACCAGCCTCCTTGACAGTAACTTCAACTGCTTCCAGCAGAACAGCATTGATCCCTCCTTGATTCTCTAAACTGGTCCATTTAGTAGTTGGCTGAGGTGGGTTTGTTGTGGTTTTCTTCTTTTTTTGTTCTTCATCTTGTCCAGTTGGCTAGAGGCTTTGACCCTCGAAGAAAAGTAAAACTTGGCGTCTTTAGCCTCAGTTCTCCTCAGGATAACGTCTGCAGGATGAGGGGTGGTCAGTTCTTCCCATGTGAGGTCTCTTCTCATTGTAGTATTCCACAGATGAGACCTCACAAAATTCCCTGAGGTGAAGCAGTTGTGGAAACCATTCTCTCATTTCTCCAAGGCCCAAGTGTTTAGCTTAGCACAAGTGTTTTAACCTTCCTCTACATGATCTGAGAACTTCTTTGGAAAAACTGAAAAGAGACACAAGTCAGTTCAGAATAACCACATAGTTTTTAAAATACTAAAGGAAACATAAATAAAACTTACTTATGCTCGTCCAGCACCTATTCAGTTGGCTTCGATTAGAGTCAACTTTTATCTTTTTCCCATTCGCCCAGGCACTGCTGATGAACAGGAACTGCGTCTTTCATGGCTTTTCAGACTCTAGTAGGTCATTCACTACCTTGTAATCATTCCTCATATTGTAGTGGTAAAAAAGAAATGTGATGGTTCTTGCACAAATTCGCCACAGCATCAAATTGCTCCATTGTAGTGGAATCTTAGACAGTCTGGAAGCCATTATGTCAGCCATCAACGTGTACCACGCGTTTGGGCTCAATTGACTCAGACATAGCTTAATCAGGTGAAAGTACCTGACTATCTCCGGATGTAAGGAAGCTAGAGTCCCCATTTCAGCACCTCTGTGTGGACCACTAGCTCGTTAGACTTGCAATCCATCAGAGT
The DNA here is from genome assembly GCA_036936605.1 of Limnanthes douglasii subsp. nivea. Lineage (NCBI taxonomy): Eukaryota > Viridiplantae > Streptophyta > Magnoliopsida > Brassicales > Limnanthaceae > Limnanthes > Limnanthes douglasii. Next base: position 103,907,968 of record JAUPFV010000002.1, on the reverse strand, counting down.
TTCCGAGGTGATCGGGATTCTCACCCTGACATAATCAGGGAACCCCCACTTTGTAGGAATACGACTCAATTCAGTGGTATGGGTGTATACGTAAGCTATCTTCTGGAGGGCTATCAGGTACTTCACGCTGACTTTCTGGAAATTTGGCCCTACCTTCGCTTCCAGACACTCCGAAAGTGCATCCGGATTAGACATACCAACTTTAGTTTTGCCCCTTCGATCTGTTGGGGTGTCCTCAGTCTGTCCGGACGCCTCAAAATGAGTATCTACTATACTGTCCTCCATATTTTCTTTCATTATGATGGACATCTGTTCGGATGGCTTGATTTCTGTCAGGGGCTGCTATTCGGATGGCTTGGGTTCTGTCAGGGGCTTTATTGTCTCTGAACTAGTATGTTTCGAAGAGCTATGAGAGGACTTAGCCTTGGATTGGCTAGTTATTCGGCGAGAGTTGTTCTTCTCAGAATATTTCTCAGCGTCTGAACCCATGGCAATGAAGAGTGAAGGTTTCCTAACACTAGAAAGTGTATTTTCTTAGGGAGAGGGGTTTGAGATTCTTGAAAGGAGGATCCTGATTGAAAAGGAGAAAGATTTGGGACAAAAGGAAATTTTCTGACCTTAGATGTCTTTGATGACGATGAACCTTGGTCTGTGTTTGCTTTTAGTTGATTAAGTTCTTCACCAGGAGAGATAGGAATACCAACTGTGATTCTTTCGTCTCTTGTAACTTTTCTCGCTCTCTCCAATTCAGACGAATTTATCCAATCCCCTTTTACTAGTGTGTTTCTGGCTGTGGACATAAATTACTTAGGCACAATTTGAAAAATTACTGAGCTTTCTCTCTCTAGAAGTGTTTGTGTTCTTGAAGACAATACAACAGTAAAATCGATTTAAATAACTGTGAAAGTACAAGAGGTTACCTAGGGGAAGATAAACCGATCATAGCCATGATTAAGGGCTATAAAGCATAAGTATTATACTCTAAATAACTTTCTAGCCTGGTAGGTACGAGGATCTAGGAGAAAAATGGCTGAGAGGTCAAACCGGAGCCTGACACGTGTCCCGCATTGAAAACATGCTCTTGAAATTCTTAACGGTAAAATGATTCCTATCAAAATCCGATCTAGCTGATGTGAAATTCTTAACAAGAAAAGGTGATCTATTCAATCCGGATACAAAGGCAGATCGGAAGAACACATTGGAAATGCATTGATTTCTATTTTTATGGGTTAGCTCTTCCAAAGATTCTTTGCAAGACCTAAAGGGGCTACTGATAAGGTCGGATATTTTGGACACTGCAACTTGTTTTTATCCGAAGGGAAATTCGGACCAAACCACTACCATGAGAAACCGAACAGGACAAATGTAGTGGAAAGTGACTAAGCTAGGTATCGGTCATTTCACACCTTAGGCTAATGGGTTCTTAAACTTGACCTGACTCCACAATCTGACCTGAAAGGTCCATGGGTCATTAATTAAGTATAAATACCTCCAACTATTTTCATTAATGAGGGTAATCAGAATTTAATACAAACACGCACCTTGATTATCTGAGTACACTCCACCTTAAACATTAAATTCCTAAAACATTTTACTAAATTACCCTCAGTCAGAAATAATCCACACCACTATCTATATTCAATATTAAATTCATCGTTTGTACTTTACAAAATTTTAATAATAACCTTTTTCTCTAGTTGCTTTCGTTTATTATTTTATATATAATTTTTTTAAATACGTCGCAGAAACTTATAAACCTGAAAATTTCTTCTTAGGTATTAAACAGATTGTTGTTGCGTAGATGTCATGGAGAATCTTACATCCATTAAACAAATCCATAATTACAGCAATAACATCATTAATAATAATAGTCCGACAATATTAAAAGGACCTTGTGTTGAATCCATCTACATACCCAACACTGTTAGAGGTCAAAGATTTGAATGAATAAAACATATCGTCTTCTGTAAGTAATGTCATTAGGGTTTTGTTATCTATCGGTTTTGGTTTTTGTGTTATATGCAAGATTATCAAATTCCTTAGGCTTTTGTTGCCAAGTAATTATTTATCTAATATTACATTCGCACCTTACTAATTTTGAGAACCTTCGTACCTCAGGTTTCCAATTTTCTTGGTTCAACCACCACGTTGACAACCCCATCTCATCCAGAATAGATAGAACCCTTGTCATTGACAACTGGGACAAGCACTTCCCCAACTCCTTCGCCCGCCCACCTTGACCCCCCCCCCCCCCGTACGTCTGACATACGCCGATCATCCTCTACCTCTCCGCTCCTTTCATCCCCAAGCCCAAGCCCTTTAAATTCTTCAGTATGTGGACTCTTCACCCCAGCTTCATGGAAATGGTTTCCACTAGCTGGGCCCTCCCTTGCACCTCCCTCCCTATGGAAGCCATTGTCACAAAACTTGCGAGACTAGCCCCGATCCTTGAGTCCCTTAATAAAAGAGAGTTCAGCGACATCAGCCTTCATGTGGACAATGCCCAAGCTGATTTAGCCCAAGCCCAAATCGCTCTAGCCTCTAACCCCTCCGACTGGAACCGAATCCTCCTAGAGCAAGATGCTGCCAAAAGGTACATCTTCTTCAGCCGTGCCGAGGAATATTTCCTCAAGAAAAAGTCCGGTGAAACCTGGCTCAAGCTGGGTGACAAGAATTCTAAACTCTTTCACAACAGCATCAAGGCCCGCAGGTCCAGAATCAAAATCCTCTCGATCACCACTCCCGATGGGCGCTCCAGTTCAAACCCTAAAACCATATCAACCACCTTCCTCTCTCATTTCCATAAGCTTCTTGGCTCTGCTAGCACCCCCGATTACCCTGGCCTTACCAAAGTCTTGTCCCTCATAAATTATATTGTCTCCCCCTTAGACAAAACCAACATGACCAAGTCCTGTTCTGACTCAGAAATCAAGGCTGCTCTTTTCGACATTGACAATGACAAAGCCCCTGGCCCGGACGGCTATAGCGCGGGCTTCTTTAAATCCTGCTGGGATATTGTGGGCCCGGATATCTGTGCTGTTGTCAAGCACTTCTTCATCTGTGGTCATTTGGACCCAGACTAGAACAAAACGCTCATTGCCCTAATCCCCAAAACCGACAATCCTTCCTCCCACTCTGACTACCGCCCCATCTCATGCTGCAATGTCACCTACAAGATCATCTTGAAAATCATAGCCAATAGAATCAAACCTTCCCTTCCCTATCTCATAGACCCCTCTCCATCTGCTTTCATTATGGGCCGCTCCATAGCTGACAATATGCTCCTCACCCAGGACCTTTTGCACGGCTACCATACCAACCGCAAAGGCCCTAGATGCACGCTTAAGATTGACCTCATGAAAGCCTTTGATAATGTCTGTTGGGAGCTAATCCTTGACGCTCTTTACGCAATGGATTTCCCCATTGAAATGATTGGATGGATAATCCACTGCATCTCCACCCCTACTTACTCGACTAGCATAAATGGAAACACCACCACCCCCTTCGCTGGGAAAAGAGGCCTCCGCCAAGGAGACCCCCTATCCCCATACCTCTTCGTTATTGTTATGCAGGTTCTCTCTCGCATACTCCATTAGAAAATCCAAGACCCGAGTTTCGGATACCATTAGAAATGTCACTCTCTCAAAATTATCAACCTTTGCTTTGTCGATAACCTCATGATCTTCTGTCGGGCTAATCTCAAATCAGTCAAGCTAATTCACGAGGCCCTCCAAGACTTTGAACTACTTTCAGGCCTCCATCTAAATCCAAGCAAAAGCCAAGTTTTTCTCTCTGGAACCTTGGGAAGCGAACGACAAGCCATCCTCCACCTGCTAGGCTTCAATGAGAGATCCATGCCAGTCCGTTACCTGGGAGTACCCATCATCACTAGAAGACTCTCCTACAATGATTACAGATCTCTCTTCACCAAGATCACCAACTGCATCGACTCCTGGACCACCAAGCACCTATCATACGTGGGTCGTCTTCAACTAATCAAATATGTCCTCTCTGCAAGCCAAGTCTACTGGTCCTCTATCTTAATTCTCCCGGTCTGAGTCCTCAAAGAACTTTCTCAGCTCTTTAGACGTTTCTTGTGGTCAGGACCAGAAATGAAGATCTCGGGTTCCAAAGTGGCGTGGGACACTACTACCTTGCCAAGATCGGAGGGCGGCCTTGGGATCCCAAACCTTAGAAATTGGAATCAGGCGGCCGCCCTAAAATATTCTGGTCCATCCTCACAAGGAACCCCAATTCTTTGTGGAACCAATGGACCATTGAGGAAAATATAAAAAACAAAAACATTTGGACCATCCCCATTCCGGCTAACTCAAGCTGGGGCTGGTGAAAAATCCTTAAACTCAGGAACCTCGCTGCGGGCCTTTACAAGGTGGTCATCGGTAATGGTTCAAAGACCTTTATATGGTATGACCCATGGCTTTTTCCGACCTCCCTGGTAAACTGTTTTGGTCAAAGTATCACCAACCTCTCTAAACTCCGCAACCTATCTACTGTGTCCGACCTAAATTTAAACGGTTATTGGCACTGGCCTACCCAAGCCAGAGCCCAAAATCAGCACCTGCTCTCACACCTGGAAGAAATCAGAAATGCTTTATCGGATCTCCCCCCTCCCTCTTTTGAAGAAGATATTTTCCTCTAGATCCCCAATAAATCTAAACCCCAATTCACCATCAGCAGCACCTACGCGGCCACACGTCTTTCAAAGGCGAAAGTCATTTGGAGTTCCCTCGTATGGAACAAGTACTCAATCCCTAGGCACTTCTTCATCACCTGGCTGGCCATCCAAAACAAGCTATCCACACATGACAAGCTCATCAGTTGGGGCCTTAAATCCCCCCGGATTGCATCTTGTGCTCAAACTCGCCCGAAAACATTGACCACATCATGACCTCATGCCCTTTCGCCTCCTCCATCTGGGCCAACATCTGTGCCAAGCTCCAGATCTCAAGCCAACTCTCTACTTGGAGCACTTGGATATTGGAAGCCTGTAACTGGCCAGCTTCGAACCCCACCTCCCATATATGGTGTACGACCTTCTGCACTACGACCTACCACATCTGGCAAGAACGCAATGAGAAAATCTTCAACAACAACCACTCTCTGGCCTCTAGCTTTGCTTTCAGGATCCTCTCAGATATAAGATACATATTTTATAATACTAGCATCTCTCTTCATGTATCACACTTGTAACTTAACTTCTAGCAATCTATAATATAGCTATTGGCCACCGGTCAACTTTGTAAATTTTATTTTTCATTAATTTAATGCTTTTTATACCAAAAATGATATTATTACCATTGCATTTATATATATATATAGATAGATAGATTTTTTAGTATATTCCTTTATTGATTTTTTTTAAAAACAATCGGTTGTTTCAATCAACTAAAAATTATAACTTTTATTATTTTCAAATGAAAGTCTTCTTGTTCAAAAAAATTTTAATAATCAAATAATGTATTAAATTTTAAATTATACAAAAAGAATATCAACCATGGCAAAGGAAAAAGCCAAACCAAGTTCCGCTTACGATGAAACCAAGCTAAACCAATTTCTACCACGGTAAAACCAAGCTAAACCAACTTTTATTTGTTGGCATTGTCATACAATAAAAAAACCAAGTTCCTATTACAATATTAGGACAAGAAACTATTATTCTTATGCAAAGTTACAGAAGTCCTCCTTGATGGTGTTATACAGTATTAAAGTACAAATAAAAACTAAGAGGAAATCCAGTTCTTTCAAGTTAGTACTCGAACCCATAATCAGATGATCATTTATTGTTGAATAGAGGAAATCCAGTTCTTTCAAGTTAGAGTTAATGTTTTTGGAGATTGATGCGGTGTTTTACACGATATCACTCTTTTGTTTATATAAAAAGTTGGTTAAAAATAGAAGCTATATCACCAACACATGCAAATTGTGGTCTCTAACTTTTGAATCGATAGCAATATAGAAAAAAAAATCAAAAAATATATAACTGATCAGTAGCCTAAGCACCTGAAGTTTAATACAAACTATAAAGATACAGTTGTAACAGCCCTATTAATGACTTTTACAATTATGAAATGAAATCTATAAAACCACTAGAATCGATTTTAATGGCACCACAAAAGCAGTCAAGTTCATCTTCGGATCTATAAATAGTTTAAGATACATTATCCATTCTAGTGATGGATAGATAGCAAGAAACTCTAACCTGTTCAATCTTATCTTAATTTATCAGAATATTAATGGCCTAATAATGTCCTAAGCTTTAGTAGTGTCCAGTGATCTCTTTTGTTTCGAGGCAAAAGTTTCGGCTACAAGTAGTGGAAAAGCGATTGTGGCGTCGCAATGTACCTGGATGAACAGATCAAATACGAAAATTGATCAATTTCCATATCAATTTGGTATAACAATAAATCACAACATAAAAGGAATATATAATAAATTATAGCTTGAGAGTAGAGCTGTCAAAATATTGACACAGACCCAATCAATGTAACCGGATTTGTCCGGCATAGAGAAAACCAGGTACTGACAATAAAATTTATCATGGAATTCTTAAAGTTTATATTACATTTTTATCTTTTGAAGGTTACTTTAAAGAAACATGTGAGAGCTACTGAAAATAATCGCGTGAATTATGTTCTTTTAGAACCCGTGGAATCAATAATCAAATCGAGTCTGGACATGGATATTTGTCTAAAATCCGAGTCAAGGTTAGGGTGAACATTATATATACGGGAAAATCCAATTACAGGTTGGAAACAAGCAGACAGATCTTTGTAGTAACTGGTATTCTGTCAAACACATACGTTGTTCAAATTTATATCCAGTTCTACCTATTTTTTGAAATTTTCCTTTTTTGTTTAAAAATTCTGAATGTTCTAAGTAGCTTAATTCTATTTGTACCCACCCTAGATTGTCAAACCCGAATCAAACCATTTCCCACTGATAAGTATCTCACCAATCTATCCATGTATATCCAAACCCAGATTTCAAATCTATTGATATTTTTTGTCCAATTCAGATGCTTTCTAGATTGGACAAAATTGATGACTCCAATCAGACACAATTATGCCACTCCTATTCAGACTAAGCAAAAAAACAGTAAACAAGTGGATAGTAATTCAAACCTTAACCGTTTTGGCAGAACCTCGGATTTTACCCCAAGACACAGCTTCATCTGGACGTGCTCCGGAATCACTACCGTCAAACTCCTGCGCAGTATTTATGAAAACAGCAAAGTCCGCACCGTTACGCATCATGTTTGCATTACAAATGTGATGCTTCGGTAGTCCTCCTCCAAGTATAATCATTCCGGTTTTTCTAGGACCAACATGGACAGCTTCACCATTCATTGCTCTTATATCTGTTTACAAAAATATATTTGGGTTTTGTATAAACAAAAGATTAGGATGAATGGTTTTCAAATTGTATATTTTAAATTTCCTATGGTAGTCTATCATAAGATGGGATGGCTTGTTAAAGGAGTAACCGATAATAGACATAAAAACAAAAATAAATGAGGCTGCTCTTGGTTTGTGAAAACCCTGTGCTTCATTAAGAAATTCGTTTTGTTCACGACATAAAAACTTTTTTACTTTTACCAAAGTTGGTGAATTCAAACAAAGAAATCTATTTTATGAACTTATGGAAGAAAGTACAAAAATATCTAACTTGTTATAAAAAACAATTTTCACATCAAAGCTCAAAATATAAATATAGAAAAGTGAAATTTCGTGTATCCTGAATTTTCTAAAGAAGATTTTTCTTTACTGCCAAACACTTGCTACATCAGTTTATTTTAAGTGAATGGAAAGTGAAAACATAAAAAAAATTCAAGAACCAAACAGAGCATAATATGCTTTGTAGTTGTAGTTCCACTTTCATATCATATTAGCCTATCTCCAATGGTATATGACAATGTATGTTAAACATTTTGTGTCAAAATAATTGTTCCCAGATATAGTCTAACAGACTACAAACTGTAAATTTATAGTATTGACTTTGCATCTATCTATATAGACTATCATTATATAGAACTTTAATTATAGTATCTGTTAGAGTGATACAATTTCAGTCTAAAAAAATAAATTACCATAACCAAATCTAACTAAATTACAGAGTAGCTGTTGGGGATGCTCTATCAGATTTTCATCTATCTATATTTATATTTTTGTAAACCTGATAGTCAAGTTAATGCTAAAACAACAAATAATCCTATTTAATATAGAACTCAACACGAAAAATAAATGCACACCTCGTGATTTGAAATTTGAGTATTGAACTACTCATAAAAGTAGTTAGAAATACAATACAATATCTAGGGAGTAATGCGGACCTTGTACTATGTCGATGACTAAACCCGGGTTGCGAAAGGAATGGAAGTATAACATGTCACCTAGAGAACCATCAGTTATGCTGGGACAAAAGACAGGAATATTGTTCTACACGAAACAAAGCAAGATGATTTAAGCCAAATCTTTTTTCAAAAAGTCCACCTATTCACCATACAAGTCTAAATAAGAATACAAATTATTCTTGTGTTACTTGGTCTTCAATTTCTAAGCTAAAAAGCTAGCTTAAAATATGCAAATAAAAAGGCCAAGTTTTTAGAAAAGTTTTTCTTTAACCTTAATTCAAAGCCATAAAGCTAACGAAAAACAAGCTTAAAATCCTACTTAGAGAAATTTAAAGCAAAGTTGTTTCCAATAAGTTTTCCATATCTACATATTTATTACCGGTCTGATTTTGTATATGCCTATATCTACATATTTTTTTACATGCGTGATTTTGTATATGCTTGTCTAGAATGAGATAGTTTTAGTTTGTTTCTCTTAATACATGTAAAACTTGATCACATGACAATATCATAACAAATCACGTAATTACCTTATATGCCCAGTAAAGATACGAACTTTCATTGTTTATTTCTTTTCCTAATCGAGCAATCACCTTAGATGGCGTCCACAATATATTCTGTAAAATATACATGAAAAAACATAAATCAATGTTCATATAATGCAAATGTTTTCAAAATGAGTGAATATCACAACCGAGAGAGAGGGAGGAAATGGAAAATACATAACCACATTTCGAACCTGTTCTTTTTGTTCCTTCAACATATTGTCGAAGATCGGGATAATCCAATCTTCGAATTTGCAGTAGTTGTCATTTGGAACTAAAAGGTTACCAATGCGGTTCAATCCTTTTGATCGCAAAAACGCTCCTTGTAGAGAGAACTCACCTTTGTATGTAGGTGCAATACATTTAATTAGATCTTCCTCTATACCACCAGCGGTTGTAACCACTACTTCAACCTGCAGTCATATAAGACGCCCGCTTACAAGAACGAAACTCGAACACCAATGGGAAAATCTAGATTAAATAATATGAAAGAGGTTTTAGTTAGGGGTGGAAAATTGACTCGGATTGTAGAATTTTATTCCGACCTAAAAAACAGGGTACGGACATGAATATTATCCCTAACATCTGGCTGTGGACAAACAAATATTGTCCAATTTAAAACCTTGATCTCTCGTATGACAGTTTCAGAAAACTACTAGTCTACAGCTGGAAGAAGTACTATGGAAGCAGCTCGGTTATCTTGAATGTACAGTAGATTTTGAATTCGAGCAATTTTCTTTTCGTTTTAAATGCAACTCGGACAGTTTGTTATCTTAAAACTCATATTATGAATCATCTCAACTTTTCAAAACCCAGATTCAATCTAGATTACAAATCAAATCGGATCTAACCCTTGTCTATCCCACTTCTATTTCATAAAACTATTTTCAAATATACAACACAGTATAATAATGTTGGAAAGTTCAGTTTTCTAAGAGTAAACTCAGCCTTCAAAGTTTTGATTAACATCTTGCTTCACTAGATTGTTCCTTATCAAACTACATATCAGAACTATATAATAATTTAAGAATTTGTCACTAACCATCTTATGCTCAACAAGATAGCGGATTGTATCTCTAACACCGGACGAAATGAGATTTGAAGTAAAACCCAGAAACACTTTACATCCCACCGATTTCCTATAGGTCTGATCTTTATCTTCATCACTGCAATCCTCTGCTATAGTTTCATCAGCAAGCCTCCAATCTAGCTACAAATTAGTCATATAATCTGTGTTACTGCTACATTTTATTAACAGTAGAATGTAAAACAAAAAGAACACAAATCCAGATAAACAAAATTTTGCATCAAAAACCAATTTATATTGAACACTAAACCAAAATTCTAGTTTTTTTAATAAATTACATGATATCAATTATTGGGTTCGTGTTATAAAAGAAAAGAAGAAGCTATAAATAGACAAAACAAAGACTTGATAAGCATAAAGAAGAAAACTAACCATTTGATTAACGACTTGAATGGCTTCCCCGAGATTTGAAGCTTGAAACCCAGTAGTGAGCATCGATTTCATAAGCTGTTCATAGTTAACTCCTCGGTTAAAATCGTACCCTTCGATTTTCTCGCATTTTCCTTCGAGAGAATCCGATTCTTTAAACGCCGCAGCATGAGCTGAAGAAGGAATAGGATCAAACGTAGAATTGTTATTCATTCCTCTTTCCTTTGAAATTTCAAGAGTTATAATTCGAAATTAGCAGAAGGATTTGGGACTCAAAAGGTCAGGTTGGGGGTTAGGGTTTAAGAGTCAAAGAGATTAAACGTGGTACTACCGATTTATTTATAATTTCTACTGAAATAAATTTTTTATTACAAAAGTAACACGAGTAGCTTTTTAATACATGGGACCAATTTCCGGTAACTCATGGTGATTTTTAGTCGGATTTTTTCTTGCAACTACAAGTCACACACCTACTAAAATAAGATGTGAATACATTTTTATCACTAGGACTAATACCACATAAATATTAAATTATGTTAATTATTATTTTAGTGTTAATTATTTTTTTAAGTCCTAAAATATCGAAAGGCAGCTTGCTTTTGTTTTTTTAAGAGATCAATACGAGTCAGGTTTCAGTTTCAATTTTGTTTTGGCAATGGCTAAACAAAACTAAAATTATTTTGTGAAATGGTGTTAAGAAAGTCAAAATTATTTTCTATTTTAAAATTAAAAGTACACATATATAAAAAAATAATTGCTTTTGAGAAAAATAAAAATAAAAAACTTGTCATCTAAAATCTGATCTAAAACTATTAATATATTTTTTTCAATTGAACAGAGACAAAAATCAATTAGGAACCATTTGAACGGATTGAAAAAAGGACAACCGAAAACAATAGAAAAAAAAGATCTTATCAATCGGATGAGTTCGAAAATCTTCTAAATTCATAAGTCGACCAAAACCAAAGGTAAAGAGCCAAAAAAAAGTCAATATATGAAACCACAAAATATAAAAACATTAAAAAAAAGCAATTAAAGAGTTTCTAACCGAAAAAAAACTAAAACAAAGGATTTCAAACTTTCGTTTCGCCGGAAAGAACAAAACATCACCAAAAACAATTTAAAACAAATGTATTTTTTTAGGGTTTTATATATTAATTTTATAGGGTTTATTTGTTTAGAGTTGGTTAAAAAATTTCAATCGTTTAGAAACTTTCGAATGGGTTCATTTTTCGATTTTTTTGTTGTTTTTATAAGTTTTTTGTTTTTCGCCAAAATCAGATCAAGAACACGTGGTTTCCGTTAAATACAGACGAAAATCATACCCGTAGTAAACATGCTTTTGTGTAAGAGGTTTGGCTCGCTAATGTAACGTTGACATTATAGTGGACTGGTAGCTCTCGATTTAGACTTCTTGCGGCTATCAATCCTCTATAGATTTGGCGTGGGGATAATTCTGAGGAATAAATTTTATCTGGTCCGATTTTATCTTATTTGTCTCGTTGTTTTGATTTTGTTTGCGCTATTTTTTTAAAACAACTTGTTTTAAGAGTTAACATTTTCAAGTAGGTTTACATATTATTTTTTGAGATTATGGAGTCATGATAGGGTTTTGGAGGCGGTGATGTTACACAGGCAAGAAGAAACAATAATGGAAACAAAATAAAAAATCATTTCGCAGAGGAAGTATTATCCCCGGTTCATGTGGAGATGCTTCAACTACCATTACCACCTTCATCCAGTTTCAAACCTCCTCTTGGTTCTACATTATCGAGTTGTACCCCTAATCGACGACCACCTACACCTCTTCAAGCTCCACCTCTCTCTTGTTTACCTATTCTATTTCACGACACGTTCACAAACCATACTGCCTACTATGTTTGGCAATGTGAGGTAATTTCATAATTTATTCTTATTTTCTAGTTGTTGTATGTATTATTATATAGTATTTTTTACTAATGTTGAACCGTGTTATTATGTATAGGAGCGTGAGATGCGTTTGTATGTCCACTACATTAAACATAGGAGCTGGATTTTGGGACGTTAGGGTAGGATTAAAAAGGTGGATGTCACACCCTTTGGTAGACTAGTTGTTGTCTTTCATACAGCCACAAAGCACTATTACCAAGTTTTTCATAGATCATTGGCATCATAAACACAAACAATTTCCACTTCAGCTTTTGAAATGAGTATCACCTTTGACGATGTTCGTACGATATTGGGTCCGAAAGTCTAAGGTGTCGTCGATATGTTGTCGATGAGATATGACAAGCCACATGTCATTCACGAGGCTACCTTACTCTCGGGTATATATTACAATTTTTTTAAGATGAGATTAAGTTACGCAAAAGGATTGGGTTGGGCCTCGGTTTTCTTCATAACATATTTAGTGGGGCGGCTTACAACAACACTAAGACTTCGCTCACTGATGATATAGTCCATCCGACTATATATGATTATATTATTCACATTTTCAGGTGTAGTCTATTTGCTGACAAGAGCAATGTGTACGTCAATTACAAGTACGTGTTCTTTCTACATGACTTGAATGAACAGGTTAGGCACTACGCTTAGGGTACTATGATGTTTGCGTATTTCTATTATTATCTCAGAGATGCCTCCTTGGAGGTGACAAGGACTGTGAATGAGTGATTCACTCTTCTTGACACCTGGAAACATAATTATATTATTTCAGTTCGTCTGGTTACGCGTGTGAGTTACACAGGACGACTCCCGACTATTGCTTGATGGGATGTAGGTTCGTGTATTTCTGAATTCTGTACCAAAGTGAGCTGTAGTATTAACTTCAACAACCTGTTGTAAAATGATGTAAGTTTTACCTTTTTAAAATATAATGATTTTAATTATTAGTTGTTTAATATATGAAAGTATATTTCTTAGTTTATATGTTGTTACTATTGAAAATAAAGAGCATACATGCTTCGTTTGCGGTTACTAATAGAGGATAATTAGTTGATTAATATATCAAATTATGAAAATGTTTCATACTCATTTCGCTAGACTATTTTCCTACTTGGTATGCAACTAATACTAAAAATAGAATATAGAGTAGTTGTTTAGTGTATGAATAACATACATGCTTGGTATGCAGTTAGATTTTTTTTTACTTGTTATTTGTTGTTTAAAAATGGTGTTGGTTTCATGAATTAATGGGTTGTGTGGTATAGATATGCTTATTAACTTCTACGTTTATAATAAAAAAAAGTTGGTTTGATATTTTCTCGTCGGAAACTAAGTTATAGAGTGTAGATGGTAAATATAGAAAACCTCATTTGTGTTATTTTATGCATTGTTTTGTTTTGTAGGTTTTTTACGAGTTTTACCGTCCTATACAAAATCATTTCCCATTAGAGGAAATAGCTTGGTATTATGGTATCATTGTTGGTGTGTAGCATACCCAAGCCTACTATCCCAATCAATATTTACGGTAGTTTGGACACGTTCATGGAAGTTTACCATATCCGCTGTACATGATGCAGAACAAGGTAAAAAAAACATAAATCTCTCACTTATGAGTTTGATTTTGATGATTAGAAGCGTGGGTCAGATTATGTGACGATCGAAATATTAGTTGGTACGACGTCATTATCCAATCTTTATACTCACTACAATATTACGTGCATGACTACCGTGAGGGTTCCGTTATATGATATATGTGGGCGGGGTTATACGTCATTTTATTATATCCCCGACTACCGGAGTTTCATGAGGATTTTGAGAGGCTCGGTGAGGCGTATGAGGATGTTTAGTCTATTTAGAAGATTACATCTTGGTGTGATGTTTGTTCGTAGATATTTTTGTGTGATGTTTGTTCTTAGACATTTTGGTGTGATATTTGGTCATTAGGAATCTATTTCATTTTTGTTGTAAAAATTGTCTCTCTGACTTACGTTCTTGATTTTGGAACAATTGTTGTTATTTCATTCAAATTCTAATTGGTTTTATTAGACGTTTTGTAGTTGTTTTTGTAACATATTTTTTTTGTTTTCACTTAGAATGTCACAACGCCTGTACATTCGATGTTTGCGTATCAATTTTTTTAACTAATGTAGTTGTGTTAATAGTTTGAAAACATCAGAATTAACTCAATAGTACAATAATAAACATGAACATAAAACAAATACAATAAATTAAATAACTCAAATGAACATAAACAAACACACTAACGGTTCAAAACTCAAAAGAACATAAAACAACAGATAACACATATAAGGGTTATATATTTACATATCTAATTCTATGAAGTACGAATGTTTCAGGGTACTGCCAACGAGGTTCAACAATATCAAGAAGTTTAATCTCTAATTTAATCACTAATCCTTATACTGAGCACGTTATGCACCTCTTACCAGACATCGTACGGGAAGTCATGAACCCAAATATTTAAAAAAAGAAGATATTGTAACTCGATAAATACATAAGTAAACATGTAAATATGAACTAAAGTTAATCAAATGAATATGTAACAACATTAAATATGAACAAAAAAACAAATATAATAACTTAAAACACTTAAAGGAACACACAATAAGTACAATAACTTTAAGTGATCAAAGAAACATACATAAACATTATGCATGAACATAAAATAACATATAGTTTTATGTCAAAGCTATATTATTCGTTAAAAGTGCAACTCCTCAGTGCTTTTTATTTTTCAATGATTTGTTCTTCCATATAATGTAATATATATTTTGTCAACAAATCAGTTACTATCATATTAAATGAGTTATATGCCTCGTTTTTAATTGCATACGGAAAGTTGAATACCGAAACGCTGGTTCAATTTTCATGTAAGTTTAGCTACTAGATACTTATTCATGACTGCGTGAAGATAATATGAGATTTTATCTTTCACGCACGTACATGTAGTACATGTTACATAACACTTTATTAATAAACTCATCGATATTTTCATCAGACCTCGTTCTCCTCACATACTTGACAGCTTGCAAGAGATGTGAGTCTTCACTAACTGATCATTCTACATCGAGTAAAAGTATGAGTTTTGTATATATCATATTTAAGTGGATGGAGTTGGGTATTTGAAATTATATTGTTGGGGACATTTATATAAAGAAAGGAAATTAGCGGTTAACATTTTGATGAGACTTATTATTGGGGGTAAAATTTAGATGGGACTTATTTTTTTAGGATAACAGTTAAGCATGACTTATTTGGTGTCTATTTCAATTTCTTGTTATCTCCAAGTTCTTTCCAGTTACATTCTCCCGTAAACTATAGTTTTCTGCCAATATAGTTTTGGCTATAAATATTGTAACCTACGTTGTACATTTTTTTATTATATTCAATATCATAAATATTCAAACTTTTAAATTATAAGATATGAAATGGACTATTGGAAAATACTACTGGTTGTTGAAAACCGTCAAATTTGTTAAGAAAATATGGTCAAAACATAATACCGACGATTTTTTTTAATGAAACTATTTGTATATTGTAGTACAAGTACGAGCATCACAAAGCTTTCCCGTTAGCCTGGATGCAGTCGTGAATAATTCGCTACCATGTGAATTTGGTTTCAACCATTTAGGTTTTTGGCCTCCTCAATGATGCAAAAGAAGCGACAAATATGATATTTAGTTTATGTATTTTTTATTACATTAAAAAACATATATTTGATTATTTGAAAGATTACTTACTCCAGCAACGTATTTAACAATTTTCTTTGGAACGATCACATTATCAAACAAATTATGGAATTTTTTTGTTCCCGTATTTCAATTTATGATGTTTTCCAGTTTATTATGTATCTTTCAATTTATGTTTTTATGTATTTTCTTCTATTGTTTTATAGTTTATGATGTATGATCTAGTTTTTGATATTTTTAGTTTATGATGTATCTTTCAGTTTATATTCTCTGTATTTGCTTTTGTTGTTTTAAAGTTTATGATGTTTTAAATTTTATGATTTTCTTATGGTGTTCTTTTAAATTTGTTAAAAAATTGAATGTTTCCTCCTATATTGGCGGAAGAAAGGTGTAGTCTACCAAACAATGATGGCAACAAACAAATTTTTAACCCACATTATGTTCTTTTGGAAATTTTTATCCTCCAAGTTTATGGCGGAAAAATACCACGTAACCATCTTCTTCCAGAGGTTGTGGTAGCCTAAGCACCGATGCCATTTGAGACACCAGTCGTTTGCACCTAGGTTATTGAATGTGCCAATGTTTGTCGGTAATAGGTAAATTTATATTTTTTATTCAATTTAACTTTTTTTGCAAAACCTATACATAATAAATGGGAGGCAGGACATGTGTTATATGCTTCCAAACAATTTATAAACATTTGTTCCAAAATACGCAAAATATTCATTATTATAAAAATAAGTAGTACTTCCTTAGAAATTAAAAAAAAACCGATATAGCTACCAAATGATAAAACATTAGAGGTTTTTTGTTAAGTCTATTATTAATGGCTCATATTCTCCAAATTATGCACAAGATGGTGCCGATGCGGGATATTCAAATCTAGAAAAAATCGTTGACTTTCTCAAATAATGACACCGATCAATATCTAGCATCTTCTCTAGTAGTGTGCATCCATGGAAGATCTATCATTGGTGAATGTGAATCTTTAACCATGTCAACATATATAAGAAAAATAAAAAGAAAAAAAGTAAATTTATAGAAAATTTATTTACGTAGATAAACATAATGACTTGCTTCACGAAAATGACCCCGAGCTCTTTTGACGGGCTATCCGTTGGTGGTGCATCTTTAATCGATAAGTAAGTTTTACAACCGTCGGGTTCTAAGAAATAAAAAATATAGTTGAAAGTGGTGGCGATTAGTTTGCAGCAACTTGGTAAGGATGTCTAATTTTCAAATGGTGCATTTTTTATATAATTTTTCAACTGTTGTAGCTCTCTTTTGACCTCAACATCTTCAAGAGAATATGTGGTGCTTAAATAAAACTCTCTTTAAGTTTCTAGTTCATGTACTAATGATTGTCTAACAAGTTTCCATCCATTTTTTGTGTCGATCAAACTATGGTTGATAGCGCTAAAACCATAATTTTGGTCGGGTTTAACATTAATAATTTAATTTATGTAAGGTCGTATCAATTATGGTATGTCTGATGTATAACTCGAGTCTGGTATGTTAGGTATTATTTTACCAACATTAAGAAACCTCTTTAGGGTTGGTTTAGTGATAATTGACGGTTTTACTTTAACGGTATTCCTCGCAATCACAGTTATTTTATCGTTAGATACAACTCGTTCTTGTTTTATTTTTGGAGGTTTTACTCCAGAATTAGTTTGACTTTATCTAACTACTACTATTCTAGCAATGCTACTAAGAGTACTAACCGGTACTCCGAAACTAGCTACTGGTGTTCCCATCTTTGGAGTTTCCGTACTATCCTCATATAGTTTTAACCACTCTTCTCCAACATGTTCTTCACAAAAAATTTACCTTTTTAATATCACCAAAAAGAACATACAGCTGTTAAATTTCTTGAAAATAGCTTCGATCATTACGGAGAATTGGTTTTGGGATAATATTTCTCTTTATTCATATCTGCAATTTTTATGTAAACAACTGATAATTTTGATATCTGTAATAATCATATGGAGGATGTTGTAATTTCTTTGGAATTTTATATAACTTTAGTTTTATTTAATATTTATTTGGTTCCTGAAAGTTTTTTAGAACGCGAATATAAGTTGTTACATCCATGGTTGTTCGACAATTAGATCCTAAAATATTAAACTTTTATGGCTTCCATTAAAATGATATCTTTTAAATTCTTTACTTCCTATATTAGGTTTGATATTTTATTTTTGTGTTTTAACATTTATCTTCCTTGGTTCCATTTTTGCAGCAACCATGAGCTTTGTTATCCTAATTTTTATTAGTTTTCTAAAAGAACCATAAAATGGTATTATGGCTTGGCTTTTTAGGATTTTTTTATTGCAAGAATTATAACTAGTTATGTCATTTTGTTTTATTGTTATATTTTAGGACATATTTTTCAAAGGTTTGATTTTAAAGTGAAGAGTCAAAGAGTGAGTTCAAAAAAATGCATGTGTTTCTATCAAGCTCAAGCTTGAGCTCGAGAAAAACAAGAGAGCATGACCATGGAAGTGATTTTATATACGTATACTTGAATGTGTATGATCGCACACCTGTAAATATTTATATTTATTTCACTCTATCACTGAGGATATGTAAAGTATAGCTCTATATATGTGTACAACTTTCTCACAAGTTGGGTTTTTAAGTAATTTATCATTCTGCATTTTATAAAGATGTTAGTTGGTTATATTTAGTGATTTGAATATTTTTAGTAATTTAGTCTTTGGCATTTAGAAAATACAAGAATTTAGTCTGAAGACGTATCTAGTCTACTGCTTTATGAACTAAAACTATTTCTTTTAACACACTTTTAGAAAATGAATAGAAGTGATAAACTAGGCTGGTCCTTACTCCCTAGATTGAACTATTTACAACAGAACCTAGTTAATTACGGATATCCATTAGTTTATTTTATTTGAAATATTGTACCAACTACATACTTATTGGTTGACGAGGGGAACAAATTGGTGTGTAGTGAATATAAATATGGTACAATTCGATTATAGAAGATGGATCAGCCTGCCAAAGAAACTCATTTCAAAAAAGGATTGTCATGGCATGCCCATTACATTCTAGTAAATTCCATTATCGTTAGCTTATATGGTGAGCTGTATGTGTAAACCAATCCTATAGATTATCCATAATTCCATGCTAAATGGACAATTCAAGTTGGTGTAAAGAAATATCTATCAAATATGAGGGACACTCATGTTAATTCTAAAGCTGATGAGTTGGTGGTTCTCATCACTCTCTTTGAAATAAAGATATATTTTTTATACCATATATGCTGGCATTCTTTAATATACTATGCATATGCTTAACCTAGTTGGTATTAAATAAATGGAGGCTCATGATGGTTTCGATAATTTGTTCAACGTTATCGGTAGCGAATTTGGCGTTAAACACTTTATCTTGTTGATAACCATCAATAAAGAAGTATTTACTTCTACTTGACGTTGACGGAAACCACAATGCTATCTTGAATCTTCCAAATTCCAATCAAACATGGAAAATGGAATTTTTCTATGTTAGTGGAAATTGAGAATTAAACAGGAACGAATTAGACCTAGTGGTTCGTAAAAGTTAGAGAAAAATAAGCAGTATCCTCGTTGTCGTTTTTTATTTTTTTTTCTTTTAGCTATGTATGATGTATGAGACTTAATTTGAATAACTTATCTTATATAGAAAATTACATCATTTATGCATAGTTCTTTTTTTAGCGCTAACATGAAGCTAATGCCAAATATGTTAAGCTTGTAGATTTTTCCAACAAGGGTTTTTTAAAATTAATATCCGGTAATTCTAACCATGAGAAAATTTTAAGACTCTGGATTTTGGTCAAGCCTCGAACGATCTAAAACTGTAAATTCTTCGGCGGTGCCAACCTAACTTACAGATAGGACACAAAATTCATCGGTCAATGACTTAAGGCCTTAATAAAAAACAATTGTGTTGCACCACCTTCAAATTCTTTTTATTGTAAGAGATGATATCCAAAAGCGATGAGTGGTAGTGATGTCACAATTGTAGAACTAATAACGAATGTTGTTGATCCCATTTATGCAAAAATAGTGAAGGCCAAAGTGGCGGACTCAAAAGGTAGGTTGGTCGATCCAAAAGCTAAGGTGGGCATTCCACATGTTGAGGTACCTTATGTCGTGCCTTTGTCTTCGAACACTCTTGATGCTAAGGCTACCAATCTAAAGATAAATATGGATCATGTTGGTGTTATCTTTTCTAATTATTTGGTTGTTTGGAGTATTTTTAGTAATAGGGGACTTAATTTTCTTCGAATTATGCTCTAATTTCCCAAAATAGGATTATCATTATTGAAGATGGTTAGAAAGATGTAAATTAAATACCTATTCCTGCTGGAAAAAAAAAATATAAATTCGAATGAATTTATGGTACATCGAATAACCATGAGAGTAAGAAGGCTAAGGTTACCGCCTATTTGGAGTGGCTAGCCAGAAGGGCCAAAATGCAGACAACCTATAGAGCAGAAAAAACGAAAGGGTTGAAACGACGACATAAATGGTTTAATAAAGGACTAAAGGTGAATAAAGTGAGGAATGTTGTGCCATTTTTTTATAAACATACGCAAAAGTTTTAGTTGAAACCACAACAAAATATATTTTCTTGTTCAACTATTTTGGTTGATGAAGTTCATGTTGATGTTAATCTTTCGAAGTCTATGGTTGATGCATTAAAAACATCTGAATCTTTAAATCAAGAAACCTCGGTGGGGATATATAATGTTGCGAAGACTATCAAAGACCAATTTTTGGAGTCCACCTTTACTAAAGTATATGAGACTTTTGACCTTGGAGCAATTGACATAAATTTCCAGTCACCTAGTTACTTCAACTTATTATTGCAGAGAGCTATATACTCATCTTCTTTGTTTTGACTTGCAAAAAATGCAGACAACTATGTATATTGATGTAATTATTTATGTATGGTACTTTCTTTTAATATATCTTGTGTTTATTTAAAAAATGGAAACTTTAGTGATTTTTTGTAAACTTTACTCAATGTTTTTACATGGACACGTCTAATATTTTAAGACTCTGCTCTCGATGTTCTAGGTCTAAAATATTTGTTTGAAATTATGGTTGAACCGTTTAAGAGTAGCCAAGAACTGAAGGCTTTGTCTGCTGAAAGGAATGAATACTTGATGTTGAAATATAAAAGAAGGTATGTTTAGTAAAATATCTTGAATGTGTCAATAAGACTTCTGCTAAAACACATATGAGCTTGGAATATCATAATTTTTTTAAAAACTCCTAATGCATTCTTAGAATATTCATGTCATGGCTCTAACTATTAATGATTATTGCCATGGTGATACATTGTGATAACTTGATGTCACTCTCGAAAAAAGACATAATTGAGAGAAATTGAGCACTTAAAGCATGAAGATGAACCGCTGGAAAATAAAACTACTAAGAATAGTGTTGTTTGAAATGCAATTGCGTTTGTTGAACATAAATTAGTGTTACGGTTCCATAAAAAGTAAATATAAGTTGATGTAAAATATTTATAGAATTATGTCATAAGTGATTGCATGCCTACATCCATTGTCTAGAGTCTTGTAAACAAAAGTGATAAAACCAGAACTTAAGGTGTTGAATAAAATGAATAGGGGAAATGGATGATTCAGCCCCATTTAAATCAAGGTTGTTAGTAATTCCCTTCTTTTAATCGAGACTAATAACATTTCTAAATTTCTCCTACAAAAATTGTCAAATACGTAAATATTTATATTCCACTAGTTGAGACTGAAGTTATATTTTAGGTTATTATTATATTTTAGGGACATTTGGCGTTGTATTGTCTCATGAATGAATTAATCCTCCAGAGTAGTTGTTTTATTCTTTCTTTTTTTACTTTTTGTACTTAGCTTTCCATTGGGCAAATATTTTTGAAATAAAGTCCTGGGAGGTTGGGTTATTTTAATATATGAATGTCGTATTACTTTTATTGCTATTTTTCATGCTTTTCGGAGGAGTTCATGCCTTATACTTTGAATTGATATTTAAAATATGCTAAATATAAGTTTCATATTACCTTTTTGGTTTTTTTACCTTTCTTTTAAATATTTTAAACTTGAAACTTGGGAGCTTGATTCCTTAGGAATAATCTCAGACTATATATATATATATATATATATATATATTTGTTGGACTACTTGAGTCTTAGTAATTTAAGATCTTAGGCAATACTTAACTTGGAGGAAGGGTAATTCACTATAGATATATTTTGATTTAGACTTATTAAGTCACACTAGTCCTTTATGTATTAAAGACTCTATAAATTTTCATATTGGATGAAGGGTATCGCATTACTGGTAGTTTAAGATGAAGACTTATTGAACCACATAAGTCTTTAAAAATTAAAGACTCAAGCAATCCTGGAATTATAGAAAGGGTAATGCACTCTCGGTAGCTTTGGATGAATAATTATTGTATCATGAGAGTCTTTAGTGCATTAAAAACTCAAGAAATCCTCAGATTGGAGGAAGGGAAATTCACTTTTAATAGCTTCGTATAAAGGCTTATTGAGTTGCGAGAGTCCTTAATGCATTAAAGATTCGGGCAATCCTCAAAATTAGAGAAAGAGCAATGTATTGTCAAGAAATATGTTAATCCAAGCATAATAACCAGTTCAAAAGACATAGATTTTTTTTATGAAGCTTGTGGACTCTTTAATGTTGGAATATGTTTAAAATCATCCAAACACTTAGATCTCTCATGCGGGTGCGTGAACTCTTTATTGTGTAGGTATATGTTTAGTATCATGTAGCCATCTAGAATGTCCACAATGTTCGAGGACTCCCTAAAATATTTGGGACTATATTTAAAATCATCCATAAACTAAAATTAAAATGGAAAATATGTTTTATTAATGACATGTACCTCATTCAAATATTTAGTGCCTAAAAAATAAGAAAGATAATATATAAAAATATACAAGTAATAGTGAAGTTATATGATACTTTATAGATTGTAGAACTTCAGATGTTTTATGTTTAATGAATGTCGAATATGTTGTCCTTATTTTTCATGTAGTCTGTATTTTCCAGACTTTACCTTAGCTACTAGGGTGAATGGTCTCTCTAAATTTTTCATAAGTTTGTTGAGGAATATATCCTTGGTATATTGGAACACTCGTCTGAGAATTTTTTCTCTAGCTTTGAGTGGACTTTGGAATTGTATATGTATCTTATGAAGGTTTTGCTATGCTATGTTATTAAGTAAGATTTCATCCTATTTTATTTGGTTACATCTATTTTGGATCTCCTAGCTTCAATATTTTTTAATTAACCATATATTGTTATGTATGGCTATTTATGTCGCATTACCTCCTTCATGACATAAACTAGAGAGAATAGTTAATCGACATTTATAATTTATGTGATGGTCTTGTATGACCATATAACTTCATGCATGATATCAGACCACTTTCATGCTGCACATTCTAGTATTATCTTGATCCAATATATAATTATTCTATTTAAAACTTCCACTCAAGCATTTGCATGTGGGTGGAAGGGAAACAATCGTAGATATTCCTCATATTAGGCATAAAAGTATTATTCAACCATTTTAGAATTATAAAACGTTATTTGTAGTAATGACCTTTGGTATTCCATATCACCAGATGTTGATTTTCACAAAGTTGATAACTTTATTCTCTTTGATATTTTCTAAAGGTTCTGATTCCACCAACTTTGAAAAATAATCTACCGCCGTCAGGGGCTAATGTCTTTCTCACGAGGCCTTCAAAATGGGTCTATGGTGTCAATGGCCCATTTGTCAAATGGAATACTTATGCGATGGTATCCTGAGGAATAATTGGCATTTAGGTTATATTAGTAAAATGTTGGCAGGGATCGTAATGTTTGATAAAGTTTTTTGCGTCTCCCAAGATGATGGGCAAGCAATACCATGTTAATGGGATTCTCTTATGCAACACATTGTAGCTAAAACAAGCATTACATTTTTTACAATGAAGTATATCTACAAAAATAGAAGATTCTTCAGGGATGAGGCATTGAAGCAAAATTTTAGTACCAAGTTATACAATATTTTGGATACCAATACATATATGGCCGATTTGATTTGACACGCAGAACTTTGGCTTTTGTCTTTCGGTACTGTGCATTGTGCAAGGGACATTTTGATAAGATATATCCATTCATCCTCATCTTCAATGAGCACTAATTTGGATGCCAAATCATTAGAAAAACATATGTTTTACAGAGTGACCGAAGGCTTCTCTTGAATAATTACGCTTGGTGTTGAATCTGCATAAGACAATAATGCAAAAGCATCAACCGTTGCATTTTGTGATTTGAGAATTTGTTCAAATGTGACTTGATCGGGTGAATCTCTTTTAGGTAATGAATTAAATTATCATTATGGAGTGTGTTTGGCTCATCGTCTGGTTGAGTACGAGTTGAAAATATTTTAGGAGTTTCACCCATTGAACCCTAAAAGATGTTAGAAAGTCTCATTCTTGCAATTACAACTTCATACTTTCTTTCATTTTTGGAGTTAGTGATGCCAAACTTGATGGATTGGTTTATAGTTTCTCTCGTTGGGTGTTAGTTTCACCCTACATCATAACAAAATTGTTGCTTCCTCCATCTGTCTAAACCTGCCATGTTGGTTCGGGTGGTCTTTTGAATATATGGTTCTTTGGGATTGGAACTCAGTTAAGAAATATACCAATGCCTGAGCCTTAAATACCATATGTGATTCAAACCTAATGTTAAAGTATTCAAGTTCTACTGATAAACTAGTCAGTCTGCTAGATATGCTTGGCTTCCGCAATATAGTCATGATAGTAAATGAGGTTCAAACTATTACGATATGTGCATAGAAGTAAGACCTCATCTTCCGAGTCGATACTATATAAGTAAAGGCATATTTTTTAAACGTAACTATCGTTTTTTGGCGTCTACCAGACAGTTAGTAACATAATATATATCTCGAGATATATTTTCATCTTCTTTTACTAGCACTATACTAAATATGTAATCAAACACATCCAAGTAGATTGATAAAAACTCATACGACTTGAGTTTCGTGAAGAACTCAAGAAAGGTCAAGAGCTCCTTAATCTTGTCGAATTTTTCATCGCATACATGAGTCAAACTCAATTAACCAACCCCTTTGAGTATCTGGAAAAATGTTAGAATTTGTCTAAAGAGTGGGAGATAATTTTTTTAGAGCAATTAATATTCTTGTAATGATCTGTAACTCCTTGATATTACGTGGTGGCTCCATTGCAACCAAGTTTGGAAGTTGTGTAAGGTCTACCTCTCTCATTTTCTTACTGACTAGGTACCCCAACTACTTCTATGATATCATATCGAATGTACATTTTTCAGGATTCAGCTTCAAGACAACCCTTCAAAGGTTGGCAAAGTCTTAGTAAGATTTGTTAGGTGATTTGCATCATGGTTGTTTGACCAACATGTCACCGATATAGTATTCTACGTTGCATCCAAGCTGATTTAAAAAGGTTTTGTTAACTAATATATGGTATGCAACCTTCTCGTTCTTGAGTCCGTAGGTCATAACCTAGTAACATTGTAATCCTCACTCTGTTAGGGAGGTATTGCGTTCATGATATGTTCTTACATCATGATTTGATTATAACTAGACTAAAATCTGAAAAAGGATAACATTCCTTTATTGAGAGTTGCATTCACTAGTTAATTTATACATTGAAGAGAAAAATGATCGTTTGGATATGTTCTCTTTAGATTGATGAAGACAAGAGTATCCTTCACTTACCGTTCTTATTTTAGACATGTTATCCATATTGAGTAAAATGTTTATCATATATGACAAAACTAATCGACCTCAGTTACTATCGCTTCAAACTTTTCCTGGGAGAATAATCTTCTCTTATGTTTGATATGCCAAAACCTATTATATATTGATAACTTGTAACATATTGTTTTGAAATGAAATCCAATTAAATATTCAACACTCCATGCAAAAATATAGAATTTTAGTTTAAAATTTTCTAATAATTCGACTTTACAATTAGTTGGTATGTCACGAATAAGATATAAGACTTTTTTTTCTATTGTTATGAATTTTAATATTTCCCCAAATCGATTTCTAGTCATTCATATCATCGAGGATGATTGGGGCCCTGAGTAGTTCTTATTTCTTAAAAGCCAGTGAGGCATAATAACAATGCAATTTGCATTCTTAAAATATTTTAGATCACTCGAACTAATCATTAACTATGTAACAAAGACAATGATTCACTTTTGAAACTATTGCATACAATTGATCCAACCATGGTTTGTCTAAGATGGTATTGTCAAAACATAGAGTATTTACTACCATAAAAAGACCACTTGACCTGCTTCTTATGCTCCAGTTAGAGGTATGTCTCGGTGATTCAAGTTAACACTCTCTTTGATGGTGTAAGTAACAACACACTATCTATCATTTTATATGTACTTTTAAACAAAATGTTGACCAATAAATCTAGTTAACACTCTTTTATATGCTCCTCTTCCTATAAGACTTAATAATATTTGATAGTATGACGCTTCCTACTATTTTAATTTATACATGTTTTTTTATGTCTCGATCTAAGTACTCATTAAATCTGTCAAGGATAGCCATCAGTTTAAGAGCCCTTAGAGGTTTGACAACTATTACCACTTTTTGCTATTCATAGCTTGTTGAGTATTGATGTTCAAATGCAACTTTTCTCATCTCTAACTTTATCTATTCTTGACAAACTCCATAATTTTGCATTTATTAATCAGGTTTTGTACGTCCTTCTTAAATATAAAACAATCCTGGATATAGTGCCCCGTGTCATTATGAAATTTCCAGAACTTGTTCTTGTCTTATATTTCCTTAGAGTTCTACATCTTCTCGGGTCTTTGAAACTTGATTGCATATTTATTTATTTGATAAATTACACCAAGGTTTTATGTAATTTATGTATAAGATCTTCATCTGATTTGCTCTATATTTTGACTGTTATTATTGTTATTGTTCTTGTAGTTTCTCATGACCTTTTCCCAGTAACATTAACCTTAGTTTTGTTCTCTCGATCTTGTAAGTGATTCATAAAATATCTTTGATGTTTGAAATATAGCCATTATAAGGGGCTCATAACGTTCGCTAAATTATGATAAGGAGGGTATACATTTGGATTCCTCGTGAATATTACGTGTATAGTCTTGTCCACTTTGAACTACTCCTTTACTTAAGCCAGTAAACCCCTAACATTTAAAGATTTATTACTCATTATACTTTATGACAAAAGTATCGAAAATATCTAATGTCTCTAAGTTACATATATTATCCAAAACCGTTGAGTGTATACTTGAAGACAAGAAGACTATTTCTTATAGTGAATGATATTGTTACCATTTTATTTTTGAACCATGTATCCCATGATTTGGTTCATGAGCACGATTAATAATATATTATAACTTTTTATGATGCATGGAAGGAGATGATTGAAGCATATAAGAGAAATGCATTTGAAAGTCACGAAGATCATTTGACAATGAGCTTGTCATCTTCTTCAAAACCTAGTAATTCATTTTTTAATTTCTTTATATGGTGCTTTGAGAACCCAACTTCAACATATTTATCGTTCTTATAATGGTTAAATTTTGGCAACAAGTCTTCATGCAAGATATTTGGAACTAGTGGAGAAGCCGCAAGGCTAAATATTGGTTCAGTAAGAAATGAGACAAGGTAGTTTTGGTTCACTAACCAACAAAAATATTCACCATATTGATGGTTGGCCAAACTAATGATGGGCCGAATAGCGGAAATAAAAATTATCTTGAGTTTTGGGTTGGTTACTTTGAGAAACTGGCAGCGATGTTGACTTGGCTAACCTATTGGTGGATGGTTTTGCTGATTTAGCTGGTTCACAAGAAAAATAAAAGGATGGTTTTGATTCCTCAGCTGATCCATTGATAGAGCATGATAATTATAAGTGTTATTATTTTTCTCATATCGCGTCAAGTAAGGCTCAGATACGTGAAACCCTTTCATCTTCTCTATGTAGTAACTAAAGGAATGAGTTTTTCTCTTCTTACCATATTGAGAATAATCATAAAAATAACGATACATTCCATATCTGTTGGATAACTCATGATCATAGTTCTTTTTAAAGTTTTTTTCCTTTGAATATTCAGAGTGATATAAAACGTTTTTGCTTCTAGAAGGATCTGCCAGCGGTTCTTGAGCATTAAAGAAGTAATATCATTCTTTTCTTCTTCATAATTATTAAATTTTCGAGGACGGTGAATAATATAACATAAACTATGTTAGCGTTTCGGCCAAAATGGGCCTCCCTCACAACACTAAGTTATTACTGGATTTTTGCGTTAAGGACAATATGAGCCTCATATACAAGGACTAAGTCTAACTTATAGAAGTGAGAAATATTTGTTTTTTTTAAATTGAGAGAGGTTGTAAAAGGTGTTAAAATGAAGTTTTGAAGAGTTTATCTTACAGTTTCTCACATATGGTATCAATTTAGTGATATAGTTTTGTAATTGGATATTTTGGTAAGTAAGTTTTTCAAATAATAAGAATTACTGAAGAATTTGTGTTAAGATATTGTAAAAGGTTGGATGGCTTCCATGGCAGTTACCAGAACTCTGGTAAGTTGGTGATATGTTTTGTGCAATGGAATATTATGCTAATGTAAGGTTTTCAAAATGACGAGAATCACAAAATAATATGTATCAAAATATTATTAAAGGGTTGGTTGACTTCTAGGTAGGGGTGGCAAACGGTCTGAACCGCGAACCATCGGAATTGTTTAAATCAGAACCACGGTCTGGTCTGCGGTCCTGGCGGGTTGCGGTCCTGCCGGTTTGCGGTCCTGCCAGTTTGCTCCTTATACGGTCCTGCCGGTCTGCGGTCCAGCCGGTTTGCAGTCCAAATGGGCCAGTTTCGCAGTTAAACCGCCAGTTCAAATCACCAGACAAACCATTTAAGAACCGTTTATCAGTTCAAACCACCAGCAAAACCATTTAAGAACCGTTTATCAAAATATTTTATAATGTTATTTAAAATTAATTTGTAAGTGTTAATTGAATCTAATTTCAATCATTGAGATATGTACCATATACACGAGTTAATTATACTATTTCATGTATTTTAATTTAAATATGTTATCATTTTAATCGAAATTTTATAATCAATCAATTATATTCTAAAAAAATAATTGTAATTTGATTTTGATACGTTTGATTATATATTTATATTTATGTATTTAAGATATTTTATTTAATATTATGTAGATATTAAATAAAATATATACATCTACTTGTATTTCGATTACAACATTTGAAGTATAAATTTAATATTTGAAGTATTCAATATTTGAAGTATAAATTTAAAGTTTTTAAAATTGTATAAATTTGGATTATGTTCCAATTGCATAAACACATGTAATTTGGTTTGTGAAATAAATTCAAAAATACCAACTATGTTTCAATTAACTATGTGTAATTTGGTTCCTAAAAAGGAATTATATTCTGATGGCATAATTAAATATAATTAATTAAATATATTTATTTAGGAGATTAACATCATAAACAATATAAACTATCTACCATTATGTGAAAATAACGGCGCTCCGGGCATCCGGACAAATGTCCAAATTAACTTGTTAATAATATAAAATTTCTTTCAATAAACTAGAAAAAAAGGAAGGGTTAATAATATAAAATTTCTTTCAATAATCTAGAGAATTTAATATATATTTTTTCATAAAAGTACTAAAATTATTAAAAAACTAATAGTTCGAAAAATCTATTTATAGATTTATTTATTTATTTAAATAATAGTTCGAATTTCCTATTTATATAATTTTTTTTTAACTTTTTTTAAAATATTAGTGCGCAATCCTATATATAGAGTTTTGATTCTTTTTTCAATAGTTTAAAGTGCATAACTTATAAAAAAGTTAATTTTTTTATAAAAAAAATCAGTCACGGATGATGTCAGCAAGTGACGTCACCGTGCGGACCATCCGGTCAGACGTGCGGATGGTCCGCACGTTCAAACGCAACGGCTAGTTAATTAAACTAGCCGTTGCGCAGCATGTCCGGATGGTCCGAATTTCACATTCGGGCATCCGGACAGATGTTTTTTTTCAAAATTTTCAAAAAAAAAAATTTAGGTCTCCCCTATAAATAGAGGAGACCCCAACTCCAACCTCACACACTCTCTAAATCTACTATAAACTCTCTATATCTCTCAACTTGTTCTAGATTTTTTATTAAGCTTAACTTTCGTATTTTACATATCGTACTTCTGTTTTCGAAATAGTTAGATTTTTTTTTCGAAAAAAAATTGTTATTAATTTGTATTAGTTATTATTTGTGCTTATTTCAAATTTCCAATGCCGTTTTGTGGCTTCAACAACAGGTTAGGACAAGCAACTCTGAAAACTGATTTTTCAGAATTTTCTTCTTTTGTGATGTCTCCTCCACCCGAGAGGGATCCGATCACACGATGCATCAAATGTGCCACTGAACCTACGAATATGAGTAAGACCCTCAAACAAAATTTTAGTTTGAAAATTTACGATAAGGAGAGGCGAAGCGTCAAACTTGTTAGTACTACACGTACGACTTTAAGTAAGACCGCCAAACCAACTTTTAGTTCTAAAATGGTCGACAAGGTGACACGAAGTGTCAAACACCCAACTATAACTAGGAGTAAGACCGTTGTTCCTAAACAAAGTCTTAGTACGAAGACGAAGATGGT
The DNA here is from genome assembly GCA_036936605.1 of Limnanthes douglasii subsp. nivea. Taxonomy (NCBI): domain Eukaryota; kingdom Viridiplantae; phylum Streptophyta; class Magnoliopsida; order Brassicales; family Limnanthaceae; genus Limnanthes; species Limnanthes douglasii. The sequence goes on along the minus strand of JAUPFV010000002.1, from coordinate 103,877,177 downwards.
CAATTTGATTGCTGCTGCGTTAAGTAAGGTTAATCGTGAGACTCGAGGACAAGTTTTGGGAGATCCATTACAAATTGCAGTTACTGTTGAGAAAGTTTTGCGACTTAAAAAAGTGGTTAGCGACAAGAGACTAAAAAAATATATTTTAGCAATTGTAATATTAAATATTTTAATATAACTTGTAATATTTTAGCATTTGTAATATTAAATATTTTAATATGACTTGTAATATTTTAGCATTTGTAATATTAAATATTTTAATATAACTTGTAATATTTTAGCATGATAAAATATGATTTTGGTTTACAAAATAATAAATAACATTTGTAATATTTAAAACCAAATCACAATAATAAAATTCAAAATGTAATATTAAAATTATAACAATATAACTTAAAAATAATAAATAACACTTGTTATATTTAAAACCAAATCATAATAATAAAATTCAAAATGTAATATTAAAATTATAACAATATAACTTAAAAATAATAAATAACACTTGTAATATTTAAAACCTAATAATAATAATAAAATTCAAAATGTAATATTAAAATTATAACAATATAACTTAAAAATAATAAATAACACTTGTAATATTTAAAACCTAATCACAATAATAAAATTCAAAATCTCATATTAAAAATAATAAATATAACTTGTAATATTTTTGCATGATAAAATATGATTTTGGTTTAAAAAATAATAACAAACACTTGTAATATTTAAAACCAAATCATAATAATAAAATTCAAAATGTAATATTAAAATTATAACCATAAAATTTGTAATATTTTAACACGATAAAATATAGTTTTGGTTTGTAATATTAAAATCAACACTACTAATATTAGATCTAAAAACATAATAATAATATTCAAAATGTGATTATAACATAAGTAATATTTAAAATTTTGGACTATATAATAATTACAACACTTAAAATATTAATAACCAAAACAAATTAATATTAACCAAAATGTAATAATAATTCTATAATAATATGCAATATCTCAATATTTTTTAAATATAATATTTTGGTTATAAAATAAATAAAACATTTATAATATTTACTAATAAACCGCGGTTTTTTACAAATAAACCGTGGTTTCGCAGTCCTGCCTGTTTGCAGTCCTAATGGTTTGCGGTCCTGCCGGTCTGCGGTCCTGCTGGTTTGCGGTCCTGCCAGTTTGCAGTCCTAATGGGCCAGTTTCGCAGTTAAACCGTCAGTTCATAAACATAATGGCAGCTTTGAACCGCGGTTCCAGAACCATTTGCCACCCCTATTTCTAGGATATTTTACCAAGACTCTAAGTAGATAGATTGCTTGAAACAATGGAGAAGTTTTGAAACGTGATTAAAAATGAAGAAAATAGTGACTAAGATTGACAAAAAAAAATTGAAAACGCGATTTATAATGTGAAAAGAGTGAGTTAGTCGACTAAAAGCTATAGAAAATAGTTATTAAAAATGACACGTTAAGTTGAAAATAAAAAACCATCGACAATAAAGAAAGATAAACTTCTGTCATGAATCCAATTTATTCTGTCCAGAAAAAAAAAATCTAATATCATTGTCTACTCAAGTATCCTTATGTCATTTACCGTAATTATGTAAATTTTTTATAATCATGTAATAAAAATTTATTTAGATTCTAAAGTTTATAATTTATAAAAAATCTATTTTCTTATTATTTTTAGTAGATGTTTATGTTCTTTACGTGACTAAAGTGTATGTAAATAAAAAATAATATATATTTCAAAGTTAAAAATGATTATACCCATAAACAAGTCAATTCATAAATATCAAAATGGATGTATTCAATCGTTGAATATATCTACGCTAGCGTGTGTTTTGATTATTGATGAGTACATTAAATCACTCAATATATTTATTATAACATAAACAATAAATTGTTCACCCTGTGTTTTGATGTACTACTAGATGAATGTATAAAATAAATAGATATATTATTTTATTGTAGTAGTTACTGATTGCAGTAAAGTAGTAGGTCCAATTTCTTTTATACCATTTGAATTTTATATCTAATTATGTTATTTTCAATCACTTTTTTGTATTTTTTATTGATCAACAACCTCGTTCTTGTGTTCTTGATCGACCTACTATAAAAACCTGGAGACGAATAAAATATATAAAGTGGAGTTGGTGGTTTGTTCTAACCATTAAGAACGGCATATTGATGCAATAAATAAATACAATCATACATCTCTTTATGTATAATGCAATTTAGGTTTAGCTTTAACCTAATCGCATTATACCACTTTAGTTAGTTCCGTGGTCATGGACTATAACTCACTAAATTAATAAATTTAGTCCATGAATTGTTAGTTTATTTTTAAGTATTAATATTTGGGCTTAACATAGTCTAAATTTAACCTAGTATCTATATTTATACCCCTATAATGAGTTTTCACATATCACTACAATTCTCATTTTTATAGATAACCTGATTACTTATTAACTGGATCGTCTTATGATAATGACTAAATACATAATTAGCATACTGGTCCATAAATTTCCAATAATCTCCCACTTGATCGTCATATGTTACTCAATGGTGTATTTACTTAATCAATACCTTGAATTTATTGTCAATATGTAAACTAAACAATCTGATACATGATGATGAACGATAAAGAACTAAATATTTCTTTTTTAAAATATGAGCAATTGGACGCAACATTAATCATGTTATCTTTATCAATCAATTACATAGATCAACTATGGTAAATGTAATAGCACATCTATATTATTAACTGACCCTACTTAAGTAGATATCTAATTAATGAATTAGAGAAGTCAATAAACTTTAACTTATCCATATAGTGCATCAAACTAAAGTGTATACAATCAAATTGATATATATATATATATATATATATATCGGTTTCTATTACAAAACTCCCACTGAAATTAATGATACTCTAAACACACAACATTCATCCTAATGGTGTGTTTCCTAAAATTCATAAATAATACCACTTTAGTAAAATGATCTGCTTTTATAGAGTATGTACCAAGATGTTGTATATTGATTTGAAAACTCTAAACTCTCTTTTACATACAAGAATTTGATATTTATATGTTTTGATTTAGATAAGGTCCTATGACAAAATTATTTTCATATCACAACCTTAATGTACTTTCTTTCACTTCTACGATGGCTTAATTAATTAACTATATTGGACACCTTAAATCATGGAATAAATCCAACTTCAATACTAAAGGGTGCAAATAATTTTGCTTTACACATTTCCGTAATGTACCAAATGTTCACACACATCTTACTAAAATCTGAGTCTGAATATTTAATTATTATAGATTATCCCGAATTTTAATATGTCAACATGTATCATTTTGTTTGTTTATTATACTGAAATTCCTTTTAACCACTTCGTAATGGTCTATTTGTAAATTACTTACGTACTTTCCAACAACCCGACAACACAAACAATGTCCAACCTAGTAAAAAACTTGAGCATACATCAGACTCCCAGCTGCAAAAGTAATGGAACCTTTTGCATTTCCCTAGTCCCAAAGTTTTCCTTTGGTACATTGAATTATACCTTAATTTTTATATTTTTGCAATAAAGGTATTCAAGGGCATACTGGAATTATGAACTTAATCCCACTGAACCTTTGATACCAAAATTTTACAACCAAGTTCATCTCAAAACCTAAATAAATTAGTACCTTAAAGAATTTGTGGTACAAGTGCGGAGAAGCATGTTTAGGCCCAAAAATAGATTTTTTAAGTTTACATATCATGGAATTTGAATCACCTATTACAATTTTCTCAGGTTGCACCATATAAACCTTTTTCCTTAATGTTTTAAAGAAAATAACATTAACATCCATTTGATGAAACTCTAGATTAAAGTGTGCTACTAGTGTCATGTCTATCCAAAAATGAGTATTTTATGACACTTGAGAGAAAGTCACTCTAAATTTAATTATTTTACACTTAGTATATTCTACTGTTACAAGTCACACTTTATGTCTCTCCATATTACCCTTAAAACCCCATTTAATTTTTATAACCTCACTTAGAACCAATCGAATTCATTTTTTGGGTAATGGCAGAGACTCATAAATTGCGTATCTTTTATTGAACTTTACTCTTCCTTAATTAGGGTTGATCGGCAGTTGAGAATCAAATTTCTTTATGGATTTATGGAAACATGACTAGTCGATTACCATTTCATAACATGAATTTTTATGTTCAGGAAGATGCATTATATGATCTTAATATATCGTTTTCTTTCTATCCTAGTGAATTTTCTTAATGGTATTATTTCCTTAATTTTCACTTTCTTTAGTTTAAACTTCTTCGAACAATTTATTTTGCTCTCTATGTAGAAGATAAATATCATATTGAGTGACTTAATATTCTAACAAGACTTCAATGAATGACATTGAAACCAAATTATCTAATACATAAGCATCAATCCACCAACAACCTTCATTTGGGTAGATATTTAGCTTTATGACCACTGTATCTTTGATCACCAATCCACCAATAATCTTCCCTTGGGATGATATATTAGCTTGGTGAGTTACTTATCTTTAACTTTATAAATCTCTATAATTTATTCCTAAATTTTTTTTCTCAAATTCTTCCCCTAAACTCAACATCCTCAATAAACTTTATTATCTCTATCTCAAAAATATTTATACTGGAAGGATTATAAAACTTAAAACCTTTTTAATGGTCAAAATATCCAATAAAATAAAAGGTAACCCTCTTATTGACCAATTTCTTTAGATTTTGCCGATGAAGCTTACTTCAGAAGGACACCTTAATAAAAATACATATTTTAAACCAGCTTGGGCCTAGTCCAAAAATCATTTGGGGTTCCTATGGTTGCCTTTGCTGGAATTATTTTTAGAATATGTGATGTAATACTTAATAACCTCGTCCGATAGTAATAGTAGTAGAGTTGAATAACAAATATAACTTCTCACCATATCCTCAAACGTATATTTTCGTTTCTCATATACACATTTTTGAACTGTGTGAACCCAAAATTGTATTGTCAAGAACTTGACTGCATTCATCTAGGTATTTAGCAAATGTTTATTGACGTTCACCTTAGACGTCATCTCTGTCATAGTATTCAACACCACAAAAAAGTTTCACGCACTTAATTCTCTTACGTAGTTTCTTTTCAACTTCAGTTTTAAAAGTTATATATTTGTCTACGACTTCTTAGTTCTCATGGAAAAGGTAGACGTACCTGTAATGAGGAGACGTCATCTATGAATGATCTGAAATACTGCTACTCGTACCATGATTCCTTAGGGAGTGATCCAAAAATGTAAGTATGGATCAATTTGAATAATGTTTTGCGCTATGTGACCTACCCTTTTCATTTTGATTTGTTTTCATATGATACATTCGATACAAGTACTAAAGTTTGAATAATAACGTGAGCTTAATAAAAATTATAATAATAAGCTTATCTATTTTTCCTTTTAGGATATTATTTATGTGCTTGTGTAAAAAATTACTTAAATTTTAGCTTTACAATTTAGTTTGTGAGATACTGGTATGTTCATTACTTTTTTGTGATGCTTAATAATATTTAATAAATACAACTTATTATTAATTGTTAAATATCTAGTGTTTATCATATTATCGCTAAATAAATAGTCATTTGATTATTATGCGACATCTTTTATGGAGTTTTTACATGAAAAAATCAAATTCATATTGACATATCTTAACTAAAATAAATGTTCACAAGGAAGAAACAACTGGAAAGAACAAATAACATACACTAAACATGAACTTCCCTTTACTTGATAAATGGATATTTCACCATCAATAAAGCTTCAACTCTTTATTGTATCCTTACGAGAAATACAAACATGAGTGATCGTAATCGTACCATTCCACCATATGTTTCCTTCAATTGAAACAAAAATTAATTTCTATACAAGAAATATGTTTCCTTACGAGAGTTGTGAGATTATCGTTAGATTTTATTTAAGCTCGGTAATTCTCACAGTCCCTTTTGAGATGTCTCGTCTTCATATAATAGAAACATCAACCTGCAGCAGGTGATAATTTATTTGCTCATAAACCAGAAGCCCTATCAAATTCCCTATCATACTTTCTCTTATATACTTTCTTTATTGAGAACTCACTTTATGTACCTTAGAACGTTATTCTTTCAGCCTCTCCTCTTCTAAGTAGTATGATAAGAAAGTTTACTAAATGTATACTTTTCATGCTTTGAGAAAACTGAGATATAAACCATATTGCAAGTTATTTGAGAAATCTTAAGTGACTTAAATTTCGAGACGATTATTGACACCCGAAATATGTTGCTTTATTGTCCTTTTTGTCATTAAACTTCAAGTGGAGAGCTGTAATTGCAATATGTTATTCTCTTCTTTGTTAACTTTGGCAAAATTTTATTCAACTGTTTTGAGAGATTTAATTGCAAGGGCGATTTGAGTCGGGACAACCCCATGGATTTTCAAAAATATTCCTTATTTCATGATTCCCAAGCTCAATATATATGAGTTTTTCTACGCCTCAAATTATTTTTATCCTTATGATAAATTTCTTTAGTGATGAGTGTGGGCTTCTTAGTCTTTAAGGCCATACCATGATTAAAAGAGTTCAAATATAATTCGACGTCCTCAATTCATTAGAAAAATTTAACACATAAAAAAATGGAGGTTGCATTGTCTTACAGTTATAGATATTTAAAACACATTTACGCATAACAAACATCACATACACTCTGCATTTACATACATTAGTTAAAACTTAAACGTGATTAAACATGGCATACTATATGTAAAACATAACATACATCACAAATAAAATACAATTGGGAAAACATAATAACATTTATTTATGAGTTCTAAAATATCACCATGAATCTTATTCTGTTTGCTTAAGTAACAAGGAAACCCTTATTTGGACTGAATTCCGTACTTTAATTAAAATCTTAATGATTAATTTTATGATGATTTTCTCTCGTTCATAATTAATCATGCTACATATTGATTTTTTTGGACCATAAATACTTGCAATAAAATTTTTCCATGAACTATCAGAACCCTTAAGATCCTCAATTCACCAATTAACTTTCTTTTGGGCCGATTAGTTGATTTTATGATTTACGTATCATAGTCAAAACATGTTAATCATGTTAATCATAAATATTTAATCCCATAACTTTTTAAACACATACACATACAAACAAGTATGCCCAAACATGTATCAACGATAACGTGTCCCATATGAAGGAAGACCCAAGCCTAGAAACCTCATGAGTCCGTTGATACACCGAAGACTTTATTTGCTGCAACAACCTGTATTCGCTGCAATGAGCTTTGAATTTTTCTCTGAAGAACTACACATGCTAGTAATTATTATATATTTTTTTAATTTTATCGTTCGATCTAGGGTTTATTTGTTGCAAAAATTCCTTTTTTGAACAATAAATTAACCCTAAATTAAGGAGCAAAACCCAAATTTAGTCCTCTAGGAACAACATCAAACACTAAAATATTCGATCCTAAACATGATTTTATGATTCAATAAATTAAAAAATATATTTTCCATAACTTTAAATTTATGCCTTAACCAATTCAATCAACACATATCTCCAATAACATAGATTTTTTTACGGGAAATTACACCAACATGTTTTTAAATAAAATTGACTGAAATATACGTACAATCCTATATCGATTCATAATAGAGCTTCAACTCTAATACTAATTGATGAATTTACTAAATCGTTCAATATATCCATTATAACATAAACAATAAATTGTTCTCTTGTGTGTTTTAATTAGATATAAATATAATAAATCACTCAATATATCCATTGTAAGATAAACAATAAATTGTTCTCTTGTGTGTTTTGATTTACTACTAGAAACTTACAGAATCTTACTTGATAGGTTAGTCATTTTGGTACTTACTGTTACAATATAGCAGTATATCTGATCCTTTTTTATATCGGGAATATTATATCTCACTGCGTCACTTCAATCTTTTTTGTATTTTTTATCGATCTATAATATCGTTCTTGTGTTCTATATCGATCTACTATAGATACCCGGAGAAAAAAAGTCGTACATGAGAGTGGCATATATTAATATGATAAAGTGAAGGAATAAAGTCGTACATCTCGTTATGTATAATGCAACTTAGGTTTGAATTTAACCTACTTTATTATACCCTTTTAGTTTGCTTTGTATTTAGGGACCATATCCCACTAAATTTATTATAATCACTTTAGTCCTTAAGCTTATTAGTTCAGTTTTAGGTGTTATCATTTGGGCATAATCCTTCACAAAGTCCAGATTTAACCCGATATCTACACTTTTACCTCCATAATGAATTTTCACTCATGAGTCCAATTACCAATTATATAGATAAACCGATTACTTATTAATTGGACCGTATTATAATAATGAATACATACATAATTAGCATACATATATTTTTTCTCATATACAAAAAAAAATAATTACAATTAAAACAAGGTACACAATAATGAATACAAAATCTTAAAAAATTAACATAAAACCGTAACGGAGAACTCACTAGTAATCAATGTAAGGACAAAAGTTTCCAAAATAAAAATTGTTAGGTGTAGCTAGAAGTAACTCACAAATAAATGTACTACCAAAGGGCTATATAGGCCGAAAATAGACCAGATGAAGACATATATATACAACAATTATTAGATTCTCCCAAGAGATTTAAGTACAAAGACGTTTGCTGGAACCTAATGACAACCTTGACCGATGACATGATAGTTGTTCTCTACTGGGCCGTAAGAGTAAAGACTAAGCCAAAGTATATTTCCAATGACTTGATATGAAGCAGTCTACTAGGTCTACTTGGGCTAAAGCTTTAATATTGTAGTGCTTTATTTCGGGTTGGAAATGAGCTTTTCATATGATTTTAATCGTAGTTATTTATTAAAATATTTAATCTGAAGTGTCTATTGTATTATGAATTTATCATAACCATTGATTAAAGTGATTTAATCTAGAGTGTCTATTAGATTATGGCTTTATGATAGTCATCGATTAAAGTAATTTAATCTGGAACGTCTGAAGTATTATGGTTGTATATGAACCATTAGATATGGAAGTGAAGCTAGGGCTTTGTTTGTGAAATCTATAAACAGAAGAAGCAAAGCAGGAGTTCAGGACGTGGCGAGACGAGTGACGAGTAGTAAGTGTGCGTTTTCTAGTAAGAGAAATCTTTGGTTTTAGAATGGGAAAACATGTAGCTTTGGTTATAGTTGAAGTATGAGATAAACACTTGAATATGTATTTTGAGATTCACATTTTTTTTGTAACAAATATTTAATGATTAAGTGTTTAATATTTAAAAGTTATTGTAACCTCATATTGATAATAAAACAGAGTGTTTAGTTCTCGTAGATGTAGGATTTCTTCACGATACGAACCACATTAAACAATATCTTTTGTGCTTGATTTAATTTTTAATTTTTATTATTATTTTCAGCGAATGACAAAAACGATTTAGGACCAGTGATTTCCAAACGACAATAATACAAATTTTACGTCAAATAAGAGAGAACCAACTCCAAATATCATCCACATTTTTTACAAATTTTCAAACAACCATCTCAATAATAACTATAAAACTTCAATGATACTAAATATTTTATATATAGAAATGATGATTTTAGAAATATCAATAAACTAATAATATATATATATATATATATTGGAATTTAGAAACAATTCATCCAAAGCAACACCAAACAAAACTTTTGAACTTTTGTAAACCCTCGTATCATAGAATTTATAATACTAATAAAATCTAACCTTTTTAAATTCTTTGAACATTTGTAAACCCTCGTATCATAGAATTTATATTACTAATGAAATCAAACCTTTTTAAATTCATAGTTTTATCGCGGTATGAAAAAGTCAAATTATTTTTAATTTTCTTAACTTATAATACTTTACAATTAAACATATATATATAAAAATATATATTATATATTAAATATTAAAAAATGTAAAAAATTATAGTTGACGAATCAAAGTCAAATAATTATGTATCTAAAATTCAATAAATAAAAAATTATGGATGATAGATAATCGCTTTTTTAAATTTCTCATACTATTAAAAAAGAATATTGATGTTGGAAAGAAAAACATTTTTTGGGTCATCATCTTTTATCCATAATCAGAATCTTTTGCAGGAAGTCTCGCTCAATAAAGCCAGAAGATAAACCTTTTTAAATTCATAGTTTTATCGCGGTATGAAAAAGTCAAATTATTTTTAATTTTCTTAACTTATAATACTTTACAATTAAACATATATATATATATAAAAATATATATTATATATTAAATATTAAAAAATGTAAAAAATTATAGTTGACGAATCAAAGTCAAATAATTATGTATTTAAAATTCAATAAATAAAAAATTATGGATGATAGATAATCGCTTTTTTAAATTTCTCATACTATTAAAAAAGAATATTGATGTTGGAAAGAAAAACATTTTTTGGGTCATCATATTTTATCCATAATCAGAATCTTTTGCAGGAAGTCTCGCTCAATAAAGCCAGAAGATAAACCATATAAGGAAGCTCAGAAAATGTTTGTAAATGGATTCGCACTCATGACCTTTGATCATAAGGATGCTTTACTCCACCAACTCGTTTACCCATTTTGAGACATTCAAACACATGTTTAATAAGACCATCCACAACAGTGGGGATATTTCATCTCCCAAAAGTACGCCACATCAGCGTCGTCTCAGTATAATCCCCAAATAATTCTCCAAAAATTATAACTGCACGCAGGGAGAGCATATTTTATCATTCAGCATACCCCACAATTTTTCTCTCTCTTCCACATCATAATATATTAAAAAAATTCGGTGTCCGAATCAAACAAACCAAGTCTCTATTTATAGATTTTAAGAAATTATAAATCATGGTATAATTTTTTATTTTTTAACTTACTAAAATATTCCGAAAATCATTTTGAACATACAAAACAAATAAAATACTCCAAATATTTCGGTGTCGGAATCAAACAAACCAAGTATCTATTTGTAGATATTAAAAAATAAAAAATAATAGTATATATTTTTTATTTTTTTGACCAACCAATATTTCTATAAAATAATATTTATAAGAAATAAATATTAAAAAAAATTAGGACCTGCAGCGTGCCATATGGCACGCTGCGGTTGGTGATGGCAGAGATGAACCCGAGTTCATCTTTTGCACCTGAGTTCATCTATTCCTTGCCACCTAGGATGAAATATACGCTGGTGCAGAGGATTATGCATATCCTCTGTTGCGGTTGGTCTAATAGATAAATGATGTTATTTCTTTGTTTAACCAAATATTACTTATCCATCCTCGTTCTTTTATTGTTCAATTTTTTTAATTGCTAAACTTATTTGTTAGAATGAAATAATATATTTTCATATTTCTTTTTTTAAAAAGAATGAAATATACAAAAATATCACATAATATATGTACTTTAATGTTACTTATGCATATAAAAAACGAATGAAACTGTTGATTTTATAACTTTTTTGGGAGTTGAATAGAGTTTATTTAAATGTCTTCATTTGCTTGCAAAATGAGTTGCTAGACCTTCTTGGATGCTAATGGTTTAAATAGTTTGAAGACAATATATGTTCGATTGGTCATGGGAAAACCAATCGAACCTGGATTAGGTCGTTTTGGTTGGATTTTGAGCAGGATTGACTTTTGAGTCCTTGGTTATAGTTTGGACATGTCTTATATGTTTCTCTTTTGGCATGGATATGTATATGTTAAAGAAGAGGGGTTGGATAAGAAGATAATTGATGTAACAAAGATTGAGGACATACTGGTTTCTCACTCAGGTACCCGAATTTGGTCAAATAGATACTCAAATCGAAGATTTCGACAATCCCGTCAGATTTTAAAATGGTGACTTGTCACTAAGTTTGATACCAAATTCTCCCCCTAAAGCTCTCAAAAATAAGTTTTTATATTGAGGCGTTATTTATATTTATTTGTTTTATTTTCAAACATTTATGTATTTTTTCTTGTTTGGAATTTGAGCTTTGGATAGTGTTATATAAAGCATCATATACCCTATTTTACCGTCAGACTTTAATGAATAAAAATTATGATTTTTTTTCTAAATTTCTTTATCTTTAACCTAAGGTTAAGGTTTATATATGCTCTTTTCGTTTCTTTTTTTTGATTTCTTGCAGCCGTCAATTCTATTTTGACTACCCCCTCCATCAGTTGGTATCAACGCAACAGAGCTCCTACGACGCGAGTTAAGGATATATGCCGCTTAAGAGAACTGATCACGGGAAGTCCATTACCATAATCGTAAAATCAGTCTATTAGGAGGAGATGAAAAATCGATTTGGCCAGATTGGTGAACAGATGAATTCGTTACGACATCAAATGAAGAAAGTCATAGAAAATATTAAGAGGATGACCACCACCAGATTCCAAACTCTAATTAAAAATTTAAAGGCGGAAGCCTTCTTCACAAAATCCAACTACAAGCATAGCTACAATTTGGAAAAACCAAAGGGAAAGGAGATCCATTAAGTAGCTGCCGGTGACATGGAGGGTTCGCCGATACTCGATCATTCACCCTTTGATGAATATGAGGCTGACTACTAGAGTAAATTTTCCGATGAAACTTGGCCGAAATTGGGAGATCTGATTTATGATGTATAAGACGATGATGGTGAAATTAGTGTTAAAGACGAAGACAAAAAAATCTCTCGTTATTTCAGCAATATAAGAAAAAAACTCCCAAAAAGTAACCGAGTTGGTGGAGTAAGACATGTTTGTGACTAAAGGTCGTTCGAGTCCTCTACAAACGCTTTCTTTGCTGTGCGCACTCCTTCCAAAACAAAGAGACTAAAAAATGAAAATTTTGAAATTAGATTTTTTCATTTTGGATTACAGTCTTTACCTCAATCCAAACATCTTGAAGCTGAAAGGACTAAAAGTGCTACCAAAGACAATAGAAAGCAGAATAATCTAGAACAAACTTTCAAAATAAAAAAAAACAAGAAAGAAAATGAGAAGGCGGAAACGAACTTGAAAGAGAAGAAAACGAATAGGGGTAGACGGAAACAGGCAACACAAAAACACATGGAACTTCTAAGTATTATTTCTCTCCCCAAGCAAGCAAGACAGTCATATGAATGATAAGTTGGAGGCTGAAAAAGAACTTATGGTTGTTGTTTCAAACATTTGGGCACCACATCTAGGCTATAGGCTTGTTAATTCACTTGATGATGCAGAGATTCTCGTCATCAGAGTCTTTCATGACGGGTACACACATATTGAGAACTCCAACCTATTTTGTATTTGCGGTGATGTGTGTGTTCATGCTGAAAATTTTCAAATTGGGGCATATCATTGTATACTACCTCCTCAGTCTCCTGGAACAGTACACCTTTATCTAAAATTTGATGGCCATAAACCTATCAGTCAGATTCTTAGTTTTGAATATCGTGCTAAGTTGTTGCCCGGTGACCGGTTCAAGTGGTAATAATTTCAAATTCAGACGAGGCTTACGCATTTGTTGTTCTCCACATCTCTTAGCCTCCACATTCTAACTAACAAAGTTCCACCACCTGCTTTACATGAAGCTAAAACATTTGCTCATAAAGCATCTAACCTTATCGGTAGTTGGTTCTTCCTCCCTCACGACACCCGTATCTATAACAAGTTGGTCGGTTACATCCAAAAATAATACTGGGAAAGAGGCTATGCAGATACAATGGCAGCTGTTGCAGTAATTAATGAACTGGATCCCAAGGAGGTGCTTTCGTTGTTTCTAGATATTGCAGAAACTCAGTGCTTGTGATGGTAACAGTTCATGCTCTGTTGTTGTCTCAGTATTTTGTGACATTTTGAGTGCGATTCAAGTTAATGTTGGACTAGTAGGAGAATTGCTCATACAAGTCCTGCATGATATGTCTACCTTTTATAAGGTTATTTTGAGTTTACCTCATACTTCTCAGTTGTTTGGAGGAATTCCAAATCCCGAAGAGGAGGTTAGTTTGTGGAAGTCATTTAGAGATGAGTTGGAATCAATATCACTACATAAACCATACATTGTTAAGATTTGTTTGAGTTTGTTGAAGAATTGTGTTAAGCAGATAAATGAAAGACAGTTGATTGAGGCTATTAGCAGTTGCCAAGCTCTTAGTTCGGCTTAGAAGTTGATACGTGAGACCATTGATAACAAGGAAGTCGTGGATGTTAAATTCAATAATGTCAACAGTTACGGACACCTCTCTAGCATCAACTCAACTGAACAATCAATGAGGTTGACATGAGTGACTCTCATCCTCAACAAGTCAAATATGGAACTGATATGTCAATTACATCAACTATTTCTACATTTACACAACAGAATATGTGCAGTTCCGAAATACCAAGCCCGACTAAGGACTTTGGATGGCGTGAACCTGGTTTCATTAATAAAATTTACTATTAATCAACGAAACATTAAAAATATTTTGGAAAAGTTAGAGGATACTTTAAAAATACTAAAGACACGTGTCGTTAATATTCTAATTTTCAAACACACTCGAGGGATACATAGATGCAAATTAGAACATCAAACTAGCTGATAATTGATTGAATACAAAATATTTGTATATATTTAGTATATTTGATTTTTTAATTAGCACCTACCTAAATTATAGCATAATTAGTAACTTCTTAAATTATAGCCTAATTAGTAGCTGTCTAAATTATAGCCTAATTAGTAGCTAATGACTTTGTATATATGTTAACTTTTGTTAATGAGAAAGACACGGAATTATATTCTTTCATGGTATCAGATTAGGGTTAGATTTTATCTATTCTCGCTTTCGCCGCTTTTCTACGTTACCATCTTCTTATCTCTTACTCTTCAGTCTTTCAATATGGGATTTCAGGCATGTTTTCAGGCACCTTCAAGTCACCGGTGTTTGACACATGTTGCATTCGTGTCACTAACTTTCTTTCGTCCTCAAAACGAATCACTGTTGTTTCAAATCGTTGCATTTTTGCCACTGGCGCGTGAAAATTAACAGGATGCTGACACGTGTCACTCCAATGTACTCATGTTTGTTGCATATCTGATTTGTGTTTTATAATTTTAAAGTTGAACAAATATCCTAAATCCGCTAATTCTGTTAATAACAATTATTAACTCAAACTGATTTGTGTTTTATAATTTTAAAGTTGAACAAATATCCTAAATCCGCTAATTCTGTTAATAATAATTATAGGATTATATAATTAATAACAAATAATAGCGTAAATCTTTGAATTATGAGAGAAAGTTTGATTTTTTTTTTGTTAAAAAGTTTATTATTAACATAATTCCATCGTGTTACTTGATCTTCCTCTACGAAATATGGCCGGCTGTAGGTTTGTATGATTACCAACCACATCTGTCCATTTCTAATAAAATAATAATGGTCTATTAGGAAAGACAAGACCCCACTAAATTTGGTTTTTCAATTGGTTGCATGTGTTCACACGTGGTGGGTCTCTTTTTATTGTTTAATTATATTCTATCCATGACAATGATTCTGACTCCCGACAAAACTATATTCGTTTTCTACGGCACCTTCAGTCTTTCAATATGGGATTTCAGGCATGTTTTCATTGAATTTACAGAGTTAGAGGAATTAAAAAGGCTATGGTCTAAGAATGTGTGGGTCTTGGGAGACAAAACAATGAGGCTATTGAAATGGTCTCCTGGTTTCGATCCAAATCTTGAATCTCCGTTGACGCCGGTTTGGGTTTCTTTGCCAAACTTACCGGAGTTTTTGTTTAATAGATCTACGATTTCAGAGATAGCAAAGATTCTGGGTACGCCTTTGAAGGTCTAGGTGCCTTCTATCAATAGAGCTCGACAGAACTGTTGTAGATTTTGGGTTGAAATTGATGTTTCGAAGCCATTAGTTCATAAAGTTAAGGTAAGGTTTGGAGAAGATGAGAGTTATTGGCTTCATCTTGTGTATGATAAGATTCCCCTTTACTGTAATCATTGTGCCCACATTGGCCATTCTATTGATAAATGCAAGAAAATGTTGTTGGCTCAAGGAAAGGATACTGGGAACATTGTTCAGGTGAAGGATAGTTCAAGAATTCCTGATCAAGGGTCTTGTTCTTTAAATCAAAATCAGGTGAATGGTAATTATATTGAGAATATTCAGGATAAAAGTGCTTCTTGTTGTCAGGGTCAGCAGCCTCAGGTTCTTCTTGATAAAAGTGTTTCTGATGTTCTTGGGAAGAGTGATGTGGCTGGTAGGTTCTTAAAGTCTGTTGTTGTAAATAAAATTTCTTCTGATGTTGATCAAGATGTCCAAAATATTGTGGAATCTGGTAGCCATAGTCATAAGATTAGAGAAGTTAATTCTGTTCAGCATGTTCTGGTAGAGGAGGACTCTCTTGATTTAGCTAATGATGATGAGTTAATTGATTCTTTGATGACTTTGGAAAGAAAGAATATGTTTGAGCCTCTTAATGAAGAAGTTCATGATTCCTTGATTCATGAAGGAAGCCTTGATAGTTCTCCTGTGAAGGGCAGTGTAGTTGAAATCAAACAAAGAAGGCAAGATCCTAAAAAGCCTAAAAAGATAACGAATGTTTGGAATACAAAAGGTCCTACATCTTCAAAGATTTTGAAGCTGAAAAGGGCTCAGAAAACTTCTTCTAATACATGACTATTTCGATCTTAAGTTGGAATGCTAGAGGAGTTGCTAATAAAGAAACTATTCAAAGATTGAATTCTATGGTTAAGTCGTTAAAAGTCAGTTTTGTTGCTGTTCAGGAACCGTTTGTTAAGGCTGAAAAGATTGATTGGTTGGCCAAGAAGTTGAAGTTGAGTGGTTATTGTTGTAATATGAGTAATAAGATCTGGGTTTTCTGGCTTCAGGATTATAGAGTTGATATTATTTTTGATAGTGAGCAATTATTACATCTTAAAGTTGCTCATCCAACTTTGAATAAAGTCTTTTATGTTTCTATCATCTATGCTAAGTGCAAGACTGATCTGAGATCTGTACTTTGGGATGAACTTAGAGATTTGAATGTTCTATCTCAAGAATGGATTTTATTTGGTGATTTTAACATTACATCTAACATTCAGGAGGAGGCTGCTTGTTCAACAATTAATCAGAAATGTATGGATGAGTTTAATGGTTGTATCATGGATTGTAACTTGATGGATGCTGGTTTTACAGGCTATTCTTTTACATGGTCTAATGGTCATAAATGGAGGAGATTGGATCGTGTGTTGTATAACTCTGCCTGGTTAGATTACTTTGATTGTACTTATGTCTCACACATGGCCAGAAGTTGCTCAGACCACTGTCCTATCCTCATTAAAGTAACTTCTAACCTTGAAAGGTCGAAATCATCTTTTAAATTTTTGAACATGTGGGTTTCTCATCCTCAATTCTTGAAGAAGGTTGCTGATACTTGGGCTGATAATGATAGTTCTGAGGTTAGTAATCCTATTATAGCTTTTTGGCTTAAGCAGTTTCATTTGAAGGCTGAATTGAAGAGTTGGAATAAGGAAACTTTTGGTAATATTTTTGATGCTATTAAGCTGTCTGAGGAGAGTATTATTAGTAAAGAAGCTTTGTTTCTTAATGATTCTAATGAGATTAATCGATTGGAATTAGATAAGGCTAAGCAGATGCACTTGATTTTGCTTGATAGAGAGGAGTTATACTGGAAGCAGAAAGCTCATTCTTCTTGGTTGAAAGACTCAGATAGAAATACTGCTGCATACCATAGTTTTGTGAAGAAAAGGGTTAAGAGAAATAGAATTGATAGAATCAAAAATGGTGACAGTTGGTTGAATGGTAAGAAGGAAATTGGAGACTCTGCTGTTGAATTTTTTAAGGACCTTCTTTCTCCTGTTACTAGTGTTGTTAAGGATGAGGATTTGTGGAATGTTATTCCCACTCTTGTAACAAATGAAGACAACAATGACTTGACTAAAATTCCTGATGATGTTGAAATTTATGGGGTGGTGAGGAGTTTAAAGTCTGAATCTGCTTCTAGGCCAGATGGTTTCAATGCTGAGTTTTATAAGACTTGTTGGAAGATTGTGGGAAGTGATCTGTGCAAGGCTGTTAAGGGTTTCTTTTCTGGCTATAAGCTTCCTAAAGGGGTGAAAGCTACTGTAATCTGTTTGATCCCCAAGATTGAAAATCCTAACAAGTGGAAGGACTTTAGACCAATCAGTTTAACCACTGTTTTTTCTAGGATTTTGGGGAAGCTGATTAACAACAGGATGGCTAAGCTTCTCCCTAAGTTGGTGTCTGAAGAACAAGGAGGGTTTGTTAAGGGCAGAAACATTCAAGAGTCAATTCTTCTTGTGCAGGAATTGTGTTATGACATTAATGGCAATAAGAGACATGGTAATGTCATTGTAAAGACTGACATGACAAAGGCATTCGATAAGATTAATCATAGTTTTCTCTTCTGTGTCCTCAAAGCTTTTGGTTTTAATAATTCAGTTGTTGGCCTGGTTCAGAATTGTATAAAGGATGTGTTTTCTTCTGTCCTAGTTAATGGTGAGATTACTGGTTTCTTTCCTAACTCTTAAGGGCTTAGACAAGGGGATCCACTCTCCCCTAGTCTGTTTATATTGGCTGAGGAGTATCTTATTAGATCTATAAAGTTTAAAGCTACTGAACATCCTATGATCAGGTTCAAGACAAGGAGTGAGTGGAATATTGATTGTTTAGCTTTTGCTGATAATTTCATAGTTTTTACTACTGCTGATGCTGCTACAATGATTGCTCTTAAAGACATTTTGGGTCACTATCAATTGGTCTCTGGTCAGCAAATCAACAATGATAAGTCAAAGCTTATTGTTTCAAGCAAAATTGATACTCAAAAACTTAGATTTATTAAAGATACTTGGCAGATCAGTCATACATGCTTGCCTTTTAATTATTTAGGTACAACAATTTCGAACAATACAAGAGTTGCTCACTTTGAATCTATTGTTTGTAAAGTCAGGAGCAGGATCTTGGAGTGGGATAAGCTTCACTTGTCTTTTGCTGGGCGTCTGCTGCTTATTCAATCTGTTCTGATGGCTATTCCCATTTATCATCTGCAACACACTTCTTTACCAATTGGTGTCATCAGTAGATTGGAAGTTCTTTTTAACAAGTTCCTGTGGGGCAGTAATGATGATAAAAGAAGTATTAGTTGGACTAAATGGAGAAATCTGTGCAAGCCATTTAAAGAAGGTAGCCTTAATGTCAACAGTTTCAATGATATGCAGCATGTTTATGCAATGAAAAACTGGTTTAACTTCAGAAGGCAGAGTTCTCTTTGGGCCAGGTTTATGCTCTCTATATACTGTAGAAACAACATTCATCATGTTCTTGCCATTTCTCCTTATAAAAGATCTAAAACATGGGCTTCTATTATGAATGTAAGGGATGAAGCTGAGAGTTTCATGTTCTGGTTGCCTGGTCAAGGGCATTTAAGTTTCTGGTATGATAGATGGTGCTCTGATAGGCCATTTATTAAAGTTCTCAATGATAATGATAGAAGAAATTTATGGGATGCTGTTGATGATCAGGTTAGCCAATTCTGGTTGAATGGTTCGTGGGACTTAGATAGACTCAGAACTATGGCGACCTCATCTGATATTGCCAAAATTAAAGATGTTACTCTTTCAAACAGAAAAGATATTATGCTATGGTCTTTGTCTCAGAATGGTTCATTCAGTACTAAAGATACCTTGAACTACATTAGATCTAAAGGCAGTGTCTCTAAGCTTTATGATAAAACTTGGAATTCTGTCTCTCCTAAAAGTGTTCGTTTCTGCTCTGGAGGGTTTTTCACAAATGGATTCCAACAGATGATGTCATGCAGTCTAGGAATGTTCAGTTGGTTTCGAAATGTGTTCATTGTGAAAGTAACGAAACGACTCACCATGCTTTGGTGCAGTGTCAGCAAGTTTGGATTGTCTGGAAATACTTCAGTGATATCTTCAGAGTTCATATTCAATCCTTCATGTCTATCTCCCATATTGTAATGAAATGGTATTGGTCTGCTCAGAAAGACTGTGATATTTTCACAATTCTACCTGCAATCATAATATGGTGTATCTGGTCAGCTAGAAACAAGAAGAAAATGAAGGGTGTTTCTACTAGTTCTACTTCTATCATTAATCATGTTTTGTATGTTCTATCAGGCCTTGATCGAAATAAAGTTTTGAACAAAAAGAACTGGGGCAGATTTAAACGTGAAGCTTTGATTTTAGGCTGTGTTAATCATACTAATACTGGGTTTAAAGCTTTGCATTTGAAATGGAAGAACCCCAAACAGGGGAGATACAAAATAAATGTCGATGGGGCATGTACCTTTGCTGGGGAGTCTGCTGGTGGAGCTTTGATTCGTGATAGTAATGGCAAAATTGTGGTTGGTATTGGATGTTTGTTTGGTAAGAGTTCTCCTTTGATTGCAGAATGTAGAGCTTTGTTTGAAGGTCTGCAGCTTTGCAACAGGTTACAGTTGAAAAACGTTGATATTGATATTGATTCTGCAATCTTGATTAACCTTTTGCTCTTTGGTAATTCTCCGTGGTATCTTGAACCATTGTTAAGATGTTGCAGAAATCTTCTTACATCTGAAATGGTGAGTAATCAGATTTTTAGAGAACAAAACTTGGGTGCTGACTGGATTGCAAAGGAAGCTCTTGAGAAGAAATTGAACTTTGATTTTGATAAATTCAATGCTCCATTGAAGTTGAGAGCTATTGTTTTCTTAGAAAGTATCAACCTTGGTTATTTGAGACTGAGAGATTAGGGTTAGAATTGGGGGTTCTGAAGGTTGAAGATGAAGATTGGCTTCGCACGATTTCATTTTGTTTTGATTTTGTGTAATATTGCCTTAATAGGCTTGTATTTTTCTATTTTTCAATAAAAGGCCGAAGTAAAAAAAAATAAAAATAAAAAATATATGCAATTAGATTTAGTAGTACTCTTATACAAAACACCATAATAGATATATGTAATTGATTGTTGGCGATAATATGAAGTGAATGTACCATTTCGTATCATATGATGATCCAAGTGAATGGATGTTGGAATTTATCTATTACGATAGATGATCATATGTTTATTGATGTATTGTCTATTGTCGATAAACAGTCTAATTACTAATTAATAAGTAAACAACTAAATATAAATAAGTAGAAATTGTACTAATAGATGAAAACCCATTAAGAAGATAATTGTATATATGGCAAGTCAAGTTCAAATTTCGTGAAGGAGTTAATATAGATATTGACATGTAAATCTAAACTATAAAGCTTATGAACTACTTTGTAAACTTCAGTGATAAATAGTATATCGACTAAAAGACGTTTGGAGAGATTCCTTTGACTATCCATATCTATAAAGTTAGTCACAATGCATGTTGATTATCAATTTTTGACATAGTTAGTCTCTTAAATAAATATGTTCGGAAGACTAACTTTATGGAAAATAGATAGTTAATAGATTTTAACTAGACTCATTTTTAATCAAAATTTATTTGTCATTAAAATCGATAACCAACAAGCTATCTCCTAACAATTTTTAGTGGAGAAGCTATATATTTATAAAAAACACGCTAAAAATTTAAATTACGTACCCGCCAATAAAAATATTTGATTAGCAAAAAATCACCTTTTTTTCTTTAACAAATACATTGTTTAAAACTAATTTTCCCCTAAAATAATAGTTGTGGCCTAAAATACAAATAATACGGCTGCACTAAAAAGAAACTTTACCCTTTACCTTTTTCCTTTCATGAGTAGCTTAACCATACATTATTCTTTGTATGATGATGGATATGAAATATTTAATAAGCACTATAAATTTTGTCGTTGTTGGTGAAAAGCACTAACCTGTATCGCACTGAAGTAGCCACTTATTTTATGTAGTGCTAATTCCACTTTGTCTTTTAGTTTATATGCTTAATATTTAACTATATTTAAAAAAACAAAAATGGTTTGTGTATTTATGATTAATGGTTAGCGAGTCAAAAACCAGATGAAATTGTTTACTGTAATTAATTAATAATATTTTTTAATTATAATATATATATATATATATATATATAATCATCCATAAATTTGGTACTAATTTTAAAAAAAATCTTCAATTTTTAAAATCAATTTACTATTTCAAAAAAACCGTCCACAACCTTCCATCTTCAAGTTTTATGCCACCTCATTAATAAAACTTATGTTATTGATAATATGTTTTCACCCACCTCACCAAGATTGCATTCACTTAATATATAATAGTTTCAATTTGGTGAAGTCTTTGGTTATTTGCTTCTCATTAGCGTAACCTTTCATGATATTCTAATCACTTTTTCAGACGAAGATATGTCTTTAAGGATAAGCTCGATGTTAGATCATGCTCTCGTACATTGTTAGACACGATATACGGGTGTGATGAATAATATAGGCTAAGTGTTCATGAGTTAATGATCACGGGGTGTCAAGTATAAGTTCCTTGTGAACTCTCTACGGTTCACAAAAAAGATTCCTCCTTACGCGGTAGGTTTTGGCTATTTTGGCCTCAAGAGGCCAACGACTTACGTAATATCATCGGGCCAACTTTTACCTCTACAAGCCTTACCAATATAGGGATCGCTCAAGGCTGGCTGAGGAAGCTAGGCCATCATCGGTCTTAAGCGACTAGGTGGTCGCTCAAGACTACTTGTCCAAGCTGGCCAACATTGGCCTTTAGGAACCACCTAGTAGCTTAAGGGTGGATGGACAAGCTAGCCTAGCTGGCCAAGCATATCCAACCTTGGTCTTAAACGACCAATTGGTCGTTTAAGGCCAATAACCCGACGTGTTTGGTCGCGTCTCTTTCCTAAGTCAAACTTCGTGGGCTCAAACTTGGTTAACTCACCTCAGAATCATTTGTGTCGTATCGGTAACTCCCTCCCCTAATTTGTTGCTTAGTGTCGAGCTGATAGAGTATTCTCGTATGCAGTGGATCATTTCTCCAAGGTGATATTGTGTCGGGGCCTTTTGCTTTCTTCCCCTCGTATTGATCTTCCTATATACATGTACGTATATATATACACATGAATACTTATTTTATTTTTAACTCTCGTCCCCACATGTCGCCTTTTTACTTCTACAAATACTTCGTGGTCTCACAATTTTACTTCTCATTACTATCCAGAGTACCATTCTATACATACATACTTTCTCTCTCTAAGAATTATATTAGAAGAAGGCAGAGCAGGATAGCTTTATTTTCGTATGGAGGACGATACCCGTAGTTTTGATTCTCTCAAATGCCATTTCGTAGAAAAGGCGGAAATTCTTGATGACTACTACCATTAGACGTTCCTATTAACGATGAGATTATTTTATGTGATGATAATTTGGGTCAAGATTGGTGCATAAGTGGTCTTCCCACTTCCACATTTAACAACATTAAAGAATCAAAGATCCATTATAAGAATGACATCCAAGACAATATAGTCATTCAGGTCTCGTATCCTGATGAAATTTCAGGCGACGTTCGTCCCCACGAGATGGTCTTTTTCCACTCGTCCTTTCGTTATGGTGTTCAGCTATCGTTGGATCCATTCACACTAGATTATTTATCACAGACTAATATTTCTTTGTCCTAACTTAACCCCAATGGGTGGCTTCGTTTGATAGCTTGTTGAGTGTTATGTGGTTATCGGGGTATTATTCTCACTATCCCGTTGTTCGATTTTTTCTGATTTCTCAAGAAAATGAAGAAAACCTCATTCTACCACTTCGAGCAACACCTCATTGTGGTAAGGGGTTTTGCTTAATCCAATACAATATGGAAACCTGATTCTTTTTTATGAGCGGTAATTGGTCGTATTTCTCTTGTGGTATTGTCTCTGCCGCCTTTGTTATGCCCGATATGTGTTGAGACGTGGGTTCTTACCCTCAGTTTATTTTATTTTTATTCTTTTTTGTTTACTAACTTTGTTCCATTACGTTTTTCAGCTAGCCGAGCAAACGTTCCTCATCCTCCAGATTGGTTGAGTCCAAGCGCAATCATCTTTGAGATTGATATGTGTTCATCAAACTCTTGTTAGTAAGTAAAGAATGTCCAAGATATGTTGTAACCTTGTGTACATTTTGTATATCCTCATGTCTCGTTACCCGTTATGGTTATACTCACCTTACTTGCATACAAGAGTTGTAGGTTGCGTCGGCGTGTTTGTATGTGCCGGGTTCGATCTCTAATTTTTATTAGTTCAAGTTTATGTTTTCATAAGATTTTTTTGCTTGTGCTTCCAATTTTTTTGTAAGCTTACCTTTTCTTTACCGATTTGCCAATTTGTGTATCATGCAAGTTATCGTTCTAGCTTATACCCAATGTTGGCTAGACAAAGGGTTGGGGCGTGAACTTCGATAAAATAATATACTTTTATTATTTCCTTCGAGGGATCCTGCTAAACTTTCAGCACCAGGTAATAAGATAGCTCACTTGTAAGGAATCAATAAATAAGGAAATAAAACTTAGTAATTAATTCAAAAATTAAGTACAACGAGCACAATGATTAGTTGGAGAAAGTAAAAAATCTCAACGTATGATAGTATGATAACATGTATATTTCTTAATTTTGGGGGGGGGGGGGGGGGGCTCGCCCCCCCCCCCTTCTTTTTCAAGTAGATTCACGTTTTAAAGAATGTCTTCAACGCTTTATTGAGTCATTTGCGCTCCGCTTTATATTTTCCTCGTATAATTCATACCTCGTCGTCGAACGCATATTTTAATCATTGATGATAGGTGGAAGAAACATATTTGCGGTAGTGCAACGATGGCCTTCCCATAATCAGATTGTAGGGGGTCAAAGTATCAAGCACAACAAGTTCAGTTACCTCAGTTTTGGCTCACCGCCCCGATCCGATTGTCAATTCTAGTAGGGTTGTTCCCAATGGCATGGTATCATGTTCGTTAAAATCTACCACGTGATGGAAGGTTGGTCGTAAAATGATTTTAAACAGAAAATGTTTGATTTCCAAACTAAACAACACGTTCAATGTTTCCCCTGTGTCCACCAAGATTTTTTGAATTTCACATCTTGAGATATTAGTCGTGATCAAAAGGGTGTCATCGTGTGGATGCACGATGTCCTCGAGATTATTTTCCGTGTAGTAGATCGCGAGGGTGGAAATCTCATGTACATGTGCTCTAACTGAATCGACCCTCGGTTTATCGAGCACCGATGTTAGCTCCCGGATGTAGTGTTTACGAGAGCTATACATGTAGCATGTTTGACTAGTGCCACTGTGAAGGGTAAGGATGTATGTTTTTGGTTTCTTACCTCTGTCTTTTTTCTGTAGGGATGTTAGTTTGGTTGATCTAGCTATTGCCCCACTTATTCATGAGTCTTGAGGACTATGAGGCACGTGTCAAAGACTTTGGGACTGTTTTTGATGGTTTACGATAGATGGCCTAATAATTCCTTCAAGTTCCCCCATTCAACAAGCTTCTGAGTTTCTATCTTTTATACTCGTCATTATTCCATGGTATGGCCATGGTCCTTATGGTATTCCTACTTCTTGTTGCGATTTATCGTAGTCGGGTGCGAGGACATCTTTCCTGGGTGCGCTAGGATATTGGTAGAACCATATTAGGGTATCTCCTTAGAGGTTAAGGGGAAACGACAATACATCACCCCATCCTCGCACTGTGGATACTCCATGAGCTGCTTAAAATACACTATGTGGTATTTGAGGTCGTTTCTGGCGATAAAGTATTGTAGCTTTATTATATCCAACCTTGCTGGCGTTTGCTCGATGAGAATCCTCGGGGAGATGGAAAAATTACGTACACTATATATACTTATGAATGCCATAATGACAGCTAGGGTGTTAGGACTAACCGACATTTCTCCTCTATATTGAGGCGTCTGTCTTTGGTACAACTCCCCATGGTCTGTCTGACGGACACAAGCTCAAACAGAGTTGTAATCAGTTTCATATCGCCGCCCCATACCGCACTTCGCCTTGTTTCTGTAGGACGAGGCAGTATGCCCACTCACCTTCAGAGGTATCTTCTTCCCCAATTTCTCATATGATGATCCATTCCTGACTAGTAGAAAGGGTCTGGCTCTAGCTTCGGGTGATACACCTTTGTGAGATGACTACGTTGCTCATCCTAGGAAATGCCATTCTAGGTAGGGTTTTGATGAGTTTTCTCCAACCAAGCAGATGGGGGCACGGTCACCGGGTGGCCTCTTATGTTGCGGTGATGCTCCCAATCACTTGCACCAGCTCACTAATTTGTTAAGATAAACCGTCAATTCTCTCGTTTGTGAGAAGAACAGGATCATCCTCCTTGTCGTTTTCAAAAAGAATAAATGTAACATCATCCACGTGTACAACAGATGGGGCAACGGGCTGTTCCTCATGTGGAGGATTTTCTACTTTGACGGGGCAGGATGGCTCATAGTTGATGCTTACCTCTTAAGCTGAGGTAAATTGTAGCGTCGATACTCTTGGCCTCGTGGTGGATAGTTTTCCCGAACTTAGATTTATGTTTCACGAAGGTAAAAGGTTGTGATTGGTTGGATAACTAGTTGATTCCTTTCCTGAGAAGGGAACCAAAATGGTGGAGTAAAAATCACTCGAAATTATATAACCGTGATGGTTTGAGTAAATAAAGATATTTAATAAAAAATTGCAAGAACTTGAAACTATAAAATAAAGAACACTTGTGGTTTATTGTTAATAAGGATTACAAAACAAAATCTCTTGTTGTTGCTACTAACTTTCACCCACCTCGCCAATATTTCATTGACTCAATATATAGTAGTACCGATTTGGTGAAGTCTTAGGTTGCTGAATCCTCATTGGCACAACATTTCCTGATCTTTCAGACGTTTTATCAGACGGAGGTAAGTCCTTCGCGACAACCTTTTTGTACGATGTCAGGCCGTGCTCTTGTACGTTGTGTGACAAGATTTTTATACGTATCAAAAATAATTAGGGGTGGGATGAATGATATATGTTAAGTGTTCGTGGGTTAATAATCGCAGGGGATGTCAAGTATTAGTTCGTTGTGAACTATTTGCGGAGCACATAAAGGATTCCTCCTTACGCGGTAGGTTTTGGCTAGTATGACCTCGAGAGGCCATCAGTTTGCGTACGATATTCGGGCTAGCTTTTACCACTGCAAGCCTTAGGTAACTTAGGGATTACTCAAGGCTGGCCAAACTAGTGAGCCTCAGTCTTAAGCGATCAAGTTGTCGCTCAATGCTGGTTGGCCAAGCTAGGTTAGTTGGTCACGTTTGGCCAACTTTGGACTTAAGCAACTAGGTGGTCGATTAAGGCCAATTGGCCATGCTTGGCTAACCTTGGCCTTAAGCAACCCAGTTGGCCAACCTTGGCCAACCTTGACCTTAATCGACCAAATCGTCGCTTAAAGTCCAATGAACCGACGTGTTTGGGTGCGTCTTTTTTCTAAGTCAAGTTTCACGGGCTCAGGGTTGATTAACACACATCAGGTTCATTTGTGTCGTATCAAAATCTATTAATTCTATTCTTTATGAATGTTCTTTCTCGCATTCCATTTGGGATGTTTCCAATATAAAATTTGAATTTATCTTGAATGTTCATGATAGTTTTGTAAATGGTGGGCAAGTGAAGCTCCACTCGCAAAGATCATCTCTAGCATGTTTATTTAACACATTTGGCTGAAGAGAAACATGAATTTTTGTTCTTCTGCTTTTATAGCATTCGTGGTCTCATACCGTAGGCACTCTGAAATCTGTTACAAATTTATTATTATAAAATTTTACAATCAACTTAATCCTTTTATGTCTCATCTCTTTTATTTAATTTATTTTTTTAGAAAATTTATCTGTCTTTACTTTTTTCAATTATTGTAGTTGAATAAAATGGTTTTCACTGTGCCAAATTTACTAAAGATTTTCTAATTAGGTTATGTACTTATTTAAGTATGTTCATAATTTATTTTAATTTATGTATATTATTCATATATATATATATATATATTAGTCAAAACTAAGGCTTTATTTAAAAAATAAAATTGGACAAAGCTTTGAGACCCAAATTTAGGACTTTGATTGTCCAGCCTATTGGCTAAAAACAACACTAATTGGAACAACAATTCAAACACCAACGTGGAAATTTATTCTTCTTCGATATAATATTGGGCAGAGAATGTCAAATCCAAGAAATATTTTGAGCTTTTATGTGGGATTGCTTCCTTCAACTTCTTTCTATTTGCTTTTGAGAATTTTCTTGTATATGTCAAAAGATTTTATGTAAGGTTTGCTCAGATTTGGCTTTGATTTGTTATCGATTTGAGCTTGCTGTTGAGGACTTGAGCTTTTCAATTTCTTCTAGCAGGTCATTTAACTTGTAGATATAGTTTATGTTACCCTTCTTCAAAAGTAAATATCGACGATTTACAAAATCGTTATGTCAGGTTGTTATACATGCAATATCAATTGTTAGATGTTTTATATATTCATGTATAAAATGTAATCTTAAATAATTTATATGAGCTAGAAAGGATATTCTTCGATGAGTTCAGCCTTAATTTAACTCTTTTATAAAACCGATCTCAAAACTGTTTAGAGTAGCTATTCCTCTGAGATAGTTTGGGATTTAATCAGTTTTAGGTCATGTTTGAGCTAGATTGTGTACGACCATTTGGCAAGCCAATCAGCTGCTTAATTTTGCTCTCGATATATACATGTGTGATTTCCATAGTTGTAAAAAGTAACGTCTGCAAAAAATAAATTAAATGAGACATGGACCAATGAGTAGTATAGTTAAGTAGCATATCAATAAATATGTTTGAGTCAGTCTTAATATCTATGTTTGAGATTTTCATCTTAGAACATATAAGGAGACCATCGAGAAGTGCTCGACATTCCGTTATTAGTGGTGTCTATTTTCCATATAATCTTGCAATTGCTACTATGATTTCATCTCTATTGTTTCTGATGATTGCAGCTTCACAAGCTTCTCCAGTAAAGGAACAATTGTCAACAATGTTTAGCTTAAGTCGTGAACCATATGGAGGTTTCCAAGTGATGTATGTAATTCTTCTTAGATTGCTTAAATGGTTGGCATAACCCAGCTTGTAGGTTGTGTCATTGTCTTTTTCCCTATGAATTCTTTTGATAATTTTAGTTGCATTCATCTTTTGTGATGTGGTTTTGATTTGATGAATTATGTCATTTTCCAGAGTATTGTTTTTGCTGATGCTTTACCTTGTTTCTGTGAATCCATAAAGACTAACAAATTATTTTTTGAAGAGTGAAACAAATGTGAGTTTCCTTGGTAGTTTTCTATAACCATGTTCTTATGATGTGTTGTAAAGTCATATGGTTAGCAATTGTAATATGAAATAATGAACTAGCATATGACGAAACCTCCCATGAGACCTTGCAATGGGAAAATAAATGATTAATTGTTTTACAATTGTCACAATATTGGCATTTAGAGAGTAGTGTTAGCTTTTTATGTTAAAAAACATAATCGACAAAGATCCAATGTTTTGTCAGCCTCCAAAGAAGGAAATTATATTTCTTTGGAGTAATTGTACTCCATATTTTCTTGTATAATAATAAACTAGTTCATTTGATTCTGATCCTTTCCATGATTATTTGGTGTTGTAGGTTTTTTTATGAGAAATGGACCATCAAATGAAATCTTCTTTGGATTCATTGATAAAAAAGGTTTTTTATTCTTTCAATTTTTGATGGCAAAACACTAGTAAAGAGTTTTGAATTGTTCTACTGACTTTCAATCCAAAATTCGTTTACTTGCTCTTGAGTGTACTAGCTATTTTACTCATTTTGATTGAAGGAGATTATATAGTGATTATTGCACCAGGTATCTAACCAAAAATCAATATTCCATTTTCAAAGTTTCTAGTAGATAAAATTTTCAGCCAGACTTCTCACCCTAAATAGTATCTTCCAAGTTCTTGAGTTTGAGAAATAAATAAAATGCATGAAATTAGCCCAAAGCATATTGTTTTCTCTCAACTTGTACCAAATTTTTCATGAAAATATCTTTTAAGTATCCTCTAAGCTTCTAATGTTGATTCCACCTACTTCGTAAGGTTTGCATATAGAAATCCAAGTTTTCCATGGAATTGCTTTCTAATTATCATTTGTGGCCTATAGAATTCTACTAAACATCATGTTTATTCTTTTAAAAGTTGTTTTTAGAATTATACTGGTTTGAAGATGATACATAGGATTAGCAGTGAGCACAAATTGAATTAATGTAAGCCTTCCACCAAAAGAAAGTAAAATATTGTCCCAATCCTAAATTTTGTCTTTGATTTTTATCACTAAGTATTCATAGTGTCTAGCTTGAATTCTAGGATAAATATTTATCCCCAGATTTTTCATTGGAAAGTGACCATGTTTGAATCCAGGTTTTTGTTCAATTTTAGAAATCTTAGCATGATGGATTATATTTGATGTAATAAAAAAAGTATTACTTTTATTTATAGTCTGGCTTGATATGTCTTGATATCTTTATATGAGGCTTATAATTTTGTTTTAGCTTGAAGTAAAAGCATTACCAAAGATGAGAATGTCATCAACACAAGCAAGGCAGGAGACAGAGACTGAGCTTGTTGTTTTTAAACCGATTTCTCTATTGTCTTGATTCAGTCTTTTAAGCCCTTTTATTAGCAGCTCTTCTACAAGAATGAATAGACTAGGAAAAAGTGGATCACCTCGTCTTAAACCGTTTTTAGTTTTAAAATATTGTGGTTTATCCATTATGATAAATTGAGAAGTGAGATGTTGTGATTAAGCTTTTAATATTGTCAATAAAACTCCGAGAGAAACCCAAAATAGTTAAAATATTAAAGATGTAAGGAAAAAGAAAGTTTATTAAATGCTTTGGTCATGTCGATTTTTATCATCATATTGCCTTACATAGTTCTCTTATTTAAATCTTTAACAATCTTTTGAGTTAGAAGAATACTTTCATGAATACTTCTCCCATGGACAAACCCATATTATTCTTCAAATATCAACTTAGGCAGAAGGGATACAATTCTGTCATTAATCAACCTAGAAACAAGTCTATTGAAACCAGTAAATAAACTTATAGGTATGTAGTCATTCCATGTCTAAGGAAATTATTTTTTAGGTATTAAACATATAGCACTGGCAAAGACACCATGGAGAACAATATCACTTTTAAAAAAGGCTCTTATAACATTGCATAAATCTTCATTGATTGTTGTCCAGCAATTTTGAATTTTTTCTTGTATTAAAACCATCCACTCCTTGACATGAAGTAGTTGATCTTAGTTCTCCAATGAATTGACATTAAGTTCATTGTTCCATAAAAGTTATATTTTGTTTGAAGTATTGGCCATACTATTTTGATAACCAAGGATTTTTGTAATCTTTTCTAGCAAGGAGATATCCACCATTGGCTCTTGAATAGCAAGAAGCTTAATTTATTTAGACCTTATGATAGAATTGAGGCTTCTTCTTGTTGCTTTGTTACAAATTCCCCTCAAGTTCCAGCAAATAACTTTTGTGATCATTTAAATTAGCTAGTCTACGGTCTGGCAACCCTTTTTGTTTGTGGTGCTTTGGTTGAGGTCTAATTTTTTTATTGGACCTTCTTCTTTTATTTTTCCAGGAATTTCTCGAAGTATTTATTGATTTTTGTATAAGATTTTGGGGAAGATGGTAAACATCTTGTGGTATTTTTTTATGGTGAGGAGGGGATAATGTTCTAATAGATTTTATCAGACTTTTCAGTTATCTTAAAAGCCATTTCTACAGCCTTTAATGTTTTTTATGTTTCTTATTCAAGTAAGCCGGGGTCTGGATTAGGTAAATGTATGAAAGGTTGACTTGGTGGTATTGTTTCATTTGGTGTAATTGTTGGTTTTGTGGTTTTTATTTGAGGTGGTATAGGTTTTGTTTGATTATGCTCAATTTATGTTTGGGTATGGTGTGAGTTAACTTTTTGAACTTGTTCGGGGCGAGAATTGGATGTATTGACATTTGATGAGTCTAGAAAAATTATTGATTTTAGTTTGGGTTTCCACTTACTCAATCAATACAGGTTGCTTTGTTTTGGGTGTTTGTTGTTCTTTATTCTCTTTATTAAGATATTTATTGCATTTTTGTTGAGTAAGTCCAATATCGTGGTATTTTGGATATTAGTTTTGCCTATCTTCATATCTTACTTGTTTCTATAATACATTAGATTTTCCAAAGCTCATCCATATCTTGGTTAGCATTGGTTTAGACAGGTCTAGTTCTATATAGGCCTTGCAGCAATTGTGCATGACCTTGTTTTTTTGGAGGAATTCATGTAGCTAAGGGTTTGCCTAAGGACTTGAATATAACATTGTATAGTCTTCATTCGATATAATCGTGGAGTTTTAGGAAAATATATCCATACTAGTGATATTGGATACTCTTTTTGGGATGGAAATTGGGGCACCATTTGATCAATCTCATTGTGAATTGCCATATTTTCCATACGTTCCTTCCCAATTTTTCTTTAAGTCTTCAAGAATATCCATTTCTATCATAATGTGACGAGGGTTCCAAATAACAAGACTGTATTGGCCTAAAAAATCTTAAAGTGTTAAAGAACGTTTGAATCTCAGTCATCTGTGGTTGCCGTTTGAAAAAATCCTAATCAATGTGTGTTTTGCTTTTACCTCTAGTATAATATTATCTTGGATTTAAAATTCAATGCGATTATGATCTGCCATGTCTTATATTCTAGCCTTAACATTTATGGCTTTCTTTGTTAATTTCTAGTTCCTTCTGCATATGTATTTTTTACCTTTGAAGATTGAACATGTGTAGAGTTGTATCCATATTCTTGGAAATGTTCATGTTCAAAGACTGGGTTATTAGTTAAAGCTGGAAATTCCGATTGAAATTCATCTGTTATGCCTTACTTGAGACTCTTATTGTTGATTTGGTTGTTGTTTTTCTAATTACATGATCATGATTGGTGTTAGTATTTTGAATGGTTAGTGCAATGAAAGTCATGGAAAACGTTTTCACAATAGATTAAAGCTATATACTCTCCTACTCTTTCATTCTGCAAATACAAACGGGTGCTTCAAATTGGGTGATTGAAGCTTGAATTAATTACTGAAAAAATCCAATAACTTGAAGATTAAAAAGGAGTTTCTTGTAAGAGAAGCATACTTCAAATACAAAATAAATCAAATTAATGTTGTTTTTCATATATATATATAATATAATTTCATTTCATTTCAAATGTGGAAGAATTTTAAGTAACCACCTATAACCAACTTGATTTTGTATCATAAATTCTTCTAACGATATTTATGAAGACATAAACACGTACAATGAAAAAATGAAATACATAAACATACATATTTTTATTTTTTAAATACGAATAAAGAAAAATCCACGAATGACAGTTTTGTATAATATATTTATTTTCTTATCTTCGCAACCAAGTTACATGTAATTTTGCAACTGGAGTACAATTTCTTTTAAGTAACCTGTTAGGAAAACCATCAGTATCCAAACAAGATCCGATACAGCCCTAACAATGCTCGATAGGCCGAATCTTAGCCACTAAGCCGAAGTTGTGACCAACAGTTGGCGAACACCTACCCAAAAGACCCTAGGAGGTAATAAGAGTTTTGGCTCTTACCTTATTTCAAGAATAAAATTAACAAAAAAGAACATAAAATAATAAATCAACTGCACAACAAGAGATTTAACATAGTTCGAATCGTGAAGAAATCCTACATCCACGAGTAACATACATTTCTTTTATAAATAAGTAGGTTATAGAAAGACTCTCAAACACAAAGGACTTAATCACTCTTTTTATCTCTCAAAAGACCTAGAGTTATTTTCTCTCTCTCAAGAAATGTGCAGCTCACATCTCATCATGCTACAAACTGCAAAGTTATATCTTCTTCTATTTATATGCCACTCGTGATAAATCTTAATCCATTAGTTTAATCAATATAAAATATCCAAATAATATAGAAAATACAATTAATATAGAATATCCAATTAATATAGATAATCAAATTAGTATTAAATATACAATTAATATAAAAAATCCAATTAATATAGGAAATCTAATTAATATAGAAACCTAATTAATATAGGAGACTCATTTAGAAAAAAAAATTATGTTTCAGATTACTTTTAGCCTACATTTAACCATAGATGCTTCAACTATTCGATGGAGATAAATTGTCCACCTGCATATCTAGAGTGATCCATTCCCATGCACTCCACAAAATCTATAAAAGGAAATACTTCATCCCAATATACCAGTCTCTCGACCTTCTTCATCCAAGAAAGTGATAGTAATAGCCATCTAATATATCCCAAGATCAGACCAAGCCCTAACAAGACTCGCTAGGCCAAAACTTAGCCACTAAGCCGAAGTTTTGACCAACAGTTGGCGAACATCTACCCGAGAGCCATAGGAGGTAATACGAGTTTCAGAACTTACCTTATTTCAAGAACAAAGTTAGCAAGAAAGAACATAAAATAATATATTAATCGCGCAACAAAAGATTTAACGTGGTTCGAATCATGAAGAATTCCTACATCCATGGGCAACAAACACTTCTTTTATAAATAAGTAGGTTACAAACAGACTCTCAAACACAAATGACCTAATCACTATTTGTAACAAAAGATGACGTAATTCACAGAACCCTCTTTTCAGTGTTTATCTCTCAACTCACTTATCTCCAAAAGACATAGAGTTACTTTCTCTCTATGAAGAAATATGCAGGTCACATCTCTCTATGAAGAAATATGCAGGTCACATCTCGTCTCGCTACAATTAAGTGCAACGATGTATCTTATTCTATTTTGTAGGTCAATTGTGATAAATCTTAATCCATTAACTAAGAAATCTTATTAATATAGAAGACTAATTAATATAAAATCTAATTAATATAAAAGACAAAATTAATAGGAAATCGAAGACCAAATTGATATAATATCTAATTAATATAAAAGATCTAATTAATATTAAATATCTAATGAATATAGAAAATTCAATTAATATAGAATATTCAATCAACATTATTTGAAATTCTTAGTGTTGGTAACTCTCATTGGTCGTGTATCTGGCAGTTAATTTCTCTTTTAGGACCTTAATTACTTCCCAAATGATTATAAAACATGTATATATACAACAAAATCATGGTGCTGATTAGGTAGCCAAACGAACTCTCAATTTCAAAACTAATTGTGTCTTCACTTCAATCACATGTCATGCCCCTTTAAAGGCTATTATATTACTTGAAAGCAACAATTTGAGCTATTTGAGGATAAGCAATTGATTGTTTCACTAATAATTGTTAGGTAATAGTTACACACGACCAAATACATCTTGTTGTATATACAATCTATATCACTAACTGGAGGCAAAATTTGAAGTCAGCAGAGAATCTGCATCAACTGAAGCTCACGGTGGATAGCAATTGATTCAGACAGTTCGGTGAATTGACATATTGAAGCTCCGGTGTCAGATTTTGACCCACAACACCTTGTTTCGAAGGAAACGACGTCACGAACGCAAGTCACAAGCGTCGTTCGTGAGCTATGGGCTTTTTTTGGCATTCGGGCTCATCTATCCTCTTGTTTTGCAATTTTAATACTTTAGGCTATTTTTGTAATTTTCATATTTTTAGTTTTAGGGTTTCGCTTGAACCCTTATATAAACCTATCTTCTATACACTGTTCTGGGAGTTGTTTTGATTAATAAAATTAGGGTTTTATTCCCTTATGGCTTCTCTTGCGTTTCACTCTGGTTTATATAAGGGTTCAAGCGAAACCCTAAAACTAAAAATATGAAAATTACAAAAATAGCCTAAAGTATTAAAATTGCAAAACAAGAGGATAGATGAGCCCGAATGCCAAAAAAAGCCCATAACTCACGAACGAAGCTCGTGACTTGCGTTCGTGATGTCGTTTCCTTCGAAACAAGGTGCTGTGGGTCAAAATCTGACACCAGAGCTCCAAACTGTCAATTCACCGAACTGTCTACATCATTCCCGCCGGGGAAGAGAAGATTCACCCTCAAATCAGAACCGGTCTCCCCATCAGAAGAGTCGCCTGCATAAGGAATCGCTGACGAAGATGCTGGAGTCGCTGGTAGAGTTCCCGCTCGAAGTTGTAAGGAAGGAAAGCCTTGCGGATTTTTCTTTTGAATTTCTCCCAGCTGCGGACTTTATCCTTGCCTTCACGCGCGCGGTTCTTCTTCACCTGCTGCCACCAAGCCTGTGCCCTACCGCGTAGGTGAATGGTGACTAATGCGACCCTTATCTCCTCAAGAACTTCCTTGAAGTCCAGGACTTCTTCAATCTGGGATAACCAATCGATAAGTGCCTCTGCCTTAAGGCTGCCATCAAAGTCCGAGATATCTATCTTGAAACCAAGCTCCCAGCGTCGTTCGTGAGAAGTATTCTGGTCGATCCCCTCCCCAAAAGGGTTATCGATACCCTCAACCTCTGTGCCTTGTTGCCTGACGTTAAGATCAACCATCTGACGAGTAAGATCGGATACCTGACGGCGTAGGTCAGCAACTTCACGATCATCTAAATCACTTGTGTCTCCAGTCACTGCAGCGCCACCGCGACCGCTGGTTCTTCCTCGCACCATCTCGCAGGACTGCCTGTGTCTGATACCTCTATGATTCAGGGTGAAACGCAAGAGAAGCCATAAGGGAATAAAACCCTAATTTTATTAATCAAAACAACTCCCAGAACAGTGTATAGAAGATAGGTTTATATAAAGGTTCAAGCGAAACCCTAAAACTAAAAATATAAAAATTACAAAAATAGCCTAAACTATTAAAATTGCAAAACAAGAGGATAGATGAGCCCGAATGCCAAAAAAGCCCATAGCTCACGAACGAAGCTCGTGACTTGCGTTCGTGATGTCGTTTCCTTCGAAACAAGGTGCTGTGGGTCAAAATCTGACACTGAAGCTCCAAACTCTCAATTCACCGAACTGTCTACATCATTCCCGCCGGGGAAGAGAAGATTCGCCCTCGAATCAGAACCGGTCTCCCCATCAGAAGAGTCGCCTGCATAAGGAATCGCTGACGAAGATGCTGGAGTCGCTGGTAGAGTTCCCGCTCGAAGTTGTAAGGAAGGAAAGCCTTGCGGATTTTTCTTTTGAATTTCTCCCAGCTGCGGATTTTATCCTTGCCTTCACGCGCGCGGTTCTTCTTCACCTGCTGCCACCAAGCCTGTGCCCTACCGCGTAGGTGAATGGTGACTAATGCGACCCTTATCTCCTCAGGAACTTCCTTGAAGTCCAGGACTTCTTCAATCTGGGATAACCAATCGATAAGTGCCTCTGCCTTAAGGCTGCCATCAAAGTCCGAGATATCTATCTTGAAACCAAGCTCCCAGCGTCGTTCGTGAGAAGTATTCTGGTCGATCCCCTCCCCAAAAGGGTTATCGATACCCTCAACCTCTGTGCCTTGTTGCCTGGCGTTAAGATCAGCCATCTGACGGGTAAGATCGGCTACCTGACGGCGTAGGTCAGCAACTTCACGATCATCTAAATCACCTGTGTCTCCAGTCACTGCAGCGCCACCGCGACCGCTGGTTCTTCCTCGCACCATCTCGCAGGACTGCCTGTGTCTGATACCTCTATGATTCAGAGTGAAACGCAAGAGAAGCCATAAGGGAATAAAACTCTAATTTTATTAATCAAAACAACTCCCAGAACAGTGTATAGAAGATAGGTTATATAAGGGTTCAAGCGAAACCCTAAAACTAAAAATATAAAAATTACAAAAATAGCCTAAAGTATTAAAATTGCAAAACAAGATGATAGATGAGCCCAAATGCCAAAAAAAGCCCATAGCTCACGAGCAAAGCTCGTGACTTGCGTTTGTGACGTTGTTTCCTTCGAAACAAGGTGCTGTGGGTCAAAATCTGACACCGAAGCTCCAAGCTGTCAATTCACCGAACTGTCTACATCAGCAATGGCACTAGCCTTAGCATCATGCATGCTAGATAGCCTTAATATGTTTTAGGAAGCAAATCTAGTCTCATTTGTCATCAATTAGGCTCCTTCAATCAATTTCATATAAAAGTTGATACTTGCTACTTGATTAAAGTTTGGCTATGTTGTGAATAACACTAAATTTTAATGTAAAAAAAATAGAATATCCAATTAATCTAAAAAATCTAATTAATATATAAATCCAATTAATATAGGAAATCTAATTAATATATAAATCTAATTATATAGGAAATTAAATTAATATATAATATGTAATTTATGTAGAAATCTATTAATATAGGATTTAGAAAATAAAATTATGCTTAAGTTAGTTTTAGCTTATATTTAACGTAACCAAATTACACGCAATTCCGTAATCAGAACACAGTTTCTTCCCAAACTAATTTCGTAACCGAACTGTATGTATTTTCGCAACTCAAACACAATCCATTTTCTTTAAAATAAAATAAAAATACATATATTTTCGCAACTACAAAAAATTAATTGTTTCAGACCAATTAACATTTATTTTCATAAAATAACCAGTTTTATTTAGGAACCAAACTCTTATTTAACTTCTTTTTTTTTTCACGTGATTTGCTTTTTAACAAACAAAATTGAATGTAATAGTCCTTGAACATCCTTTCTTTTTAACCACCAAATTATATGTAAATATTTGTAACCAGATAATTATTGATATAGTAAAATTTTAAATCGTGATAAATAATTTTGTTATCGATGATATCCGTAGATTACCCTTTTAAGTTTACTACCTAACCATCTAACCATTTAAATGCTCCTCAATCTTATGGGAACAATAAAACATGAATAGCTAACTAAAATGTGAGTATAAAAAAACTATCATAAATGTTTAAATCTGAAAGGTCCTTTTCACACGAAAAACCCAAATAAATTATATAATGAAACCAATACTTAAAAGATCAAACCACAAAAAACACATACCTACTTCTCTCTATAAATTGAACACCCAGACAATCACCTTCTACATCAAAATCAAATACAAAATTCCAAACATGAAGCTCATCTACTTCCTCCTAGCCTTACTCGTTTTCGGATTTTGCAACTTACATAACACCCAAGGAGCAGGAGAATGCGGAAAAGCCTCTCCGGATATGGTAGCTTGGAAGCTGGCTCCATGCGCCATGGCTTCACAAGACGAGTCGGTTAAGGTGTCATCCAGATGCTGTGCGCAAATCCATCAACTTGGACAGAACCCGAGCTGTTTATGCGCTGTTATGCTGTCTAACACGGCCAAAAGCTCAGGAGCCAAGCCGGAAGTAGCCGTCACCATCCCAAAACGTTGTAATCTTGTCGATCGTCCGGTTGGTTACCAGTGTGGAGGTAAGTTTTTTTTATTTTACTTTTCTTACATAAACTTAGCCAGAGTTCTAACTAGATTTAAGATTCTGAATACTATAGTAAAATTTATTTATATATTTAAATTTATTCAAAACCTTGTTTCGTTTGTCTACTGATACATATATTTTTCTTTTTACAGCTTACACTCTACCTTGAAGGATCAGTTGATGCTTATGCTTATTTTGTGTTTCTCTTAAAAAGGGACTCTTTAGTCCTTGCTATGAAGAAGCTATAATGTAATGATATATGGATGAATAAAGTTTTCTTTCTTAATATTAATACTTACATAAAAAACTAGTTACGGAGTAAATTATAATTATTTATGTTTATAAAAATAAATATATTTTAAAACTACTATCAACATGATATTGATGGTTTATAAATGCTCTAGAAAAATCTAATACGAGTTTGTCATAAAAATATATAAATTTTAATATATAACGTTAAAATATGTATAAACAGAAACATTCAATATTAACTTTTATTATCAAAATACTTCGAATATTACTACTATATATTTAATTAAATTCCAATTCAATACCTAAATTAGTCGTAAAATTTCGAATATATATATTTCATTACCACTTATATTCCCGTAGAATCAAATTCTGTTTTCAAACAAAACATTTTATTTTTAATGTATTGAAAGAAAAAATCAGTATCATATTGAAAAAAATAAAAAATAACATCCTTTTTGTTTTTTTAATACAAACTGAACTAAAATTATAGGTTTTTATTTTATTTTATATTTTGCAGAGTCCCGACAACTTTACTTTTTATTTTTGTATCTTTTATATAGATACTTTTAGTATTTATTTTTAGTATTTGTTAGTAACCTTTTTATTTATTCACTAACCATAATATTAAGATCTACTATTAAAATTAATAAAACACACATAATCTATTTCCTCTCTCCTATTTGTTGATCCACTGGTAATATTTTGATCCCTGTAGTTTGGTGCTTTCTTCTTTGGCTGGAAAGCCAGAGAATGGAGGATCTATGGATGTTTTTCTCCTCTTCTTCTCCTTGTTAGTCATGCCCATGCTAGTCTTGCCAAAGGGCAGTTATCTATATATCTGGACAAAGGAAGGTCCGCTCTTCTATTGGTCCTTATCCATCCTCTATGAAGAGGCTCCTCTTTCACAAGCTGAAATAACTTGGTTTGTAGAGAAACTGTACAATCTTATAGCTTCCTACATGTTGTCTCATTTCTCTTCCTGGTCTCATATCATCAAGTGGGATCCTTTGTTTACCCTCCAGTCTGTAACCATACTCCTCAGAAACCATAGGGCTGTTAACTTCAAAAGTCCTTTTGCTCTCCTTATAATGGCCAATGTCTTTCAAGTCACTTCTCCTCCTCCCCGGAGAGAATCCATCCTGCTGGGAAATACCTGCTGCTACCATACACAGTTCCTCCCCAATCTTGATAGAAGCATTTATTCCATCCCTCAAACCCAAATATCCATCATCCGCTCCTTCTACCTCATCAAACTTGTCCAAAAAGCAAACCAAATAATTCTTCAATCTGTGTTTGCTAGCCCAAGTCACTGTAGTGACTTCTTTCACTGTGGGTTCCCTAACCCCCTTCAAAACCCTGTCTGGGCTGGTTGGATGATCTGGTTACACAAAGTATGTTGGTCCAACGACCGATTAAACTCATCTAGTCAGACTCACTGTTTACCCTCCTCTAGCCTAACATTCTCTCTCCCAAATTTGGATACTCTCTCAAACCATTTTCCCTCTCCCTCTCCCGAGTCTAAATATTTCATTTTCGGTGTATGCAACATATCCCCTAGGTTTACTAACCTGTATCTCTATAACCAATCTCTCTTCTCACTCTCCCAACCTCTTATCACCCCTCTATTTCAGACCCTCTTCCCAATCAAATTTCACTTTCTCAGAACCCTATTGTCATGACCTAAAACCTTTCAACTTGTCTCTTTCCCCACTCCAGTTACCCAAGTTTTTATGTTATCTTAATCTAACAAAACATTTTGGTCAACTATCCTCATGGGACTCTAGGTTTTTCTTAATCAAAACTGTCATCTCCTTTGAATCTATAATAGATGGTATCTAACTTATAAACCCAGAATCATTTCATGGGTCAATTTGCTCATTAATCCACCCATCTGTCTTTATACCATCTATTACCAAAAACCAATCTATTCCAGCAACTTACCTCCATCAATGTCTCCATCTCCTCCACCTTCTCTCAGGCCATCCAGCTCCTCTCCTCCATCTCTTAGGCCTGCTAAACCCACCGGCTCGTCGGGCTCCTTCTCTTCTGGTCGTCTTTTGCGCATCTCCTCATCTCTGGCCTCCATCCCTGAAGATATACCACCACCCATTCTCCATCCAGATAACTCTCTTTCTTCCCAGTATGCCTTATCTCCTATCACCAGCAAACCTCCTCCCATCTCTCCATCCCACGAGGCCTTCGTGAAGAATGCTCTTGACCTTGCCAGACACCACATGGAGTCTGGTCAAGGGCATATCATCTTCCACGATGATCATCCCTCTAAACCACAGGCACCTCCCTCCTCTGGTCCACTCCACCTTGCCGGTCAACCCAAAATTTATGTTCTCCTTAACAACCGGCCCCAAACCCCAAGCGCATGGCCTCCAGAATCCCTCGATTGTCGCTGATAAGGTCTTCTCTTCTCCGGGCCTTTACCAAAACCTGGTATTGGTGATAGCTGATCACCCAATTGTAGCTTCTAGTACTGTGGTTGGTATCAATCGAGTATAACCCTCTATCGCTTTCCATTCTGATAGAACCAAATCCCCGATTTATTCTGATGCTGGTAACGACAACGGTATCATCTCCTCTTCCCTAAGCCACCGGTCTTCTGGAAACACCGATCGATTCTTGCATCTTCGAGACTCATCTCCTCTCTTGGCAGAACCTAGGGTTTGGTACGCCCATGCCTCTTCCTCTTCTCTGAAATTGGACTTTGCCTCTTAATTTATTGTGTCGTGA
This sequence comes from Limnanthes douglasii subsp. nivea, assembly GCA_036936605.1. Classification (NCBI taxonomy): domain Eukaryota; kingdom Viridiplantae; phylum Streptophyta; class Magnoliopsida; order Brassicales; family Limnanthaceae; genus Limnanthes; species Limnanthes douglasii. The sequence goes on along the minus strand of JAUPFV010000002.1, from coordinate 103,834,715 downwards.
ACCTTCTATGGTGGAGGCTACCAAAATTCAGCGAGCAAGGTATCGATGTCCTCTGGTAATTCACTTACTGCCTCCTCAGCCCCTCTGATATCGCGTCTACTTAGGATCAGGGATTCTCTATCTAAAAACTCTCTGCTAGTTCTCCTCAAGTCAATAAAGGTAGGATTGGGTCTTCATTTGGACCGAGTGGGCCTCAGGGGCGAACTGGTACTTTTGATTCACTTGAGTCTCTCTCTGGTGCTATGGGTATAAAAAAAGGACCTGATTCTAACAAAGTGGGTCAGGAGAAACCTTTTATTGGTCCAATCGAGATCATTACGATCAATGGGCTTTTAAAAAGCAAGGGTAAAGGTATGTTTGGTTCAGGCTTTTCTCTTCCTCCTTTCTCTTTAATAAGGAATTTCGGAAATGCGGGTAAGGGGCCTAAAAGAAGGAAATATAAACAAGCCCATCTGATTCCTTCAAAGTTCCCAATACCCTCTCCCACTAGTAAATCCAATGCTAGTTCTAGACCCATCATCCGCAGCTCATCTTCTTATACGAGTATAGTAGCAGGTCATATGGATAACCGGTCTCATTTTCTTATTGGGCTCAACCCAATGAAGGTGGTTGGTGATGAATTTATTATGGATGAATCTGTGGGAGGCTGGATTTATGGAAAGCTTGCCTCTCTGGTTATTTTTTATCCCAACCAAATAACCTCTCTCTTCTCAAAGTCAATGTTGAATCCATGTGGAGAAAATATGGCCTTGTGGATTTCAAATCACTTCCTGACGGTTACTTTCTATTCAAATTCGTTTTTAAGGAGATGGCTAAAAAGGTTTTGGAAGGAGCCCTTTGGGATTTTAGTGAAAATTTGATGATTGTAAAGAATTGGATACCTCTCTCTACCTTTATCAAAGATCCCCACACTAAGTTCCCCATTTGGGTAAAGGTATTCAATTTATCTTTTGAATTATGGACGACGGATGGGTTTAGCAAAATTGGTTCGACTATTAGCACCCCCTTGTTTGTTGACCACCAAACTGAGAGGCTAAATAAGCTTCTCTTTGCTCGTATTTGCATCATGGTCTTAGCAGGATCAATTATTCGTTCGGAGCTTACCTTTAAAATTAATGTAAAATCTATTTTGGTGAATTTCGAATGCCAAGGACTTCCCCCTCAATGTTCGAAGTGCGTTGTTTTTTTCCATCTCACTCGCCATTGTACGAAAGGCCCCAAGAAGGCCCTTATCTCGAGTTTCCCCACTCTGTCGTCTGAGGAGTCCTTCTGAGATAGATCCCGAGCTAGTCTTCGGTCATCAGCTTGCTCCCCTGCATGAGGACAAGGAGGAAGATAATGGAGAAGAGGCCGAGTCGCCCCCCAAAAGGTCTTGCACGGAGGACAAAGGAAGGAAATATCCTCCGACAGGACTATCGTCTGACGCATTGTAAGTATTTTTTCCTTATGAATATTTTTACTTGGAATGTGAGGGGTCTTAATGACCCGGTTAGATAAAAAAAATATTACCGACTTTATAATCAGTAATAGTAATCGAAACCAAAGTCCATCTTTCGAAAGTTGATTCAATTCTTAAATTTATGGCTCCTTTTTTGCATATAACTACCAACCATTCCTCTCACCTCTTGGGGAGAATCTGGGTAATTTGGAAACCTAGTGTTATCTCGGTCACTAATAATTTCTAATCTCCCCAATTCATCCATTGTTCGGCCAAGTGCCATAATTTCAATGCCTCTTTTAGATTCACGACGATCTATGCGTTCAACGAGGCAGTGGACCGTATCCCCCTTTGGAACGATCTTCTCTCCATTTCCAGCTTCAATCAAGGCATCCCTTGGGCTGCCTTAGGAGATTTCAATTCCATCCGTCATCCAACATAGCGAATTGGTTCCTCAGTTAACTGGACCACGGCTATCGACGAATTTAATAATTGTTGTTATCAAAGTGAACTCAGTGATCTTAGATCCACTAGTTTCAACTTCTCTTTGATCAATAAGAAACCATCCCATCCTATCATCTCTAAAATAGATGGTTTCCTAGTCAATCCTGACTAGGATAGCCTCTTTCCTATGTCATTCGCTCACTTTGGCTTTCTTCGATCTTCCGATCATACCACCGTCACTCTTAATCTTGGCCTCCCAAGGCCTCGGAGGAAGAAACCCTTCAATGTTTTTAATATGTGGCAATCCCATCCTCTTTCAAAAGTATTATTTCCAATAGCTAAAATCTTCCCGTCTCTTATTATGGTATGAGTTGTGTATCTGACAAACTCAACCGTCTCCAACACGATCTTGATGGCCTCAACAAAAAAGAGTTTAGCGACATTAGTACCAAGATTACTAATGCTCAGAATACTTTATTCTTGGCTCAAGCCAACCTAGCCAATGATTCTCTTCTCCACAAGATTACCGCTAGAATGGATACTTGGACTTCCAAGCATTTATCCTATGCGGGTAGACTCCAGCTCATCAAATCTGTCTTACGTGTTGGGCAAGTCTATTGGTCTTTCATGTTTATCCTTCCTTCAAGGATAATTAAAGAGCTTACTCAATACCTTTACCGTTTTCTCTAATCGGGTTCTGTTATGAAAACCCATAGGGCTAAAATAGCTTGGTCTAACATAACCTGTCCCACAAAAGAGGGCGGCCTTGGGAAGCTAGACCTCAAAATCTAGAATCAGGCGGCCGTTCTCAAGAATCTTTGGTCTATTATCAGTAATAATAATCATTCGATCGAGAGTGAATGGATTCATTTAGAAAAAAATCAAAAATAAAAACTTATGGGATCTTTTTATCGGATCTTCTCATTCATGGATCTGGAGGAAAATTCTTTATCTTCACCTAATGGCAAGTAACTTGTACAGGGTGGCTATCGGGATTGGTACGAGTACATCCTTCTGGTATGACCCTTAGCTTCTCCCTACCTCCATCGCGGTGCATTACGCTCCCAATATCATTGATGACTCCAGACTCGGGAAGAACCTTAAAGTCGCGGATATCATTGTCAATAGTACCTAAAATTGGCCTTCAAATTTAAGATCCGCAAGAGTTAGAAGTATCGCAAATCTCAAGGAGATCCGCAGACTCATCCTCTCCTTCCCCCCTCCGAACATCTTCGCTGAATATGCCTTTTTTGGATTGCGAAAGTTGGATGCACCAAATTCACTATCAAGGACAGCAACGACACCATTTGTATGCCCTCCCAAGTCATGGGATGGGCCGGGTTAGTATGGAATAAATATAAGATTCCTAGTCACTCCTTTATTCTTTGGCTTGTTGTCCAAAATAAACTTTCCACTCGGGACAAGTTGCTCAGTTGGGGTTATAATACCCCGACTCACTGTGTACTTTGCAACTCTGCTACTGAAACCACAGCTCATATCCTTTTTTACTGTAGTTACACCCAGAGTATTTGGGCCTATGCCGGTTCCAAATTGGGATTTCCCGCAAATAGCTCTAATTGGCAGTCTTGGGTTATCGAGGCGTCAAACTGGTCTCAATCTCAAAACCGTCACATTTGGCGTACTTGTTTCAGCACCGTAACCTACAACGTTTGGAAGAAGAGGAATTCAAGAGTTGTTGGTTCCCCTCCAGCCATTGCCTCTCTGGTTTTATCACTGAATTTTATCCAATCTTCGGTTCAGATTCCATGGTACCAAGATTAGCTGGCCTTCGTAACTGTTTATCCTTTACTTATTCTCTCATTTGTTCCAGGTACTCTTGTCCTGATTTGGGCTCGTGGACTGCGAAAATAATGAGGACTTCATTGGAGTTCACATCGGATTGTCTCATTTTGATCTTGTTTAGTCGCTCACATGGGTTACGCTCTTTGTTGAGTTACGTTCTATCGTTATTCCGATAGTCCTATATTTAGTTCGTATACTTGTCTGTTTTAGTCTTATAACTTTCATCTATCGATTGTTATTTTCTCGGGGTATGTCCTAGATACTTGTATGAACTCTCTTTTACTTATTAAATATTTTTCTTTTCATAAAAAAAATACAAACAAATTGAAAGAAAACTAATAACCCAAAAATCCATTATTAAAAAAAGACTTATAGTAAGTTTGAGCGAATAAAATAAAAATAAAACACAAGTGATATTAAAATTCCATCGCCTCATTTATTTTATAGCTTGGAAACTACGATTTGTTTCAATATTCCTGCAAATTTTAGAGTTTTTTCATTACTTTTGTGCCCATTTCTAAAATATATTTGTCATAGATATAACATTGCATGATAAGAAAATATAATTTATCAGATATATAAAAGAAAAAAATTAAGTCCGGATTTTTTTTACGATATTAAACTAAATAGCCAAAACTATTCCGTGAAATCGCATGTTTTTATTTTTTAGTATTTACAAAATTGTTATTTAGCAAAAAAATCTATAAAAAACTCAAAAAAAATCCTTGAACCTCCATATAATTACATTTGATGTCATTATCTACTCCATGGAGTTGCGAAACATAAAATTTAGCCCCCAGAAAGTAGTGGAGTTGGTTGAGTAAGACATGTTTGTGACCAAAAGTCATAAGTTCGAGTCCCTCTACATAAAATTTCTTGGTTGATGATATCACCTTACGTGGTTTACCTTCTGGTGTTGGTTTGCAGACTATTGCGTCAGGCTGCAGGTTTCCTCCGAAAAAAAATATAAAATTTATTCAAATCTCACATAACTAATCAAAACCTAGAAAAGTCCAAACCCAAAACTTACTTAAAAAAAAAAAACCCATCAAACGATGGTACTGCATTCATGGTGTAGGGTGTAGTTCCATTTTTAACACTTTATTTGGGATCTGAATTATTCAGTTAAAAAGGATTACAAGTATCCAATGCTTAGCCAATCATGTGCCTTATTAGAAAAAGGCAAAGAAAAAAAAGATGTACAAAATAGAAAATGAGCTCCGATACTTTCTTATCTTATTGCCATTATATAGAGTTGCTTACACTAATACCCTAAATGTATATAACATGTACAAAGCATTATACTACAAATATATCATCTGAAAATATATTTACATTTTTAGAGGTTTTTAGTTTCACAGGGAAAGCTGAGGCGTCATCAATATTTCAAGTGACACGATACCAACAGTTGTTGTAGCTGGACAAACTCCACCACAAAATTTTGCTGTTGGAGTGGCACACTTTGCCAGTCGGCCCAGCCCGCCTCTACAAAATTGCAAGAATAAAATATTATGGAAATAGATATTATAGCTGCATCTGTTATTAAGAATGAAAGAATAACCAGTTGCACCATTTTAGGGTTTGAGGGTTGTCTATGAAGTAAATTGAACAGACGCATGAAATTAAAAAAATAAGAACATGAATTGATTTTATTACTTAAAGAGTGAAACACAAAGGTTCCGCACTTATAGAAAATATAATTTAAACGTCTCTTAGTAATTTGAGACTTTCAGACTTCCTAATATAATTCTCACTACTTTACTAAGTCATTTAATAGTTGAGAATTGATTTGGAGTTGTCTACTTCTTTGCGGGTCCTTTGTGGGTTCTTAGTCTGTCTACGGGTCCTTAGTCCGTCTGCTTCCTGTAACTTGGATTAAAGAGTGCACTAATTTTGACACTCCCCATTGGTGCATTCTTTCGATCAGCTAGACCGAGGGCTCCTCTGAACTCTTCAAACTTTGATTTGGGGAGGCCTTAGTAAGGCCATCTGCAACCTGCGGTCCGTATAGGTTTCAACTCAATTTCTTGATTAACTGCCTTCTCTCGGATAAAGTGATAGCGAGTATCAATGTGTTTTGTGTGAGCATGAAGCATAGGATTTCCAGCAAGTTTAATGGCACTTTTGTTGTCACAAAAGATGGAAATAGGAAGATGTAGCACCTGATTGATATCTCTAAGAAGTCTTGTAATCCAAATACACTCCTGGGAAGCTAATATGGCTGCAACATATTCAGCTTCAGCAGTTGATAATGCCATTGTGTCTTGCTTCTTGCTGCACCATGAGATAGTTGTTAAACCAGTATTGAAACAATATCCAGAAGTTGACCGTCTGTCATTCACATTGCCTGCCCAATCATCATCAACGAACCCACGTAAATGAAACTCTATATTCTTTTGATACATCAACCCATACTCTAAAGTTCATTTCACATATCAAAGAATTCATTTTGCAGCATCCATATGACCAACGCATGGTTGATTCATAAATTGGGATACTATTCTAACAAAAAAGGTAATATCCGGACGAGTTACTATTAAGTATAAAAGACAACCCACAAGTTTGCGATACTCAGTCGCATCATCTAATAATTCACCTTTATTCTTGTGTAATTTTAGACCTTGATCCATTGTAGTGGTTGTATGGTTTGCATTTTCCATACCAAACCGGGCTAAAAGCTTAGTAGCATACCTTCTTTGTGACAGAAAATAGTCATCTGCTTCTTCAACTTCTAAACCAATGAAGTAGTGAGATTTTCCCAAGTTTTTTTATCTCAAAACGAGTAGATAAATCCTCTTTCAGCTATTTACCACTAATAATCATATCATCAACGTACAAAAGGATCATAGTATTTAAATTTCCATCAATTTTCACAAAGAGGCTTGGATCTGAATCAGATGGATAATAACCACAAAATAAGAAGTATTCCGCAATCTTACCATACCACGCACGAGGTGCTTGTTTGAGATCGTAGAGTGCCTTCTTAAGTTTGCAGACATATTCTGGAAATTCGTCTGAAATGAAACCAAGTGGTTGTTCCATATATATATCTCGATCTTGTTCGTAGTAGAGGAAAGCATTCTTTACATCAAATTGCCAAAGAGTCCAACCTTTGTTTGCGGCCAAAGAAATAATTGTACGAATTGTTACCATCTTTGCAACTGGGCTGAAGGTTTATTCATAAACAAAACCATGTTGTTGAGAGAAACCACGAGCAACTAGACAAGCTTTGTGTCTAGAAACGCTTCCATTTGCTGCCTTCTTTAACTTATAAACCCATTTACATGTAACAAGTTCAAGATCTTTCGGTTTTGGTACAAAAATCCAAGTAGAATTTTTGTCCAAGGCTGCAATTTCAGCTTTCATTGCATTCTCCCATTCTGACTTCCCTTGAGCTTCAATATAGAATGATGGCTCATTTTCCAGCATGTCTTCCAACATAAAGTAAGAAGTGATAGTACATTGGTTTGTTTGAAATTCATAATCTTTTAAATAAATAGGTGGCTTCCTAGGTCTTGTAGTTCTTCGCAGTGCGATTTCTCCTTATGGTGAACTATCATGACCAGGAAATTCTGAACTCCCCATCTCACTATCATCTTCTTGAGCAGAGATTGGCTCACGATCAGTTTCAACAAATGGAATAAATACAGAGGTTTCTTCTGGATCAGCAGTTGGGTAATAATTAGAAACCTCGTCAAAAACAACATCACGAGAAGTCACAATCTTCTTAGTGATAGGATCCATACATCTCCATCCTTTCTTGTTCACGTCATAACCAAAAAACACACACTTTCTTGCTTAGATATATGAACATAGCAAAGAGACCCAAAAACTCTAAAGTAACTCACATTAAGTTTGATAGTATATAGCAGCTCAAAAGGAGATTTTGATGTAACTGGCCATGGAGGCAATCGGTTTATCACATTACAGGTACACTGCATAGCTGCTGCCCACAACTCTATAGGAAGGTTCTCATTGATGAGTCCGGAAATATTCGCCACTCACTGTAGAAACCAGACAGGGGCAATCTGGACAATAATCACCCACTGAACCATCCGGACAGGACAAAAGTATTAAAACACTAAACACCTTTTGACTAAGCTAGTTACTAATTTTCTTAACAAACTAATGAGTTTTTGAACTCGACCCAATTTCATAAGTTTGACCCGAAAGCCCATATGGCCCATAATTAAATGTATAAATACCCAACCACTTTCATTAATGAGGGTAATGAACATTTAATACAACCAGACAGCTTAACTCTCTCACTACAAAACACTTAAACATTTAATACCCTTGAAACACCACAAAACATATGACAAAATTACCCTCAGTCAAAAATAACTCACACCAAATTGGCGACCATAGTGGGAGAAGAAGGTGCGTGAATCTAGCATTCAAAACCAGCAAGAAAAATCAGTTCGGATGAATCCGGACGAGCAGGCAGTGCCACCAACTTTGGTAGAAGTGATGGGAGAAAACGATGAATATACGATCGAAGAGTGAGACAGGTTGAAATCTGAGATGGAAGCCTTGAGGGCTGCTAAAAGGGTAGAGATGGGCTTGAAAGAAAAATCAAAAGTGTCAGCTATTCACCACACTAAAAATCCAAGGGAGCATGACCCATCAGCAAAGACCCATGTGAGTACTAAAAAGACTCATGCTAGCTCAAAGAAGTCTCACTGGTCCAAACCGGTGGAGAGCTCAGATTCAGAATCTTCTAGTAGCTCCTCGAATGAAGATGGAGTTGAGGAGTCTCTATCATCCAGCAATGATGAAGGCAGGTCTAAGAAGAAGCAAAAGTTGGTCAAAAAAATATTCAGGAAAGAGGGACAGGCATGGAAGGTTGAAAAGGCATCTAGGTAAAGGGTCATCTCATAGCCACAACAATGGCTGGAGACATATAAACCAGCTGTTGATGGATCGTTTCGCTTTCCATGATTAACCAGGTATCTTTGCAACTTCCAATGAAGATACTGTGTTTAGTCGTGGCCAGAATTGGAGACAAACTCTATTGTCTTCCAAGATACTGTCCGGAAACCTTCCAAAGAGGTTTGACAGTACTAAGATGGAAAAATACGATGGGAGAAAAGATCCAGATAATCATTTGGAGCATTTTAAAAACTTTGTGATGAATTTTGATGATGATAATAAGTTGCTCTGTAGAGCATTATCTCAATCCTTTACAGGGAGTGCTCTGAAGTGGTATAATAGCCTGCTGCCACAAGGCTGCATCAGAAATTTTGATACCTTTTGGGTGGCTTTCCGGAGGCAGTTCGTTGGAAGTAAGGAGGTGAAGGGCAATGGAGACACTACTATCCATTGTGCCCAAGAACCAAACGAATCATTGAAAGAATATATAAGTCTCTTTGTGAACACCAAGAATGGATTAGCTGATTGCTTTGAACAAGTAGCAATAGCTTCTCTAAGACAGGGTCTGAACCCTGGCAATTTAGCCGATTCAGTAACCAGAAAGAAGGCCATGACGTGGGGTGGTTTACTGAATCAGGTGGGAAAGCAAATCAATGTGGATGAAACGAAGAAGACTAGGGTGCACAGGCAAGTGAGATCAGCCCCAGCTGCACCAAACAAGAACCAGAATCAGTCTGGATACAAAGCTAAGGAAGCCAGACAGGGTCCTAACAGGGCCAAGGCTCAATCTCACCCAGCAATCTAGAAATAAGCGAGGGCCTTGGGTCCAACAGGAGTGGTTTGCCAAATTGAAAGAAAATATGGCAACCATCTATGACAAAACAAAGGACGAAGTACATTTTAGGAAGTCGGCTGCACTTCAATCTCCCAGTGAAAGTCGTAATACTTGTTTCTGTCAATATCATCATGATATTGGCCATAACACAGAAGATTGCATCGCTTTGAAACAAGTGGTGCAAAATTTGATTGAAAGAGGAAAATTGGGTGCTTATGTTAAAATAAAAAGTGGGAATATGCCTGATAATTCTCATAGGACCGGCCCAACAAATAATGCAGGGACGTCGGCTCCGGACGGGGCCATGGTAATTATTGAAAGATTCGATGTGGAGTCAGAGTATTTGGATCCTGATCCAGCCCGGAATAAGGTGGGCGTTATCACAGAACACACCAAGACGGTGTCCGGGCTTATATTAGTCACTTACCATATTTAGGGGGGACATCATGACTGCACCAACTACTTCTTCAAGGAAAATGCATGTTCACACCCTGGCTACTCCATTGGAAGGAGGCATGACTTCCTATCAATCGCAAATTCTTTTTCCCTTCATTATTTTTGATGAAGATGCTTTGAGGGACATATCTGGTCCCCATGAAAATGCTGTGGTGATAGGAGCATCCATTGGGGGCAATGACATTAGACAAATTTTGGTGGATATTGGCAGCTCAACCAATATCCTCTTTTTAACTTCCTATAAACAAATGAAGAATACAGGAGTAATTCAACGTTCGAACAAGTCTATTGTGGGTTTCACTGGAAGCTCTGCGGATGTAGTCGGGGAGTTTGAGGAGGAGTTTTTGTTGGGCAAGGGCCCTTTTAAGAAAATGGTCAGAGTACTTTTTGTTATGGTGGATTGTCCCACATGTTATAATGCCATTTTGGGAAGATCTTAGCTCTCCAGGATGCATGTTGTGGCTTCAACAGTTCACCAATGTTTAAAATACGCTGTGCAAGGACAAGTGGGAGTTGTCCGGAGTAGTCAGAAGATAGCAAGGGAATGTTATGCAACAACACTGGCCCCTAGAACTTTGGAGGCAGTTCAGATTAGTGAAGATTAGCAGTTGGAGGGGCCCTCTGGGGGAGAGGGTGAAATTGATGACCCCAGAGAGACCCATGGTGTTTTAATACCAATTGAAGAGGTTGAAACTCACTCTCTGGCTGAAGGAAGAAGTGTCAAGATTGGATCTAAGATGACATCAGAACTAAAAAGCAAAGTGTTATCTTTTTTAACAGACCATCAACACGTTTTTGCTTGGTGCAATGCTGATGTAACCGGAGTGCCTGCAGGTGTTAGATCACACCAGCTATCCATCCGAAGAGATGTAGCACCCGTTGTGCAGAAGAGAAGAGTTTTTTCTAAGGAGAAAGCCGATGTCATAGTTCAAGAGGTTGACTGGCTTACTAAGATGGGGCACATAAAGGAATCTCAGTACCATTTATGGACAGCCAATCCAGTGTTAGTAAAAAATAAAAACGGGAAGTGGCGTATGTGCATCAATTTTACTGACCTTAATAGGGCTTGCCCAAAAGACCTATATCTAGTCCCCCGGATCGATCAGTTAGTGGACTCCACATCTGGGAACAAGTTGTTGTCCTTTATGGACGCCTTCTCCGGTTATAATCAGATTCAAGTGGATCTGAAGGACCAAGAATACACTAATTTTGTTACTGATAGGGGCCTTCATTGCTATAAAGTGATGCCCTTTGGATTAAAGAATCATGGGGCTACGTATCAGAGGTTGGTGTACAAAACATTCGCTGATCAGATTTGAAGAAATATGGAAGTCTACATTGATGACATGATGGTAAAAAGTGTGGAAGAAGAATTACACTTGGCAGATTTGCAAGAAACTTTTGCCAACTTGGTAAAAGTTAATTTAAAATTAAATCTAGAAAAATGCGTTTTCAGAGTACAGTCCGAGATGTTTTTGGGGTATGTAATAAGTGAGAAAGGGATACAGCCAGATCCGGACCAACTTAATGCTTTACTGCAGATGGATCCTCCTTGGAATATTAAAGAAGTACAAAGATTGACAGGGAGGTTAGCTGCTCTAAGCCGTTTTATCTCAAGGTCTTCGGATAGGTGTGCCCCATTTTTCCAAACTTTAAAGGGTGTCAAAGAATTCAACTGGTCTCCACAATGCGATCAGGCTTTTGATGAAATAAAAAAGCATTTATCCTCCGCCGAAACCTTGTTTAAACCTATTGATGGAGAAATATTGTATATATATTTAGCAGCCTCCAAATGTGCCATAAGTGCGGTGCTAGTAAGAGAGGTGGACAATTATCCTCGTTTGGTGTACTACATCAGCAAAAGCCTGATGAATTCTTAAAAAATGTATTTAAAACTTGAAAAGCTAGCATTGGCTTTAGTAATTGCTGCTAGGAAAATGAGGCCTACTTTCAGTCTCATTCTATTGTCGTCCGGACGTTTTTTCCCTTGAAAAATGTTTTTCAAAAGGCAGACATATCAAGCAGAATGACCAAGTGGCCAGTGGAATTGGGAGATTATGACATTGATTTTTCCCCTCGAACTGCAATCAAGGATCAGTTTGTTGCTGATTTCCTAGTTGAGTTCCATTCAGACAGGAGTACTAAACAAGCTATAGGTGAAAAGACTAAGAAGCTATGGGTTGTTCGGACTTATGGTGGATCAAGTACCATGGGTTGTGGTGTTGGGATATATTTAACCTCTATGTACGACGAAAAGCTGTACCAGCCTATATGTTTTGCTTTCAGGGCTTCTAACAATGAGTCCGAATATGAAGCTGCCATAGCAGGTTAATGAGTGATTCTCAGCTTCTTATCCATCATGCCCAAGGTCAATCTAAGGAAAAAAAAGGATTAGTTGACTAAATATTTATTCATTCTTAAAGAGGTGGCAGTTAACTTTAAAGAAATCAGCTATGAGTACATACCCAGAACAGAGAATACACTAGCAGACTCTTTGGCAACCATAGCATACTCTGAGTCCTACCCATGGATTCATGTGCAGGAATTCCCATCCATTCAACTCAATCAGAGCAAGGAAGAGGAGGAAAGTTTAAATATACCAGTGGGTCAACCTAAAGACTGGAGGTATCCTCTTATTCAATACATTTCAGATGGAATTTTGCCTCCGGAAAAAGCAGTAGCAAGAAAAATGAAGTATAGGGCTCGTGCGATGTTTGGGGATTGAAGATTCCCAAATAGTATTGTCTGAACTGCATGATGGTGAAGGGTCAGCACACTGTGGTTATAGAGCTTTAACATGAAGATTCTTGTTGGCCGGATACTACTAGCCATCCATATGGAAGATGCCAAGGAATTTGTAAAGAAGTGTGATCCATGCCAAAGATATGGTAATGAGATTCATATCCCAGCTGTCCCTTTGGATTCGATTTCTGAGCCAATACCTTTTGCTCGTTGGGGGTTGGATCTGGTGGGACCTCTACCTATGGCGTCCGGAGGGTGCAGAACCATCATTGTAGCCATTGGTTATTTTTCAAAGTGGATAGAAGCTGCCCTATTGGAAGGAACTACTTCAAGAGCGGTTATAAAATTTATTTTATCTAATATTTGATGCAGATTTGGGGTTACATAGAAGATAACCACAATGGGCCACAATTCGATAGCAAGTATATGGAGAATTTCTGTGCCTCTAGAGGAATTCGACATTGCTTCTCTTCGCCTTTCCACCCACAGGCGAATGGTCAGGTCAAAGTGGCAAACAGGACCATTTTGTCCGGTTTTAAAAGAATTTAGAAGGGGCTGTTGGAAAGTGGCCAAGTTATCTACAAGAAGTACTATGGGCCTATCGGACTACTCCTGGAGCTGCTACGCAGGAATCCCCGTTTGCCTTGGTATATGGTATGGATGCAATTACTCCTATAGAGGAAACTCTTCCATCATACAGAGTCTACGATTTTTCCGAACAGGCTAATGAAGTGGCAATCATAAGTCAACTCGACTTGATAGAAGAGAAAAGAGTTAAGGCTCATCTTAGAGCCACCCATTATCAGGGATTGATGAGAAACAGGTTTTCTTCCAGAGTCAGAAGAAGATATTTTCAACCAGGGGATAAAGTGTTGAGAAAAGTCTTCCTACATACTAAAGAGAAGAAGTTCAGCAAGCTAGCTCCAAATTGGGAAGGACCCTATGTGGTCATTGAAAAGCTTAAGCCTGGGACATACAGGCTTCAAGATAAAGATGGAAGAATATTAAACCACCCTTGGAACATTGAACACCTCTGGTTGTATCTAGAATGAAAGTTATGTAAATATTTACTTGTTTAAAGTCCATGTAAATATTATGGGGCATACTATTTCCTACCCTGGTGGCGCGGGAAGGTTTTAATGAGGTGTCCGGGTATTTTAATAAATTTTGATGTCTTTTTAAAAAATTCGGAGTGATTTAATTGATAGTTTCTTTAAAGCCTTTTAAGTATCATTAACAGATCAGATTGATTTGGTGGAATGATGACCATTTAAACATTTGTCATCGGAGAATTTAAACACTCTCACCTTAAAATACTTGTAAAATAACTAGGGGCTATTTAAACATCAGTCATCAAGATTGGGCAAACATAAAACAAGGGAAAAATTATGCAAAGTAAAGCTGCCCGGCTAGCACCGGGGGATAATATTAAAACATATAGAATGCCTTGGCCATCCAAGGACTTTGAAGTTTAAAAAGAAAAATCTTGTCCGAGAACGAGCCGGACACGATTGCATAAATGCTTTGGTCATCCAAGGACTTTAGTCTGACATAAGGATAAAATAAAAACAGAAGATAATTAAAACTTTAGGGATGGACTCCTTTAGGTGTTCCTGCTTCATCTTGTTTCTTCTCTGGGTCTTTGGGTTCATCATTGGGGCTCTCTCCGGTCCCTTCTTCCTCATCAGTGGTATCATCATAACCACTGGAATAGTTGTGCTTTTCACCATCTGTCATAGTGTGGAATGGGAGATCTTCGTATTCCACATATTTCCATAGAGTAACGAGCGTCCTCTTCGGGAATGTTCGATGAAAAAGCAAGACCATGTCAGATTTGACTTCGGCATACTTCTCTTCTTGGGAATCTATCACCTTGTTGGTGTATGCATCGATCTTGGCTTGGATGGTCTTCTCCTGCTCCTTTATCAAATCCTATTTCTCCTTGGTGACTTTGGACACATCATCTTCAAGAGAAGTCTTGTCACCGGACAGGGTTTGGATAACATTATCCTTGGCCTTCACCTCCTCATTCGAGGCGGAGAGATCCTTCTCCAACCCAGAACACTTGGTTTGGAGTTCTGTGTTAACAATCTCCGAAGTGGCCAGCCTGGTGGCCAAGTCTTCTTTCCCCTTCTTCAACTCCTCGATCTCTTTCCTTAATACTTCAACACTTTGGTTGGCGTTAAGGAGGTCATTAGATAAGCTCTCTTTGTCGGCATTGAATGTGTTGATAAGGGTAGATTGGCTTCGCACTTGCCTCTCAGGGTTGAGCACTGGCTGAATATTGCTCAGCAAGTAGTGAGTCACCATGTTATTCTCCCCTGAAACAGGAAAAGACGTACCACTGAAAGAAACCATGTTTGAGGAGCTTGGGGGAAGGTAGGGGCCTGCAAAGTCATCCTTTTCAAGATCGTCAAAGTAGAGACCAATATTTTGGAAGCCACTGATATCTACTCCATCAATATTGATATCACCTCCGGTACCCTCTCCGGTGTGTAGACCACTTGGGATTTACTGTGCTAATGTGGGGTTTGTTTGGTCGACCGGAGGAAGAGACTCCAAAGGTCGGAGAGCGACTTCATCACCCGAAGAGATTTTCTTCTTCTTGGCTGCTCTAACTTCACCATCTGCTCCCCGCTTTTGGTCCTTCTTAGGAGCCTTTGGAAGATCTGGAGATCCACCTGCCTCCCTGATACTCTCATCTTCAACCACTTGAAGTAGAGTAGCATCGATTCCCCCTTGGGCCTGCACTTCCTGACTTGCTGGGACGATTTCCTCAGCACCACCTTAAGCAACTTCAGTTGTAACTTGCTTCTTCTTGCCCTTCATCTTACTTAGGGATTTTGCTCTGGCAGGCAAAGCCAATTTTCCATCCTTCTCCTCTGTTCTCTGGAGGATGACAGCCGGAGGAGGTAAAGTGGTCAGCTCCTCCCAAGTAAGGTCTCTCCGGCCTGTTGTGTTCCAGAGGTGGGACCTTACTAAATTGCCGGCAGTGCAGCAGTTGTGGAAATGATTTCCCCATTTATCAGCAGCCCAAGCTGAATGCTTGGCACATGTAGTTTTCCCCTCCTCCAAATAGTCAGAGAACTCCTTTGGCAACACTACCCAAAGAAAAAGAAGATCAGTTTAATAATAGATTTTTTATAAGGAAAGAAAAACAAACATGATGAAATTTTTACCTGAGCTTTTCCATTTACTAGTGAGCATGCTAGGGTTGACACCGGCCTTGATTTTCCTCCCGTTTTCCCAAGCCCCACTAATAAACAGAAATTGGGTCATCCGATTATTCTCTTACTCAAGAAAATCATCTACCACCTTAAAGTTGTCACCCATGTTGTAGTGGTAGAAGGGGATGACGTGGTTCTTGCAAAGGCTGGCCACAACAGCGAATTACTCCATTTGAAGCGGTATTCCGGAGAGCCTAGAAGCCATGATACATGCCATAAGAGTGTACCAAGCATCTGGACTCAGCTGGCTTGAACAAAGTTTTATCAGATCAAAGTATCTGAGAATTTCTGGATCCAAGGGGAATCTGAGCCCCCGGTTAAAAAGATCTGTATAAATGACTAACTAGCTAAGCTTGCAGTCCATTGGGGTCTCCGGAGTGACTGATATCCTCACCTTGAAAAACTCAGGGATCCCCCACTTTGTTCGGATCCGGCCTAACTCACCAGTGTGAGTGTAGACATAGTTGATGTTCAGCATGGCCA
This sequence comes from Limnanthes douglasii subsp. nivea, assembly GCA_036936605.1. Classification (NCBI taxonomy): domain Eukaryota; kingdom Viridiplantae; phylum Streptophyta; class Magnoliopsida; order Brassicales; family Limnanthaceae; genus Limnanthes; species Limnanthes douglasii. The sequence goes on along the minus strand of JAUPFV010000002.1, from coordinate 103,818,415 downwards.
GCAGATACTTCACATTCACCTTGTGGAAGCAGGGTCCCACTTTGCCTTCTAGGAACTCCAGCAGGTCCGGATGTTTCAGACAGAGCTTCTATTTACCCTTGCCTTTTTTATCAGTGACAACATCCCGTGTCTGTCTGGAGACGTAGGTCTCAAATATAGCATCTTCTATACTGTCCTCCATCACCTCTTCCATCACCATGGAAGGTTTGTCAGTTGTTGCTGGTGGGGAAGTGCTGGTGGCAGGCTCAATAAGTTGCCCGGACGATTGAGCATCACCCTCTCTTAGGGGTCTGGTGTCCGACTGAGGCTCAGTTCCGAAGGGCTCATTTTGAGAGCTAATTCCAGTGGCCTCCGGACCAGAGGATTTATCCTTTGGGACTCTGATAGATGCCCTTAATGTCGTAGCTTTGTCCTTGGTCCCAGACTTAGAGGGCCCTGATTTTGGGGACTTAGATTGTGAAATAGTAGATTGACACTTTATTAAACGGCCTGTCCGGCGAAGGGTAACCTTTTCTGAGGATTTCTCAGTATCTGACCCCATAGGAATAAATGGAGAGGGTCTCCTTGTGCTTGATACGACATTTTCCCGTTCAACAGAGGATTGTGACTCCTGAACTGAGGAGCTTGATGGAATGGGCGAAAGGCTTGGTTGAAACAAACTCCTGGGTTTGGAACTTCTAGCAGAAGATGAACCTCGATCAGCTTCTGAAGACGGTGTTTCGGGCTTATTGTTTGGAGAAACTGGAAGACCCGCAGCAATACATCTCTCTCACTCAACCCTTATTGCTTTTTCTAACTCCTAAATATTAAGCCACCCACCTTTCACCAATGCGTTTCTTGCCGTGAACATAAACCTACACAAGAAGAATTTTGAGAAGAGAAGTGAAAGCTTTCATATGAGAAAGTCATGAAGATGGTAAAATAGTGAAAATAAGTGATTTATACTAGTAAGACAAAAAGAGTTACCAAATACCTAGGATAAAACGAATAGGCAAAAGTAATGATTGAAGGAGTCGCTAACGTCATAGGTACTAAATGAAGAGGTTTCTTTTTTGGATTAGTGGGAGCGTCGTTCTAGGTTGAAAACGGCTTGTGAGGCAAATCAAAATGTGACACGTGTCCCACTATCCATAGCAAGACTTTTGAACTTCTGAGAAGTATTCAGTCTGGATAAGTCCTGAGCTGAACACTTAAACAGTCCGGAGAATGTTACTAGTGCCTAAGAATATTTTTTAGGTCTTGCCTAAGGCCTTCGACAAAACCGAAAAAATGGGCTACTGATGAGTCCAGAAATATTCGCCACTCATTGTAGAAACCGGACAGGGGCAATCCGGATAATAATCACCTACTGAACCATCTGGACAGGACAAAAGTATTAAAACACTAAACACCTTTTGACTAAGTTAGTTACTAATCTGCTTAATAAACTAATGGGTTTTTGAACTCGACCCGATTTCATAAGTTAGACCCGAAAGCCCATATGGCCTATAATTAAAGGTATAAAAACCCAACCACTTTCATTAATGAGGGTAATGAACATTTAATACAACCAGGCAGCTTAACTTTCTCACTACAAAACACTTAAACATTTAATACCCTTGAAACACCACAAAACATCTGACAAAATTACCCTCAGTAAAAAATAATCCACATTACTTATTGCACATCCAAGATAAAGTCATTGTTGTAAGATGTGCTAACTTACGCTCGGTGACTCCATTCTATTATGGGGTATCATGTCATGTTAGTTGTTGATGAATACCATATTTGCGGCAAAATTCCGAAAATTCGTGTGACTGGAATTCACCCCCATTATTAGTTCGCAAACACTTCAAAATATACCTAAATTTCTTCTCTACCATCTCTTTGAACTGAACAAAGTGTGTGAAAGTTTCTCTTTTGTTTTTCAAGAGATGCACCCAACTATATCAAGAGAAAGCATCAACAATAACCATCATATAACGGAAATCACTAAAACTTGATGTTCTTGTAGGACCCATGACATGAGAATGTACAAACTCAAACATCAACGATGCACGGTTCAAGGATTTCTGAAAAGAGAGTCGATGTGACTTACCATACTGACAGCGGCATTGAACAGTAAATCATCCCTCGACTATCGTGTTTGGTGGCAGATAGTCCCTTGACTTTCAAATATCTGTTGATAGTCCCTGGACTATCGCGTTTGGATAAAGTTAGTCCACCAGATCCTCTGATCCATGAGTGGTTGCCACCTGTCACCATAGTCCCCAGATTTTTGTATCACCACAAGTCCCTTGAGTTTAGGTCAAACCCAAAATGTAGATTATTACAGAAAACTAAACTCAAAGGAATAGTGGTGATACAAAAATATAGGGACTATGGTGACAGGTGGAAGCCTCTCATGGATTGACGGATCTGGTGGACTAACTTTATCCAAACGCGATAGTCCAAGGACTGTCAACGGACATTTGAAAATCAAGGGACTATTTATCACCAAACGCGATAGTCGAGGGATGATGTACTGTTCAAAGCCTATTGACAGCCAGCACAAATGACATCATGATTTGTTGATTTGAATAAAGGAACTTCTTCAAGTAGTTTATTTGTTGATATTTGCTGCAACAGTTGATTACCAACATGTCCGAGTCGAGCATGCCGAAGTAAAGTTTTTGTATTTTGACTTGTCTTTTCTACATACGTCTCACTTGCAGATAAAACATATAAAGAGTTTTCCTTTCTTCTAGTGAATAAGACATTAACATCAACACATTTATAATCATCAAGAATCTGAACATCATTTGGTCCAAATAAAACATACTTACCGGAATTAGTGATTTGAGAGACGGAAGCAAGATTCTTCTTTAAACCCAGTACTTGATCTCCTTCTTTCAGTGTAAGACTTTCATCATCTGAGTTGTCTGCTGTCACAATTACTCATTTTCTCAAATAAGGACAAATATCAGAAAGTATGGAAGCATTACAGGTAGCATGATGTGAGATCCCTGAATCAACAATCCACTCATTCTTGTAGTCAATACAACTAGTATTAACCTCCGATTTCTTTTCAAATCTATGTGTAGTAGAAGCCATGTTGTTCGGTTGATTAATAACTTCAATTGAGAAAAAAAATTCCCATTGTAGCTCATTGTTATCTTCAGCATCATATGGAACATTTGCATCTCATTTAACAATTTTTGAATAATAGTAGTTGTGGTAATGTGACCTGGTTTTCCACACTTCTTGCAAATAAGCTTTGCACGGCAATCCGACTTCATGTGTCCAGTCCTTTAGCGTCTAAAACATGTCGATTTAAAGTGGTTTTCTGACTCCCTCTCAATCGTTTTCTGTTTACCACCATTTTGAAAGTGACTTTGTTTGTTTTTTCATCTTAACCTATATTTAGTAAACAGTGTATCTTCAACGTCAACTGAATACTTACCAAGCATTTGTTTAACCAATGCTTACTGGTTAAAGAGTAGGTTCTCTAACTCAAAAATTGATGGTTGGTTAACCCATCCTTTTATTGATGATATAAACGGCATGAAGTCAGATCGTAAAACACGAATCAAATAACGTCTTAGCCTTGCATCACTGATAGGTTCATCACTGTCCAAACCTGAAATTTCTGAACATACATTCTTAACCTTAAGAAAGTAATCATAGATCGACATATTACATTGGGTTAACGAATCAAGCTCATTCTTAAGGTATTGAAGTCGGATAGTATTTTTGTGGGTAAATAACCTGTCATGAGTATCCCTGATATCCTTTGGAGAATCCAATGCACGAACATGATCAATAAATTCCTTACAATCGAAGTTGTCAACGCGAATAAAGCTTTTCTGCACCTTACTTTCCATTTTCTCCTTAACTCAGCAATTTCTTGATTATCACTAGGAAGTATCTCGGTACCGGAAACAAGATCCCATAAATCTTGTCCTTGAAGGAAATCCTCCATACACAACCGCCAATATTGGTAATTGGTTCCAACAAGCTTCTCTGTAGACATAAGAGAAGCTGAATTACTTCCATTCATATTGATTTAAAAGTAATAACACTTGACAGGATTTTCATTTTAATGGGTAATAAAATCAAAAACTTGATATGCAGAAACCTTGCTCTGATACCATGAAACAAATTGAACAGACACGGGAACTGAAACAATAAGCACACAAGAGTTGATTTTATTACTTAAAAAGTGGAACACAAAGGTTCAGTACTTATAGAAAATATGATTGAAACGTCTCTTAGTAATTTAAGACCTTTCAGACTTCTGAATATAACTCTCATTACTTCACTTCATTTAATAGTTGAGAATTGATTTGGAGTTGTCTGCTTCTTTGCGGGTCCTTAGTCTGTTTGCGGGTCCTTTGTGGGTTCTTAGTATGTCTGCTTCTTGTAACTTGGATTAAAGAGTGCACTAATTTTGACATATCTATGCTTAATCACATATATTTATTATAACCAAATTAAACATGTTTATTCCAATTCTGAAGACTAATAAATGAGAGTCTTAATAGAAAAGTGATGCCAAGACATAGTAAGCTGAACCAAAATGTTAAGAGGAAAACATCAAAATCTAACTACTATGAATTGGTTTACCCTAAATTGGCAATGGTAATGCTTATATTATCCTATGAACATAGGTCATATATGCAGAATACACGACATTTTTAGGTCTACAAAACTACAGGGTAATAAATTTAGAAAATAAATTATGATCAAAGGTCCATTAGGCCATCTCTAACCTTTTGGTCGTCTAGATCGATGGTAGAAATTGGTTTCTAATCGTGGGTTTTGGTTTCCAAAATAGGAGCCCAAATTACTATTCGGGCTCGATCTTGGATTCTGGCGAGTGCGAGATCAGGACCTGAAGAGATGGAAAACGGGCGAGAAAGCGAATTTCAGTCAGTAGAAGAAAGAAAAGAAGAAAAATGGTGAGAAGAAATAGAAAATAGGAGAGAGGGAACGTGGAGGTAAAAGAAAAGAATATAAAGCTTTATATATGAATATAAATACAATAGAACCCAAAATTAACGTTTAATTTAATTAATACTATCAAATTAATCTCAATGTAACGTACGATACTTGGTTTGTTTTTCAAAATATTGGGTACCTTTATTAATTTATTTGAAAATTACACAGCCCAAAGACCCAAATTACATTAGAGGGACTAAAGAAAATTCGAAACTCTATGAAAAAATTTGGCGCCATTCCAAATTCACCCACTAGCACCAGAGATTAGCTTACAATTTCACTATAGACTCACTTTCTTGTTGCCATACGATCCTTAACATCAACCTGGATTTGATTTTATTGAAAATGACTCTTCTTCTACCCAACATTGAGTCTGATATGGAAGCAGAGTACGTTTTATTCTTGCAATCCTCCAATATAGTAACCTAGAAGTAGATTTTTTGAAGAAGAGGGTTTCTACTTCTTCCAACACCGAGTCTGAGACTATAAACCTACTTCTTTCCAACACAAAAGCATGAAATTGAAATTTAGAGATATTTAAACTAGAAAATGAATTGTATCTGCAGCACTCAACATTGAAGCAAGCAATAGAGCTCAGAAATGTCTGAGACTATAAACCTACTTCTTTCCAACATAAAAGCATGAAATTGAAATTTAGAGATATTTAAACTACAAAATGAATTGTATCTGCAGCACTCAACATTGAAGCAAGCAATAGAGCTCAGAAATATGAACCATGACCAATTTTGACGAAACAACTCTCCGAAGAATTCACTTTAGGTAATTGAACCACCTTAATCTTCATCTTCGATTCTTATATAACTAGTTCCTAAGCTTTGTAGGAACACTATGGCCCTTAAATCATTAGGATAGTTATCTTTAGAATAGTCTAAATTCATACTTGAATTCAAAGCCTGTTTAGCTAGCCAATCAGCAACAACATTTTGCTCTTCGTACACATGAGTAAGAGAAATTGTAGAGGTGATCAATATCCTGAAACATCTAACTATTAGTTCAAGGTACCACGGGAGATGTTCCTTTCAGAATAATTTCAGTAAGAATCTTCAAATCCGTTTCGATTTCCAGCGAATTTATTTTCTTACTGTGACATAAAAGTAGCCCATCAAGTAGAAATTTACTTTCAACAATATGAGGACTGTAGTGCCCGTAAATCCTTCCAAATGCTAAAACCAAATCACCATTATGATCTCTGATAATTCCTCCACTTGATGTTTCACCTTTAAAGTTACAAGCTCTATCAATGTTTAGCTTATATTTAGTTTTCTTAGGAAATTCCATTTAAGATATATAACTAGTCTAGATTTATTCAAGTGGTTAACATAGCCCAGATGGATAACATTGATAACATCCTTACCCCGGTGCTTCCTTTTCAAAAGATGACTCTGATCCAAGGAAGTTATGATAGAGATAACATTATCAATCATATTATTTGCAGTGAACTTGATTCCCTCATGCTTGATCTAGTTTCTTGTATTCCAAATGACCAAAGTTATAACCACATGAAGAATTGTTCTTATTTTAGTATCTTTTGAAGTAGACCAAACCAGTTTTTAAGAAGGTGCTGATAGGACATGTTCATGTTAATAGGAATTCTGAATGTAGTGGAAAAGTGGACCCAGGTTTTCCAGACTTTATTACATTGAACAAAAACAAGGGCCAGAGATTCAGAGTTTTCATAAAGCTTATATTTTGAAGCTAGCTGAAAACCTTTCTTTTGCATATTAGTAGCAATAGGTAACCGATTCTTGATCACTCTCCATGTTAAGAAAGAACATTTCTTGGGACTTATAGAGTTCCAAATCTTTTTGTATAGCTTTGATTTGTTAGATTTTGATCTGATGCTTTCCCAAGTTTCTTTAGTACAGAAATCATCCGTTTTCGACATAGCCCATCTGATCTGATCTTTACTATTATTCAGATTTATCTTCCAGATTTTTTCTATTGTATTAGCAGAGAGACAGTTTCTCGAATCATCCAACTTCCATCCTCCATTTTCCCAATAGTTTTTAGATTGTTTAGGAAATTACCATGTTATGACATCTTGAGAATCTAGATTGATGAATGGTTAGTAGTACACCATCTATCAACCCAGAACTCAATGTTACCCATCCTAACTTGCCAGTATATCATTTTCTGTTTTATCTCTAATATTGAACATTTTGTCCCAGACATTAGATTTTCTTCTAGGACTATTAGCAATAAGTGATGAAACTTTTGACAGTAGATTGACTTCATCAAATGAGACTAGAGATACTTTTGATCTCTGAAATTATAACATAGCTTGTATGAAAATATATTTTGCATATCATTCATCCTTCTAAGCTTTAAACCCCCTTCCTCATATGGCTTACAGATTTTAACCCCAAGAGGACCAAGAGATTGCTCTGCTACTATCTTTGAAGCCCCATAAAAATTTATTGCAATAAGTTTCTATTATTTGAATACTTGATTTAGGGATAACTGAAGACTGCATTGTGTAAAGGGGGATAGTATTCAAAGCATTCTGAACCAAAACCAGTCTTCCTTCAAAGGACAAGAAAATAGTGTCCCATTCCAGTATCTTAGATCTGATTTGCTTAACTAATCCATCATAGTTAGAATTTTTATTGTTGGTGCTAATGGTGACTCCCAAATATTTCATTGGTAGCTTACTGTGGTTGAAGTTGAATATCTTCTCAATCTTCCTGATTCTATTCTTGTCCATGCTTGTGGAAGTATAGAATTTAGACTTCTTTGAATTGATTTCCTCTCCTGACATTTCTTTGCAATGATGCAGGAATTGATTAATCTTGTTAACAGAAGAGGAGGAGCCATTGCAGAAAAGGATTAGATCATCTGAATACTTAATTTATAATATAAATATAAATTTAATTATTAAAAAAATTAAATTATAACATATTAATTTATTTATAGATGATGTCTATTGTAGCCATTTATAATAATAAAAAATTAATTTATAAATTGCAGAAAACAAATACATAGGTATTTTTTCGAAAATAAATTTTCAAAAAAATAACAACTGAAATTTAAAAACACACATTCAAAATAAACAAAAATACAAGAAAATACAAATAACAAAGAAACAAGTACGATAAATTACATAGATAAATTATTGAAACCAGAAATTCCACTTGTTCCATCATTTTCAAATTAAATTTTAGAATTTTATGAATAAGACAATGTTTGCTTAACTTCATAGATTTTTTTATAGATCAAAAGTGGACTAATATAATAACTTATAAAATTAGATTTAAAACTTATAGATTTATTACAGACTTAAAAAAATTGAAAATAATACTTACATTTACTAAATGTTTATTATCAACGCGAACAATTTTACAATATAGATATTAATTTATCGTAAATAAAAATTAAAAAAAAAAATTAACATAAATTTAAAATAAATAATATTTTAAAAATACAAAAAATATTAATAAATTAATAATTAATAATTAATAATATAGGTTAACTTATTTATTATAAATTAATAAATATAGGATGATAATGTAAATATTAAAAGAGTGAGATAGAGTGAAAAATAAAGAGAGTGAGATGAATAGTTAAAAGATATTGTTATTATTTGAATTGATTTTTTTATATTAAAAGTCTCTGGAATAGTAAAGTAACGATTAGAAGCTGTATGACAGATCTATAAATAAATGGAGGTCTTCTAGGCTGGACTAGATCTCCGAGAAGACCTACGATTAAATATGCCTTACCAAGACTGTTTGTGCAAGGACTTCACAAACAAGCTGGAACCAGAAGACAAGGGGGTTAATACAAACTCAATGTCACTACGCCACAACGAAGCAGGAGGTTACCAAATAAAAATGGTCAGCGGATAATCCGATGACCGGAGCTTACCAGCGCCATACTAATGGCGTGTGGCTATGCTGTCACGCCATACATATGACGTTAGAACATAGACACACGCTAATAGTATGGTGTGTGGCTGTGGCGTGAGGATACTGGTTTCCGCCTATGTTTTACGGAAACCAACTGTTCTTCGCCAATACCAATCACTAACGAAGAACACCAGCGATACAAAGGATGCGGAATCAACCCTAAATTACCATCTTAACATCAAACTAAGCCCTAAACTACAAATTTAAATTATCAGCATAACAACAAACTCAGCCCTAAACAAATTCGAAGCTCTAAACTACATTTCAAAACACTTACAATAGAACTTGTGGTCGTCGATTCAGGTAAATGCTACTGCTTCAGTCTTCGATTCGGCTGCTTCATGCGATGAACTTGCTGCTTCAGGCTTTAGTAGTTGAGGTGAGTACGAGAGTGAGTTTAGGTTAGTGAGAGGGGGTCTTACTACTTCGGTAGTTTGACAGTGGGTTTGGGAGAAGGGGTGAGGTGAGTGGATTTAGGATAGGCGCTAGTTTAGTGGGTTTAGGCTTCATTTAATGTAATTTAACTTATAAGTCTAGGTTTTTTTAAGCTAATGATATTTTTATTAAAAAAATAATACCCACGTGGGTTTACAAAGGTAAAATTTAAAGTTTTACTTAGTAAGTGAGACAATATTAGGCGCCAATGTTGAAAAACAAATTTTTAGTTTCCCTCCATAATCAGAATTACAAAATTGAGACTAAAGGGCTTCAATTGACTTCAGAGTAATCAGTAAACTTCACTTTCATCATGCACTCTCCATCTAAATCTTTAGAAAATTAACGATTCCAGTATTTGGAAGGCTAACTCAATTTTCTGAAGAAAACTTTGATCAAATCAGGGATTTAGACTTTTCTCCAAAGCTTCCTCTAACATCTGATGAATGATGTAGATGAAGAAATGATGAATTCATACTACACAAAGTAAATTCTTTTTTAGAAAGTTTTTAAGAGTATAATAAAGGGGATACATAAGTAATTAGAGTTGAAAAATTTCCCTGACGTATCTTATTCTTTATCTTTCGAGGTGAATAATTTCTTTGAGGTATGCATGAGCGTTGTGAGAGTTAAAGAAGAGTCTTACATTTCTGCGTCCACTTGACCAACCAGTCCGAAACTTTGTTTTGGATTCTATTGATGTTCTTAATAACCATAGATGGTTTAATAAGATTACGGCAGCAGTTAAGGATACCACTAATAGGATTGGAGTAGTTTTCAGTAGCCAACATGTTAACGACGAGCTCCGAATCCATTTCAATGTCAACATTTGTGAGGTCATTTGGGTGGCAGATAAACAGGACGTCTAGAAGAGTTATGGCTTCTGCGTGAAGGGGAGATAACTTGCCATAAAGACGATCATGACCAGAATATAAAGATCGCACACTATTCCTGATGATTATACTGCCACTAGATTCAACGTTAAAGAGAGAGGAGCCATCAATATTGACCTTGATTATGTTGTTGTTAGGAGGCTGCCAGTAGACAAGCATGGGAGTCTTGCAATTTATGGTACAATTATAGCAACCCAACTCTTTGGAAACATTGGCGAAAGGAGACTAGTGCTTGAAGGAAATGAGGTTTGCTTGATTTAATCCATATACAATATGGTTTATGTAGTTGATTGTTGTTTGGGAATCAGAAATTTATCTTTTAATCTTCACTTTGTTTCTCAGGTTCCATATAACCCAGCAAATGATCTGGGGGAGGATGGAGCTAATGTGGACATTCTTTTCAGTAGACCAGATCCAATTCCAGAGCATGTGGTAGAAAGTCATGAACCTCCTAATTTTAATTTTGAAGATGGACGAAAAGTGACTCTAAATTCTCCAATCCATGTTATATTCCACAAAGAGATGCTTAATACTTTCTTGATTGCTGCAGGGAATTTCGATGCTAAAGTAATGTTTCTTCTCTGAATGATATCATCAGTAGGTAACCAGTTATGAGAATTCTCCATGTTAGATAAGAACATTTACTAGGGGTAATTTTGGATCTTGCTAAAAAGGTTAGATTGGTTATACTTAGTTCTAAGAAATTCCCAAGTGTCCTTCAGGTTGAAACGTCCATGGAATTTTTGTTGATGTTGATCATGTCACTAGTGGATAAAATAGTACTTAACTTTGAAATATTCCAATCATTATGAGTCCAATAGTTTGAGACTTTGTCGGGGTTGTATCCATTGTTGATAAGGGAATTGTCAACATTGATCAGAGAAGTTTCTCTGATCCAAGAGTCCAGCCTTACATCAATTTCACTAGATCTGATAGACCAATTAACTTTGGGCTCAACTGATAAAGCAATATTATGTATAGAATATCCGGATAAAAATACAATTTATTTGTAATTTAATTAGGTTTTATTATTG